>JARQOC010000004.1:337964930-338048465 GCA_033576535.1 Allobates femoralis | reverse complement strand
CAGGGTGGGAATCATCTGAACCAGGATGGGGAACATATATACCAGGATGGGGAAAATATATACCAAGGAAGGGGGGGAGGGGAGGATGTACCAGGATGAGGATCATATATGCCAGGATTGGGATCATATATACTGTATACCCCAGGATGGAGGACATACAGCCTACACCACATGGAGGACATATATACCAGGATGTTAAACGTAAACCCCAAGATGAAGGATATGCAGGATATACCTACCTGAAAGAGGTCCAAGGTTGGGGGCATTAGTACAGAATTGGGGGACATTACCCTATAACAGTGTCAGCATTAAGCAGACACTGAGGGACACTAGCCACGCCCACACAGCCATAAAATGCAGTTTTTAAAAGAGTACAGAAAAATGTGAGTAAATAAGTCATATAGCACAAAATATTTACTTAGCTGCTATGTGAGCGACCATTATTAACCAGTGCAGTATTGTGTTGTTTTTTCAATTAAATGACATTTACACTTTAAACAAAAATTATGAAAAAAAAGTTATCATAGAGTTCAATTCCAATGAATTTCAAAGGCACAATAAAGTTATAATTTTCTAAGCTGTAGATAGTTCTAGGATTTCTAGACACATCTGTTGGGTAAAAAGAAATTGTCAGTACCTTGACTTTGATTTCAGTCTACTGTACTTGTAAAAAGTTGGACTGCCTTGACCTCATTTTAATGTTATATGGACATTCTGCAATAAAGTTTGCTAGAGTGTGTTAAGGTTAGGAGAAAGACATTAATGTGACAGATGCTATCTTATGAGTGTGCTCTGTTAGAGACCAATCAAATCAAAAGGTCAGTCAAAATAATGAGTAATTCCTGACACAAGGTCTATTTATTAGCTACTTCATCTTTGCCCTACTCGAAGAAGCCCAATACATATCTAGCGTATCTCACCAGACCATAATTCTCATTTTGTCTTACCTAGTCTCAGAAGGCTGCTCTTTGCTATCATCTATAGACCTTTGACTTGGGTTTGGTTTTATGTTTATTCCTCATTCACTCAATGGCCAAACACACCTGACAAATCCATCATAATTTAAGCCATAAAAGTGTTTTTGTTTTTTCAGTCAATAAGATAAAGGGTTTGACAGCTTTCATTAAAGCATTCTTCAGTAATGGTGAAACCAATTACACCAGAATTGTGACAGTCAATCACAGCTGTTATGCTATGCCATAAATATTTTTCAGCAATGCCTTACATATATTTCCAAATGTCATAACCTGCTGTGCGTATGACAATTCAGGTGTATATGTAGATCATCAAGGGTTTAAGAAACTTGAACATAAATTTGGTGCAATTACACTGTATACCCATAGTTACCATGTATCATATACCCACCTCATGTATACCCAGCTGGTTTATGCAAAAAGTAAATTATATACGATAACTCTTGTTTGTAATTAAAAAGATATCGGTCAGAATGATTTTAGCATCCTACCTCATCACATATTCTTCACTGACACTGATGAGAGGTTTTCTGCTGGCTCAAATAATAATAATAATAATAATAATTAATAATAATCTTTATGTAGCGCCAACATATTCCACAGCGCTTTACAATTCAAAGGTTCATATTCATCAGGCATAAGTAACAGTTAAAAAAATACAATAATTACAGGAAAATTAATGATGAACCTGCTTGTAAAGGCCCTGTCACAAGTGTCAATGTCGCTAGCGACATCGCCGAAAAGTGATGCATCAGCGATGTTGCTAGCGATATTGCAAGTGCATCGTGCTGTGTGACAGCGCGACGCAACTGCGATTATCGCTGGTCGCATGTTGACAGGTTTATGAGGATGAACGTAAACCTGTCAATCAGCAACCAGCGATTAGGCTGGATCACGCCATCTGACACTGCAATAGCAATGTTGGCGGCGATCCAGCCTATACCGCAGTATTGCTGCGGATCGCTCGCTGGGTTGATCCCAGCCCAGCGAGCGATGGCTCTGACCGCATCTCTGCGGCGTCACCGACAACATCCTTCCGTGTGACACCAAGGCTGCGATGTCGGAAGCGAGCGCGCACCCGCACATCGCTTCCGACATCACAGTCTTGGTTGACACATGTGACGGGGCCTTAAGAGCTTACAGTCTACAATGAGGTGGGGGTGACACAAAGTATAGGTGGTTATTTACAATGAAGGTCAAGCTGTCTTGAGGAAATAAGGAATAGATAAAAGCTGCATGAGTGGTCACCAGCCAATCTTTGTAGTGCTTTTGAGTCTGGTGGAGTTTGACAGAGAGTTTTGTTAAGAGAAATAGTGAATAAACTATACTGTATATAAAGGATTAGGGAAAGTGATAAACTGTCCTGAAAATAACTGTTTTTAGGGAGCGCCTAAGATTATGTAAATTATGGATAGTCCTAATTTCTTTGGGTAGAACATTCCAGAGAATTGGTACAGCTCGGGAAAAGACTTGATGGCAGGATTGGGAGGTTAGGATCAGTGCAGATGTTAGTCTAAAGTCACTTCCAGAGCGAAGAGAACAGATATGGTGATAGGCAGAGATGACGGTAGAAAAGTGAGCAATTTGAATATGATCCTATAGTGTATGGGCAGCTAGTGCAATGACTGGCACAGAGTGGAAGCATCCGAGTAATGGTTAGCTAGATAGGTGACCCTGGCTGCTGAATTAAGGAAGGACTGGAGAGAGGAAAGCCTAGTGAGAGGGAGTCTAATTAATAGAGTATTGCAATAATCAAGGTGGGAGTGGATCAGGGCTACAATGAGGGATTTTGTTGTTTCTATGGTGTTTCTATGGTGAGAAAAGGACAGATTCTAGAGATGTTGTTCAGGTGCAAGCGACAAGTGCAGGAGAGGGATTGTATATAGGAAGTGAAAAAAGTAGCAGTGTCAAACATAACACCCAGACAGCAAGCCTGCTGCCTATGTGCAATTATTTTCATAAAAATATAAAAGTTGGCTTTTTTAAACTGCGCTGCCAATAATTCCAATAATATTCAAATTCAAAGAGTTGGCATGAAGGTGATTTTTATTGTACGTGCCTTCTAAATCACCTTCATGCCAACTCTTTGAATTTAAATATTATTGGAATGATTGGCAGCGCAGTTTAAAAAAGCCAACTTTTATATTTTTGTGAAAATCGTTTTACTAAAGGGGAGACTGCAGCAGCCAAAGTATTGATGGTTATAGTGGTTGTGACTTTCACAACCATACCAGGTGAGCATATTCCTTTAAACAGAAAAAGTTTCATTTGTGTTGGTAACTCCCTGTGGTAGCGCCTGGTTTCTTTTTCAGATTTCTGCAATCTGCCTATGTGCAATTGTGGGGCTGCACACTGAGAGGGAGGTTAGTGGAGGATTAGAGCAGAAGGAGTTCAGTTTTGGAACAGTTGAGTTTTAGAGAGTGGATATGATATTGGAAACTGTGGAAAGACAGTCAATGCTGTTCTATAGTACAGCGGGGGTAAGATCAGGGGATGAAGTGTATAAATTTATGTCATCAGCATAAAGATGGTACTGGAAGCCAAATTCGCTAATGGTTTGTCCAACTGGGGCCATGTAGAGACAGAAGAGGCCAAGGACCAAACTCTGAAGGACCTCAATAGTGGGAGGAAGAGGAGAAGAAGTGGAGCCAGCAAATGATACACAGAAGGAGCGGTCAGAAAAATAGGAAGAGAACCGGGAGAGAACCGTGTCTTTTATGATGGAGTGCAGCATGGAGAGTAGGAGATGGTGGTCAACAGTGTCAAAAGCTGCAGAAATATGTGCAGGAAAGGATTACATATCTTACTTTGTAGACAAGGAGATGAAAAAGAAATGCCTCCAACAATCAGAAGATTACTTACATTACTATTAACTCTAACACTGTAGAACATTATTAATAAAGCATATTTACATGAGATAAAATATATATGAAACACTTTTTAGGCTCACAACTTCAGGTATCAGATCCCTTTACATTAAAAGGTACTCAAAGAAATTGTAAATATTACACATTTTACTAAATTTCATCAAGGGATGCTGATAATTGCGAAGGCAACAAGGAGGCCTGACAAGGGCTTCCATGATTGCTATATCCCTCATCCAATTAAGCCCCACGTGATTAGCTATTAGTCAAAAACTGACAGAGGTAATGCATTGTAGTATGTAAGAACTAAAGTAGTGTGCATGAGTACTAGAGTAGTAGATAAACATGATCAAAGGATCAAGTCCCCTTGAGAGAACAGTAAGCATTGTAAAAAAAAAAATATATATATATTTTTTTAAATTTAAATATATATGTACAAAACTATAAAAATTTTAATAGTAAAAAATTAGGGATAAGCGAATACCGATATATTTGTAATCGTTATACTCGTAACGGGTACTTTGTAAAGCTCGCGTATTTGTTCAGAATAACGAGTATAATGTAAGTCAATGAGAAACGCGATTAATTTTCTGCTTGACCCTAAAAGAGGTCTGAAAGCCTATGGAAAAGACTGAAATGGATGGGAAAGTGATGAATCAAATGGGAAGAGCCTGGAGAATATGTCTGCATGCATTTCTGACTCACATATGGTTTCTGGGAATAATGTTGTCACAGTAATACACCACTTTTACAGATACACAAGAACAACTACCAAACCTAACCTAAATTGCATTTGACAGGCCAAAAAGGTTAAGAAACAGTTTTTCCTGCATAATCACTTGTATAGCAAGCTAAACAAACCAGAGAAGCAAAAAAATATCCCTTTTAGCATTTGTTCACACATAGTTTTGCAGCTTTTTTTCGCCTTTTACAGTTGGGAGGACCCTGACATACATTTTGTAGGTCCTTCTGTCATACATAATTTTTAGTTAGCTATTCCCCAGCACTTTACAAGGCTAGCTGTAACGTGCTTGTTGGTATGTTGATCTTTGACCTGAGAGACCTCAGGTGGCTCACATTCAGACAGTGGAATACATATTCCATAGCAGTTTACAATGTGCCCATTGTAGCATTGGGCTCCTTCTTCTTCATAAAAGTTGGGATTGATGAGGTGTATCACGGTCCGCGCTGCTATACCCAAAGAAACACTCACATTGAAGGCAGGATTTCAAAAGCAGTTTCTTTTCTTCATTCCAACGCGTTTCGGTGCCCAACCTTGCACCTTCCTCAGGGATGTACTCCACCATAATGTCATTCTACGGCCTTAAATTCAAATTTTCAGAGGACCTGCAGTAGTAAGGAAACCTGAGTTTGGTGAGGGCCAAGAGATGACACTGTAACATACATTTGTAAGAGCCCACCTCTATAAATTTGAGAGTGCCCTCACTTGCTTGTATTGTAGGGCCCTCACTTGCTCATTTAATTCTTTTAAGGGTAAAAACTACAGAGAATAAGGCAAGCAACATGGAGTACAAGAAGGGAGTAGTGACCTGCGAGCCTCAGGTTTGGATGAACTCTGACAACAGAAAAAATAAAGCTGCACTAGTCAACTGGATAAAGAGCTCAAATATTTCACTAGTGCAAGTAAATGGACAAAGGATATATTGTATGATGCCCTCCCTTCAGGATGGGTTGGAGAAGCTCCTCCAAATGCCTCAGAGATTTTCATTGGCAATATTCCCCAGATTATATAGGAAGAGAAGACATGATGATATTCTACTGTTTGGTATAGTTCAGAATGTGCATCGGATTTCTACAAAATTATTCCTGGGAGCTGTGTCATAGATGCAGGAAGACAGCATGAAAAGGACTCCCATGACAAACATTATCTACGTACGACTAGTATAGTAGTTGAGGCCCTCAATTCAAGTTTTCAGAGGCCATCAGTTGGTCATCAACAGTAAATGTAAATTTCTATCAAACATGTGTCCCCTATCTCAATTACAATGTGGGAAACCGCTGGCATATATTTTTGCCAAATATGGTGACTGACAGTAGATATTTATCAAATATGTATCCACTTTCTCAGTCACAATGTGCCACATTCCAGGCATGTTTTTTTTGCAAAATATGGTGACTGACAGTAGATTTGTATCGAAAATGTATCCCCTATCTCAGGGCCGGACTGGGACCAAAAAGCAGCCCTGGAAAACAAATCCCACCAGCCCACATACTATAACACCCATCAGCCCCGATCAAAGAAGTTTGCTTTTATGTTGTCGTGACCTCATCACTTTCTTAAAGGGAACCTGTCACGTCGCGCTACCCTTCTAACCTATCACCATCTGCCCCTGCACCTTCCTATCTGATCCCTAACTATCCCTGTCTGAGTTAAATGGGCCCTATAATGAGGGAGAAAAATAACTTATATACTTACGGTACATACAGTCTGTAGTTGAAGACTGGAAAGGCGGACTCCGGGGTCAATTCTCACCTCCTCACGTTGTCTCCGCACGCCCCGCTGGGTGTCCTCAATCCCCTTGGAATGTGCCACCTCTTATTCGAATTGCCCACCTCTTCTGATCATGTGAGGGCCAGGCCGAAACATCATATTCGGCCCAGTGCATTGTGTTGTTGATCACGTGGGGCAGCTGGGCTCCAGCGCATGTGCAGTGCACATATTGAAGCCGGCCAATACTACGTGATCAGCCCCACAATGCACTGGGTCAGATATGACGTTTCGGCCTGGGCCTCATATGATCAAAAGAGGCGGGAATTTTGAATAGGTGGAGGCACAGCCCAAGGGGAATGAGGACGCCCAGCGGGGCGTGCTTACACAAAGCGAGGAGAGGAGAATGGAGCCCGAAGCACGCTTTTCCAGTCTCCAACTGGAGACTGTAAGTATAGAAGTTATTCTTCTCCCTCATTATAGGGCCCCTCTAGCTCAGACAGGGATGGTTAGGGATTAGATAGGAAGGTGCAGGGACAGGTAGTGATAGGTTAGAAGGGTAGCGTGACCTGACAGGTTCCCTTTAAAGGAGTTATTAGAAGACCCACATGTGAATGGTGCAACAGAGGGAATTATCACCCACAGCCCCACTCACATGGTGTTCTACAAAGCCATGTTTCCCAGGATTCTGGGGCCCCAGCAGTCAGATCCACAGTGAGGGAAAGTCATCACCTGTACAGAAGAGAAGTGATGACTCCATATTGAGGGTAATCAATTTAAACATTTAGATGCTGAAATTCCCGAAATCCAATATACAGGACAGGAGAAGTGGTACTGTGCAGTGTATATATAAAGAGTAATACAGACACTGAACATTACACTCAGTATACAGGACAGGAGAAATGGTACTGAAGGGATCTTACCCATGGGGCCCCAGAATCCTGAGAAACGTAGCTTTGAAGAGCACCATGTGAGTGGGGCTGTGGGTGATAATTCCCTCTGTTGCACCATTCACATGTGGGTCTTCTAATAACTCCTTTAAAGGGAACCTGTCAGGTCACGCTACCCTTCTAACCTATCACTACCTGTCGCTGCACCTTCCTATCTAATCCCTAACCATCCCTGTCTAAGCTAAAGGGGCCCTATAATGAGAGAGAAGAATAACTTATATACCTACAGTCTCCAATTGGAGACTGGAAAAGCGTGCTTCGGGCTCCATTCTCCCCTCCTCACTTTGTCTCCGCATGCCCCGCTGGGAATTCTCATTCCCCTTGGGCTGTCACAGGCAGCTCCTGTCAGCGATTAGCAGCTTCCACTGACATCACATTGATTGACAGTAAGTTCCCTTAATCAGGTAACAAGGAGCTGACTGCCAATCAGCAGGATAACAGCTGTCCCACCCCTTCCACGGACCAGTGCTGTCCCCAGTAGGAGCAGGTTGTGGCAGTGGTGAACGGTGTCAGGCACAATAAGCAGGTAGGTGGTAACTACCTGCCTGTTGGTGCTTGGGCACATTTTATTCAATAAAAATCCTGGATAAGCCCTTTAATCAGTGGTGACTAGTCATGGAGGTGTTGTTACCCTGGACTTAGGCCATGTTCACACAGGGCATTTTTCCTGCAGTTTTGGTGCACGTTTTTGTTGCATTTTTAAACCTTGGTTTTTTGCTAATCTAAACCTGAGTTTTTCATTCCCAGCAAAACCTATGTGATTCAGGAAAGGTTGAGCGCACACATTGGTCCTGCATGGGGTTTTTGTTGCATTTTTAAAAGAATGAGCGTCAGTCTGTTGATTATTATTGTAATGTGACAGCTATAAAATCAATGAGGCAAAACACAGCAAAAACAAGGCAAAAAGTGCAGGTTTTGTACTTGCAAGAAATCTTAGGCCCACGTCACACACACAGATATTTGTGCAGATATTGGTCACAGATCTCTGGTTGCAGTGAAATCATGGACAAATTGTTACATTTTGTGGCTGTATATAAATGGATCAATATGTCCAGGATTTCACTGCAACCAGAGATCTTTGAACAATATCTGCACAATTATCTGTGTGTGTGACGTGGCCCTTATTTTAATATCAAAACATCAGGTTTAGCTGCACAAAAACATTCAGCAAAAATGCACAGTGTGAACATAGACTAATGGTACCTTTACACGCCGCAATATCGGCTGGCGATATGAGGCGATCTAACGTGCGCATGCACGTTTTTCATGCTTGCCTCAGATCGCTGATGGTGCTATCACACGCCGCAATTTCGCCCTGAAAGAAAGGCGATGTGTCGCCCCGGAACTCGCCTCACCTACAGCGGAACCAATCCGGTGGAATTCACACGCCGCAATCCCAAAGGCAATGTGGGTGTACATGGTCCTCGCTGCGAGGAGATAGGCGTGCCACAGTGGTCTACACCACGCCCATATGCGCTCATTGGACAACACAAGTGCGTTACGATTGGTCAGCCTGCTCTGGAAGGCGGGCTAATACATGACGCCATCGAAGATGTGTGTGTTGCTGAATGGACAGCTCTTCAAATATGGCGCCCTGTGAACTGACAGCCAATGGGAATACAGTAGCCACCACCAATCATCGCAGACGGGGCGCGGACTCCAGCACGCTGTGGCACGCCTACGGGAAATCAATAGACGTTGCTGATTCCATCGCTATCGCCCTATCACATGCCACAACACGGAAATATCGCCTTCATGATTGAGGCTAATTTCAGAGCAGTGCTCAGGAATCAGGCGACAGGCGATTTATCACCGCCAAATTCCCCAATCTCACACCGCAACTGTGAGGCAATTTCACGGCGATTGCTCCGGGGCGACATATCGCCTTTAGGATTCCCAGGCAAGATTGCGGCGTGTGAAGGTACCATAAGTGTTCCCACTAATGTGATCGTGCCTCTGTGGGTGTGAGTGACATGATTTACAACAGCAGTGTCACCACCAGCTATGCACATCTCTGCCTTCCTTGATGAGCACAGGTCGAGCATCCGCACCACAGCTTCACCGGCGCAGGGTGTTCACCCGCTCCTCGGCTTCATCAGTGCACTGCAGAGGCTCAGAGGGGCAGAGCGGACGTGGAGGACATGGCCAGGCGGGAGGTTTGCACACTTGGTGCTAACAGCTGCCTGAGTCCTGTGTCACCGCTCCCTCACTGGGCAGAGCATCCTAATGAAGCTGGTGGGCTACACCCAGTAACTGCACATTATTAGGGAGGAAGAGATTGTCAGCTGCACATCACCACAAACATGATGCATAGGGATGAGCGAGTATACTCGCTACTAATCGGTATTCGCCGAATCGTAGCGGTATTCGGGCTACTCTCTACTCTCTGAGTACTTATGTGTACTCGGGAGTAGCGAGTAGTCCTAATACTTTCGCAGTGTATCTATAGATACACTGTGAAAGTAGCCTAAAAGTGAGTAAAAGTTGTTAAAAAAATAATAAAATTGCATACTCGCCTTCCGACGCCTGCATGGGATCGGCAGAGAAGACATCCGATCGCTGGACAAGGACCTGTCACTACCAGCCAATCAGATGGCGCCACCTCACAACCACGTGATCGCTAGCGGCCACCTGATTGGCCAATTTGCAAGGTCCTAGATGTACTGTCAGGACCTTGCAAACTGGCCAATCAGGTGGCCACTAGCGATGATGTAGTTGTGACGTGGCGCCATCTGATAGGTCAGATCGCTACCGGCGATCGGATGGCTTCTCTGCCGTTCCCAGTGCAGGCGTCGGAAGGTGAGTATGTAAGTTTATTTTTTTAACAACTTTTACTCACTTTTAGGCTACTTTCGCAGTGTATCTTTAGATACACTGCGAAAGTAATCGGACTCGCTATACTCGCAATGAGTAGCGAGTACCACTGCCTACTCGTTGCGAGTACGAATATTAAGGTACTCGCTCATCCCTAATGATGCACAAACATCACAACATACACAACACACAATTGTCACCATGTGCACGGACACACAGATACATACATCACCACAGATGCACCAATTATGTATATATGCACATGTATCACATGTCGGCCCCAGTCCCTATGTATGCCAGTAGTAGGCCCATATAGTACATGCCATATACACAGCACAGCCCCAGCTTTGGCAGCAGTAGGCATATATAGTACATGCCATACACAGCCAATCCCAGCATAGGCAGTAGGGTAGGCCCATATATACACAGCCAGCCACAGCCCCCACGTATGCCAACAGGCCTTATATACAGTCAGCACCGACAGTAGTAGGGCCATAAAGTGCATGTCATATCCACAGCCCAGCCCCAGCCCACTCAGGCTTCCATAGCAGATGATAATGAAAGTGAAAGTGTCTTTGCTGTGTGTGGCCTGCACTGGCAGCCCCAGGAGCAGTGAGGAGAGTGCAGTTGCCGGCTGCTGCCTCCAGCTCCAGGCTCCGCTGTTCTGTTTCTGGGGCTGGGGGAAGAGCAGAGTGTGCTCTGTGCCTGTCCAGGGAATACAGGTGGCCAGCCCAGCTGGGGAGCCGGGCAGACGGTCAGTCCTTACCCAGGTATGCAGTGACTGCATCACGGTCCCCTCCAGAGATATCTTCTTCTCCCTCTGATCTCCTGCGGGGAGAGAAGCAGCGTCACATCTAACACTGCACCAAGTCTTGAGACATGCTGACAACCTCTGTGCTGCTGGGAGCCGCCCTGCACACGTTACCTTCAGCATCTGCTCCCACTGCCGGTATCTCCAGTGTCCCAGTCCCTCACCTTCAGTAGATCACGGGCAGCAGCACAGGGACCCCTTTGTAATTGCTGGGGTCGGTTTGGCCGGCGCATTTCTGCTTGGTGAGCGGGAGAGCAGAGTGTATGCACTCTCCACCCACAAACAACGTGCTGTTGCTGTCTTGATTTTGTCACAGCACAGCCGCACGCTCCAATAAGGTATGAGCCGTCCCCTGGGCTGCCCGCTGATTGGTGTGCGGCAGCGTCTCCGTGACCAGTGAGTCACTCTCCCTCTCATGATGCACAATACCGGCAACTTGGCTGCCGGCGCCTCTGACCTCGCTATGCAGCCGGGCGGCAGCAGCCACACAATCATTTAAGAGCAGCCAGACCTGCGGAGGGAGGAGCGGGCGGCCCCCGCACCCCGCCACCGGGCGGCCCATAGGGAAATGTCCCGATCCTCCCGCCTACCAGTCCGGGCCTGCCCTATCTCAGTCACAATGTGAGACAACACAGGCATGTTTTTTTGCCAAATATGGCATGTGTCCCCTATTTCAGTCGCAATGTGGGACGACCCGTGACAAGGGCCTCCAATGACACATAGTAGTTAGGCTGGAGTAAGAGTACTGTCCTGGTTTATTCACTACACAATATGCATTGTGTTTCTAAAAATTAGTCCTATGGCCTTAGTCATGTTTGACGCAGGAGGGTTTCTATGGGAAGGACTGGACGCTAACAGCAGTAGTGTAAATATACAGTTTTGGTGAATTTAGGTTGGCTTGCTGTCATCTATAAGGATTACAAAGGGTGAAGAAATCCACTTCTTGTTGAATTCAGAGTAAGTCTGTCTACATTTTCCATGGTGTGTGCCTATAAGTGATGATTTCCCTAGCAGAACTGAAAACACGCACTGACATCACACTCGCATCCAGGCCAGCACCTCTAAGGCATACAAGGAGAGGTCAGGCTAAATGTTCAGCTTGGACACTCAATAATTAAAGGGAACTGAAGCGTCAGAAAGGACACAGGTATGGTCACTTAAGTACCCCTTGACCATGTTGTGCAACTTCTCCCTCCTTGACATTGTTACAGAAACAGATATCCCTTGCTGATGTGCTGGTTTATTGAATATCGCCCAGTTTCTGTACATTTTTCCGCACCTCTGTTGGTCCTGGTGTTCGTGTCTCTCCCCATAAATCCTTGGTGCTGAAAAGGACCAGTACCTCTGCAACCAGCATTGTCTGAGGGAGCTGTTTTCAGCAACTGATCTACAATGGTCCTCTTTAAGGATACCATTGTGAATCTCTTTGATGACTCCAAAAGGAGAGAAAAAAATTTCTCCTAGTACCATGGTTCAAAAAAGTTGACCAACCACTATATGTTGTCGGATAAAGTGTGTATCATGCGAGGGTCTTGCCACAGAAACTTACACATGAACTGTGCCATGTGAGCCAAGCTGCAAACAAGCAAAAGTTCTGTGTCCCCTCCAGCAGGAACAATACCCATCCTCTCTTCATGCTGACTCGCCTCTTCCTCGATTTCCTCCTTTCCAGCCCATTTATGGTGGACAGACATGCAGTTGGGGTTGGGAGTCCCCTCAGTAACATTGGGAGACCACTCAGTAGCACAGAAAAACAAGTCCTCTCTCTCCTCATCCTCCATATCTTCCTCATCATCGCCCATTGTTGCCTTAGAATATTGGCTAGGCTGGGTAGTATCATACATTGGTAAATCTGCCTCCATAGTCACAAGCTGGGCACTCAAATCTTCCTCTTTGAGATTATGCAGTGATTGTTTCAACAGACACAGCAGTGGGATAGTTATACTGATAATAGCCTGATCACCACTCACAAGCTTGGTGCAGTACTTAAAATTCTCAAGAACCTTACAAAAGTCAGCGATCCACACCCATTCAGCAGTTGTTATGTGTAGTGGCTGGCTCTCAGTCTAAAGGGTATTTTGAAGCTAGTATTCAGCTATTGCCCTCTGCTGTTCACTAGTTCTTACCAATATATGATATTTTGAGTTCTACCACGTGGACATGTCACAAATGAGTCAGTTACTTTGCAAATTTAAGAACGTTTCCAGCGCTATAAGATCAGCAAAACTGGTAGAGGAATTGCGGAAATGGGTGCTAATATGGCACACCTTCTCAAGTACAGTAGGTATAAAAAGTCAGGGTAAGTTTTGAGAAAATGCATGGCTGGATATTAAGGTGTGATCGGAGGAAGCTCTTTATTGACATTTGAGATGGTTGAGTGATTAACAATGTATTGCAGTTTGTCATTGTGACTAGTACCTATCTTAAAGTGTCCGCTTGATGCCACTTGGTATTTTATACCGGCCTCTGATGTGTATACACAATGTAACTACCTGTCCGCAGCCCATTTGGGATCTCCATAACTGTCACTTCGTATCTAACATGTATGGATTTGCTTTTGTATTGTAATAAAGGTGAAAATTTTATATAACATCAACTCCTTAGTGGTTACCACTTTATTAAGTTTTGAGAAATGTGTGAACAACTACTGTAGGTTCAGCACGTGAGTGATGCATGGCACCTGTACCAGCTTACCAACCTTTAAAATCGCCACCGGGTTATGCTCATCATCACAGATGACCAGACCAGGTTGGAGGTGCAGCAGGAAGAACCACTAATTGGTCTATTGTTTTATTGCTTGCCACAGTTCTGCTGCAATTTCTGACCAAAACAGATCACATTCAGCAGAGTGTGTTGCCGTTTTGTGAATGCGCTGCTGCACAGCTCCCAGCTTGGCAGTGATAGGGAGGGCAATTCAGCAGAGGATGAGGACAGGAGACAGGAAGTGGCATTTGACGAGACAGAAACCCTGATAGAATTTAGGCCGGCGATTCATGCTGTGGGTACAATGTGTGACATTCCAGTTTGTGACTTTGTCCCAACATCCACCAGGTTCAACCAGTGTGCCATGAGAGAAATATACAACTTGTACAGGTACATGTTGTTAGGTGGACCTTCCCAGTTATGGCATTTATGGGAGCATGGTTGAGATTGTTTAACAAGTGCTTGTGTAATGCGGGGATGGCACACCGGGCAAAATAGTGGTAGGTGGGAACACTGTATGGTAGAGCAGCCACAAGAGATCACAGAAACACTGTGTTCCCACAAGCCTAAAAGGCAACATCTCCACTACTAGCAGTTTGATAATGTGCAAGCTTAGTGTCTGTGCCTGTGGTTACATGGCTGGGTATTTTTGCTTCCTTCACAAGCTCTCGGGCATGGACAGCTGGACACTTTGCTGGGACAAGAATGTGGATGTGATTGATGTTTGATGTGTCTGTGCAACCGCAGCTTGTGGGCAGGAGGTATGAGTGTCTGCTTCCTGGACAGCAAATTGTGAAGGATGTAGCACAGGTGACATGGCAGTGGTTTGACCTGCAGATACAGATTTGGTACTCTGGTGTTATGCCCATTTACTGGGGTGCTTGACTGCCATGTGGTTCTGCATACTGGTGGTTCACAGGTTGCCTTTCCATGGCCTCTGCTCAATTTGGTATGGCAGAAGCTACAGATTACAATATTTTTCTTTGATGGACTTTTAAATAAAAACTACCAGAAAGTAGTTGAATGCCCCCTTGTCCTGATATGGGGCACAGCAGGGGTACTGTTGGGAACAGTTGACCCAGTTCTCACTCTGGGCAAACCAGTACCCCTTGGCACAGGGCTGGCTTCAGGTTTTTGTGGGCCCCGGGTGAAACAGTCTCAGTGGACCCTTTAACACATACCACAATTCATAAATATAATATAGATGCTCCAGGCTGTGTATATAAATATAGAGGCTCCTTGGTGGGCTGTATATATAAGATTGAGGCTGTGCAGGGCTGCATATATAATAGAGAGGCTGCTGGGCTGTAAATATAATATGAAGACTGCTAGGCTGTATAAATAGTATAGAGGCTGCTGATGGGCTGTATATATAATATAGAGGTTGCATGCTGTATATATTTGGAGGCTGTGCTGGGCTGTATATACATAATAAAGAGGCTCTGGGCTGTGTGTATTCTTTCGAGGCTGCTGCTGGGCTGTATATATTATTTGGAGGCTGTGTTGGGCTGTATATATTATTTGTATGCTGTGGCAGCCCAGCAGCAACCTCCATAGAACAGCCTCCACAGCACAGCCTCTATAGCCCAGCACAGCCTCCATATAGCCCAGTTGCAGCCTCAATAGCTAGCAGAAGCCTCCACAGCACAGCCTCCATAGCCCAGCAGCAGCCTCTATACCCCTGCAGCAGCCTCCATAGCCCAGCACAGCCTCCATATAGCCCAGCAGCCTAAATATATAGCCCAGCAGAAGCCTCCGTAGCACATCCTTCATAGCCCAGCAGCAGCCTTCATAACCTAGCCTCCATAGCCCTGCAGTAGCCTCCATAGCTTAGTCTACATAACCCAGCAACAACCTCCATAGCACAGCCTCCATAACCCAGCAGCAGCCTCCATAGCACAGCCTCCATAACCTAACTGCATCCTCTATGGCCCATCAGCAGCCTCCATAGCACATCCTTCATAGCCCAGCAGCAGCCTTCATAACCTAGCCTCCATAGCCCTGCAGTAGCCTCCATAGCTTAGTCTACATAACCCAGCAACAACCTCCATAGCACAGCCTCCATAACCCAGCAGTAGCCTCGATAGCACAGCCTCCATAACCCAGCAGCAGCCTCCATAACCCAGCTGCAATCTCTATGGCCCAGCAGCAGCCTTCATAGTCCAGCACAACCTCCATGCAGCCCAGAGGCTGCCTCTATAATTCCCCATCATGCTGCACACTGATAAACAAAAAAAAAAGATTATGCTCACCTTCCCTCCGATTCCCTGGAGCCCCTGTCCTCCTCAGTTGCTATCCCTGCAGAATCCTTGCAGCAGACTCCAGTCCACAATCCTCCTTATTGCCTGCACGGCTGCACCAAAGTGGGGAGGTTGCAGGATGATGACTCATCACTCTGCTGCAGTGGGCTGAGGAGGAAGTGCACAGGGAACCAACACATGGCTAATTTCAATCGCATGCAAATTAGCAATGTGCACTGCCAGCACCACAGGAGCACTCAGCTGCCGGCTGAATGTCCCTGATGGGCCCTTCCTTGTCTGGGTTCCCTGTCCCTGATGGGCCTCTGAAAATTAGGGTTGCCTGTCCCTGATGGCCAGTGAGCACTCCCAGCTGCTCAGGGCCCTAGCACTTGCCCGGTTATTCCGGGAACTGACACCAGCTCTGCCTTGGCACCTGTGTTGGTGTTATGTATCGATCTTTCTCTATGTTGCTGTGCTGGCTATGCATGGTAATGGTCAAGGTCGGATCAGTGGACTCATCATCGATCAACTCATCTTCCATCTCATCCTCCTGCCCAGTTGAGATTGTAGGCTGACCTGATAACAACTGTGTCTCATCATCATCAGCCTCCACCTCTAGAGACAGTAAATCAGGTTCCTCAAAGTGACATTCTTCTGGCCGTAGGTCCTCAAATACTTGCACTTCAACACACACCACCTTCTCATGTCCCTCTTGAGCACTGCACAGTGAGAGGCCAGAGCCAACCAAAGGATACGTACAAAACAGATCCTTGGAGTGGTCAAGCTTGGGGTCATACGTCTCCTGTGACTGATGATGGAGGGAGGAAGGAGGACCATGTTGAAGATTGGATGGGCCAGCCTTTTGTGTATCGACTGTAGACTGTGTTGTTGTGTAATATTTGGTGCTGCTTGAGAAATGCAGAGGCCTTGTCTGCCATCCATGGCAGAATCTGCTCTAATTTTTCTGTCTTCCATAAATGTTTACTTTCTAGCCCAGGAAATTTTGCCAGGAACATAGTGGATGCATAAAGCTTCTTCTGACCTGACAAAGACTCAGTGCCTTGTCGCACACCACTGACAACTCCACACCCACATCCATGTCCCTGTCCCTTAACAGGCTTTTTTGTCATTTTAGGTTTTGGTGACATATTTGCCGATGTTGATGGCCAAGCCAAGCTAACTGTGACCCCCAAAATATTCAGGGAAAAGGACCGGTGCGTGCTTTATATCAGGCAGTGCTAAATGCTTGTAGTACTGCTTTGGATTTGGCTAAGGCACTAGCACCATAATAATGTGACTGATGTGGATGGCACAAGAGAAGTTGTGACCCCAAAAATATTGGGGGAAAAGGGACCAGTGCATGCTTTGCACCAGGTACACCTAAATGCTTGTAGTACTGCTTTGGATTTGGCTAGGGCAGTAGTACATTATTAATGTAGCTGATGTAGATGGCACAAGCAAGGCTGTAACCCCCAAAAAAGAGGGGAAAAAGAACTAGTGCATTTAACCCCTTCCCGACCCATGACGTAAATGTACGTCATGGGTCGAGTGCCCGCCTTTGAAGTGAACTCCGTTGCAGCGCTCACATCATTCACTCAACATCTCAGCTGATCTAATTTGCTGAGATGTCGGGCTTACAGCACCGATTTGATCCGCGATCCGATCTTTACTAGTAACCCTTTTGACCACTCTGTCATTCACTGACAGCGTGATTCAAAAGTGTCACTGTGTGGATCGCACCACTCCCCGCTGAGATCGAAGATCCCGCTATAAGATCGTGGAATCTCTGTTCACTACCTGAAAGCCTGGGGTCCTGGTGTGACCTGTGAGTGGTTGGCAAGCACTGCCAACCACTGAAAGTAAAACTGAGTACCATGTCCCAATGTGCTGCAGCTCATAGGGACAAGGCACAAGTGATCAGCCACTGCAGCAATGTGACGCACTATGGGCTCTTTAAAACAAAGAATTAAAAAAAGTTTTAAAAAATATGAAAATAAACCACAAAAGTTCAAATCACCCCCCTTTTTATCTCATTCAAAATGAAAGTATGAAAAAAATAAAATGTACACATTTTTGGTATCACCACATTCAGAAATTCCCGATCTATCAAGATATGAAATCAATTAACCAGAGCCGTGAACTGCATAATGGAAAAAAGGTGCAAACGCCAAAATTACCATATTTTTCGCTTTATAAGACGCACCCCCAAATTTGGTGAAGGAAAAGAGGAAAAAATAATTTTTAATGTTAAATGGGGTCCGTCTTATAATGTCAATGTCCGTCTTACAAATCATATAGGGTATATGTCTCTCATAGCCCCCTCATCCTGGTACATGGTCCCTCATCCTTGGATATAGCCCCACATCCTAGATATGGCCCCCTTATTCTGGTTACAGCTGGCAAACGTCCCCAAGTGATGGTACACCCCCCCCAGGGTTGGCACACACCCCCCAGGGCTAGCACACATCCCCCAGGGCTGGCACACATCCCCCAGGGCTGCCACATGCCTCCCAGGGCTGGCACACGTCCCCCAGGGCTGGCACACATGCCTCAGGGCTGCCATATGCTTCCTGGTGCTGGATCACATTCCCCAGGGCTAGCACACATTCCCCAGGGCTAGCACACATTCCCCAGGGCCATCACACATGTCCAGGGCCATCACACGTCCCCAAGGGCTGGCACACGCTACCCAAGGGCTGGCACACGCTCCCCAAGGGCTGGCACAAGTCCCCCAGGGCTGGCACACATCCCTCAGGGCTGGCACATGTCCCCCAGGTCTGGTACATGCCTACCAATGCTAGTAGACGTCCCCCAGGTCTGGTACACGTCCCCCAGGGCGGGGACCCGTCCCTCAGGGCTGGCACATGCCCTCCAGGGCTGGCACATGCCCTCCAGCGCTGGCACATGCCCCCCAGCGCTGGCACATGCCCCCCAGCACTGGCACACATCCCCCAGGGCTGGCACATGCCCCCCAGGGCTGGCACACGTCCCTCAGGGCTGGCACATGCCCTCCAGCGCTGGCACACATCCCCCAGGGCTGGCACATGCCACCCAGGGCTGGCACAAATCCCCCAGAGCTGGCACACGTTCCCCAGGGCTGGCACATGCCACCCAGGGCTGGCACAAATCCCCCAGCGCTGGCACACATTCCCCAGGGCTGGCACACATTCCCCAGGGCTGGCACACGTCCCCCAGAGCCATTACATGTCCCCAAGGGCTGGCACACGCCCCCCAGGGCTGGCACAAGTCCCCCAGGGCTGACACATGCCCCCCAGGGCTGGCACACATGCCCCAGGGCTAGCACAAGTCCCCCAGGGCTTGCACATGCCCCCCTCCATGTTAAATATGGCCCCCCATGCTGCTGCCTATAATAAAATAACAATCACATTACTCACCTTTTCCAGCGATGTCCTGGCTCCCTCCATGCAGCTGCACTCCTCCACTTATCTGTAATGCCAGTAATATGATCGGGTGCACAGAGATGGAGACTGCTGAGCCGATCACATGACCGGCTTCACAGAGAGAAGGACCAGGAAGTGGAGGTGGAGTGCAGCTGCATGAAGGGAGTCAGGACATCGCTGGAAAAGGTGAGTAATGTGGTTGTTATTTTATTATTGGCAGCAGCATGGGGGGCCATATTTAACATGGGGGGGGAGCATGTGCCATCACAGGGGGGGCGCAGACAGTTTAATGTGTGCTGCTCCCCCAGTCCATCACCCTGTTGCAGTTTCAGCACCACAGTGATGGACAGCGGCAGTGCATATTAAATGAGCGGGAGCAGGAGATCTCCCGCTCTGTCTGCAGCCCGCTCCAGCCCCCCGGCACCGCTCCAGAGCTGCCCCCACCTCCCCTGCCCCCACACTCCATACATTCGGGCTATAAGACGCACCCCCCACTTTCCCCCACAGCTTGGGGTAACAAAAGTGCGTCTTATAGACCGAAAAATACGGTACATTTTTTTTGGTCGCCACAGCACTGCAATAAAATGCAATAACAGGCGATCAAAATAGTGCATCCACCCGAAAATGGTATCGTTAAAAACGTCAGCTCAAAAAACACAAAAAGTAAGCCATCACACAGCCCCAGATCCTGAAAAATGAGCGCATTATGGGTCGCAGAACATGGCGCAATAAGTGTGATTCTTTTTCTTACAAACTTCAGATTTTTTTTTTCACCACTTAGATAAGAGTAAAAGTATACATGTTTGGTATCTACAAACTCATACCGACCCTAGGCATCACACTGTCATATCAGTTTTACCATATGATGAACATGGTGAATAAAACCCCCCAAAAAATATGCACTTGCCCTTTTTCTGCAATTTCACTGCACTTGGATTTTTCCCATTTAGATGTACCCTATATGGTAAAATAAATGATTGCATATGAAAGTAAACTAGTCCCGTAACAAACAAGCCCTCTTATGTCTATATTTATGGAAAAATAAAAAGTTATTGCTCTTGGAAGCAGGGGAGCAAAAAACGAAAACGGAAAACAAAAAATCGCCTGGTGGTGAAAGGGTTAAGAGGCATCATAAAATGCTACTACTCTGTGTGCTGGAAAAAAAGAGCTTTGTGTCTGACAAGACCTGTTGTAATAGAGACACTGGAAGAACAGTTTAACCTCTCCCTACCTAATCCACAATCTCTCATTTCCTGTACTGTCAGCTTGTTCAGTGGTTTCCACTCAAAAAAATCTATTGTATTCTGGTTCTATGGAGCTATTGATAGGCTTCTTTAGGGTGCATCCTCAAGATCAGGAGATGCAGCATTTTGGATGCAGAGTCTTTGCGCTGCGTCCAAAATGCTGCGTCGTACAGTACTAGCATAGTGGATGGGATTTCAAGAAATCCCATCCTCACTATGCGTAACCCGCCCGCAGCATCTTTGGAGCTGCGGTGCAGGTTGCCGGGAGTCCGCTCCTCCGCAGCATGTTTATTTCATGCTGCGGAGTCGGAAGTGGCTCCCATCGGGTGACTGCAGGGAGAAGCTGCCCTGCACCCGCCACACATGGTGAGTACAGGGTGGCTGCGGTCTCCCTGCAGCCACCCGCGGCTTCACTCAGGTCCGGAGGAGCTGCGTCCAACACGCAGCTCCTCCGGACCGTAAGTACATACCCTTAAACTCTGTTCCTGCCAGACAAACTTTCCTTACCTACACTACATTGACCTAGTATACACTGCAGATAGCCCTGAAAAGGGCTTTTGTTTTATAAAAAGGCCTACACACTTTCCATAGCAGCTGATCATATCTCCCTATGCTTCTCTGATGCTGGCTTTGAATGCAATGTGCGCAAAATGGCAGCAGAAGGACTATTATAGGTCCTATGACGCTGAACGGCCAGCCAATCACAGTAATGCCACAACCAAGATGGCTAAGGCATTACTGTGACTGGTTAAGAAGCCCAGCATGTTTAGTGATTGCAAACCAAGCGCCCAAACTGCTGGGTGGGAGATTCAAATATCGTGAGGCGAGTACACAAATGTTCGTAATGTAATGAGCAACCTGAATACCGTACTATCCATGCGAGTAGCAAAATAGTAAAGATTTCACTCGCTCATCACTATAGATAATGCTATAATTTTTAAAAAAATCACCACAGAAACAATACCTATTAAGTATCGCTGCATTTGTACTGACCTGTATTGTAAATCAATTTTATTATTTATTGTGCAGAGACAATAGCATAAAAAATATAAAAGAAACCCTGCCAGAATTGTTTTTTCTGTTCATCTTACCTTTATCTTACCTTATCTTTTCTTGTTCATTCTCACCAAAGAATTAAGTAAAAAAGAGACCAATAAATCGTATGTCTCCAAAAGTGGTAACAATACTACCCTGAAGTAGTACTAGAAGTGTCCCTGTCTGTGTGTGTGCTCCTGTGTGCATGCCCCTGTGTGTGTGCCCCTGTGTTTGTGTGTCCCTGTGTGTGCCTCTGTGTGTGTGTGCCCCTGTGTGTGTGTGTCCCTGTGTGTGTGTGCCCCTGTGTGTGTGTCTCTGTGTGTGCCCCTGTGTGTGTGCCCCTGTGTGTGTGCCCATGTGTGTGCCCCTGTGTGTGTGCCCCTGTGTGTGTGCCCCTGCGGGTGCCCCTGCGGGTGTGCCCCTATGTGTGTGCCCCTGTGTGTGTGCCCCTATGGGTGCCCCTGTGTCTGTGTCTGTGTGTGTACCCCTGTGTGTGTGCCCCTGTGTGTGTCTGTGTGTGTGTCCATGTGTGTGCCCCTGTGTGTGTTTGTGTGCCCCTGTGTTTGTGTGTCCACGTGTGTGCCCCTGTGTGTGTGTCCCTGATACCATATTGGGGGATGATGGGGTTACTTTATTGGGAGTCGCAAAGGGATGATAAAAGTAAGACACCCCCCGAAAATAAGACATGGCACATCTTTCGGAGCAAAAATTAATATAAGACGCTGTCTTATTTTCGGGGAAACACGGTATCTACAGCTTGTTCTGAAAGCAAAAGTAAGCAAGCCTTCATACAACTGTATATTCATAAAATGTAAAAAGTTAGGGCTCTCACAATATGATGACCAATAAATAGATATTTTTTAAGTTATTTTTTTCTTTAAAAGTAGTAATACAATGTAAATTGGGCATGACCATAATTGAATTGACTTGAAAAATAAAGTTAACATGTCAACTATATTGCAAGGGGGATGAAATAAAAAAAGTTTCAGATGTAATGTTTTTTGTTAATGCCTTCTGGAAAAAAGAAAAAAAGGAATTAAAAAAAAGGAATGAAAAGTCCAGTAAAAACTACAAGTTATCTTGAAAATATCAAGCTCCCATACAACTTCATATAATGGAAAATAAAAAAAAGTTATTGAAATCAGATAATGGTTAAAAAAATACATTTTTTTTGTTCAAGTCCTTTTCATTGTTGTTCAAAACTAGCAAAAGAAACAAACCTATACAAATTTAGCGTTACAGAGATCTTACCAATATGTGGAATAAAGATATGACTATTATACCCAATGGTGGGCAGTTTAAAAAACAACTCAAGGTACCTTTACACGCCGCTACAACAGGCTGGATACAACCCGCTACACGCTACAAATGTAGCTTGTAGCGGCAATATAGCCCGTAGTAGCGGCGTGTGAAGACGGTAGGAGACAGCCGGCAGCAGATACATCTGTTTCCGAGCACTGCCGGGAAACAGATGGCTACACAGGCGGTTGTAGCGAGCTGTATCGGCGTGTAAAGAAGGAACCGAAGGGATGTCTATACACCAGGCGATGTACCTGTTATGTAGCTGGGGCATGACACAGGCTCCGGGATACCGCCCCCCTTCAGCGATCATTGGTGGAAGCTCCTGCGTTACGATTGGTAGACGCTGCATAGGGAGGCATATTTAAGGAGCTGACCAGTCACACTACACAATTGCTCGAGCGTCATGTATTAAACAGCCTCCTGCGATGGCGGGCCAATCATGGGTTTATTGCTTTGTCCTATCAGCGTACGGACGTCTCGTAATCCACAATTGTGGCACGCCTATGTGCTGTCCCTGCTGCACCAGGGCCGCCCATATTAGCTAGTTGTAGCGGTGTGTAAATGAGGTAAGATGAGCTACAGAAGGTGACTTGAGACACCCGGCGATGTATCTAGCTATAGATATAACGTAGCGTAGCGTGTAAAGGTGGTGCGTTTACCGTTTGTAACCGTTTGTGCGTGCTCGTGCACATGAAGTAGCGGGTTGTATCCAGTCTGTTGTAGCGGCGTGTAAAGGTACCTTCAGAGTTAATTTGGGAGGTGATTTTGCATGTACCCCTTAATAGTACTAATGAAAACTACAATTTGCCATGGAAAAAATAAGTCCTCATAAGGGTCTGCTAATAGAAAATTATATAATGTATGGCTCACAAAATATAGATACACAAAAACAAATCTCTTTTTTTACAAGTATGTGTTTATCGTATAAAGTGATAAAGCATGATTAAAATTAAATACTGTATTTTTCAAATTCGGTGAAGATCCAGTGTTGTTGCTTCAAAGTGCTTTATTGTGACATGTACATTAAAATCATCACATACCCCGTAGGGTCACGCTATACCCGCTTTGGGGATGCTTCCCGTTAGTCATTAGCTTTCATGCTAACGACTAGGGGGAAGCATCCTCGAAACACATATAGCGTGACCCTATGGGGTATGTGATGATTTTAATGAACATGTCACAATAAAGCACTTTGAAGCAACAACACTGGGTCTTCACTGAATATCTACTATTTGTTTGGCTGCCAAGCCAGCACACCAGTGTTGAGAATCCAGGGAGTGATTGCTGAGGGAGCTGTTTCTTACCCCCGTTTCCTCATTTAAACTGTATTTTTCACACTATAAGATGTAGCATAAGGTGCACCTTAGGTTTAGACATCAGAAAATAGGAAAAACTTTTTCTTAATGATTAAAACTTCCCTGGTGGTATGAAGAGGGTGGTTCATTATCACTAATTTTAATGTGTGAGGGTAAATAGGGAAGTGATAAATCTTTTGTTAATGATTTTCTAGAGTGTGTGGCAATTATACACATAGAGCTTTGCTACATAAGCACATATAGAAACACACAGCTCTGCTACATGAACATCTAAACATACATAGATTTGCTACATGTATATTTAGGACTCGGTCACATTAGTTTATATATCGGAGGAGTGCCATCCGATAAAAAAAAGGGATCTGTGGGTTTTTTCTCAGATGTATTACGCATGAGAAACAAAAGGTACCAAGCTGCAATTTAACTCTAAAATTGGTACAGTGCAGGAAGAATATCATATGAACCATCAGTATGGCATCCAATTTTGAAGATACATTACAATTAAGTAAGATGGAAAACTGTAAATGGTCTTGTAAAAGATCAATAGCTGCTAGGTAAAAACAAAAATTGCATATGAAAAGCACACAGATGACGAGTGAGAAAAAATCATCCTACTTTTCTGTATGAGAATGATTCCGATTAGTGATGAGCGAGTATGCTCTGCGCTGCTCGGTACTCGCACGAGTATCACTGTACTCGGGCTACTGGGCGAGCACCGAGTAATCTCGCGATACTCATGCTGTGCTCGTGGTCGTCATCCCTGCATGTTGGCGCTCTTTAGAGAGCCAGCCCACATGCAGGGATTGGCTGGCAGACCACAGCAATGCCACAGCCCTGTTAGTTGTGGCATTGCAGTGATTGGCCGGCCTGCACAGCGTGACCGAGCCTTTATAAGACCCGGCCGCGCTGTGCTCTGCACACAGCCATCCAGACAGTGAGTGTAGGGAGAGTGTCTGCTGCTGCTTAGGGACAGATTTGCGGCCCTCATAGGTAGATCCGGAGCAGGGCTGCAAACTGCTGCTGACCACAACAGTCCTTCTCAGGACTAATCTAGGAGGATATAGGCAGGGTGATCCAGATCTGATTCCAAGCTTTTCTGTGACCATAACAGTCACCAGACTGTTGTACTTACTACCTTGATACAGGTTAGGGACTAAAATCCTACTCTCCTGTGACCATTACAGTCACCAGACTGTTGTACTTACTACCTTGATACAGGTTAGGGACTAAAATCCTATTTTCCTGTGACCATTACAGTCACCAGACTGTTGTACTTACTATCTTGATACAGGTTAGGGACTAAAATCCTACTCTCCTGTGACCATTACAGTCAAAAGACTGTTGTACTTACTACCTTGATACAGGTTAGGGACTAAAATCCTTCTCTCCTGTGACCTGAACAGTAACCAGACTGTTGTACTTACTACCTTGATACAGGTTAGGGACTAAAATCCTACTCTCCTGAGACCATTACAGTCACCAGACTGTTGTACTTACTACCTTGATACAGGTTAGGGACTAAAATCCTACTCTCCTGTGACCATTACAGTCACCAGACTGTTGTACTTACTACCTTGATACAGGTTAGGGACTAAAATCCTTCTCTCCTGTGACCTGAACAGTCAGCAGACTGTTGTACTTACTACCTTGATACAGGTTAGGGACTAAAATCCTTCTCTCCTGTGACCATTGCAGTCACCAGACTGTTGTACTTACTACCTTGCTACAGGTTAGGGACTAAAATCCTTCTCTCCTGTGACCTGAACAGTAACCAGACTGTTGTACTTACTACCTCGATACAGGTTAGGGACTAAAATCCTACTCTCCTGTGACCATTACAGTCACCAGACTGTTGTACTTACTACCTTGATACAGGTTAGGGACTAAAATCCTTCTCTCCTGTGACCATTACAGTCACCAGACTGTTGTACTTACTACCTTGATACAGGTTAGGGACTAAAATCCTTCTCTCCTGTGACCATTACAGTCACCAGACTGTTGTACTTACTACCTTGATACAGGTTAGGGACTAAAATCCTACTCTCCTGTGACCTGAACAGTCACCAGACTGTTGTCGCTGTATACAGGCAAAATGCGCAAGGGCAGAATGCACGTCCTGTCCCAAATTCTTGGGGCCCGCAGCAGTACACCACTCTTGAACCAAGACCAGTGTCAACAGGTTGTTACTTGGATAGTGGATAATGCTTCAAGTCAGATGGGCACCTCCACAAACACCCTGTCTTCCACACGGTCAAGTGTCAGTAGTCGTGATACTGCACCGCACATTTCCCGACCTGATCCTCCTTCCTACCACCAGGCCGAGTACACGTCCACGGACATTACTGAACCCACAGTTGGACACTCGGAAGAGATGTTCATGTATCCATTCGCAGAATCTGGCCTTTCGCCAGATCCTGTTGAAGTGGGTGATGAGGAGATGGTATGTACAGATGCCCAAATATTTGAGCAGCCACGTTCTCATGAACGGAACGTTGGCAACATGTCTCAACAAGGGGTGGACGATGATGAGACATAATTGCCAGGAAGTCAGGAGGAGGATCAGGGTGCGGAAGAGGAAGACGACCTGGTGGATGATCCAGTAGCTGACCCAACCTGGCAGGAGGATATGCAGAGCGAGGACAGCAGTACACAGGGGGAGAGAGGCATAGCATCCCAACAGGCAGTACGAAGCAGGGTCGTGTCCGCAGGAAGAAGGCAGGCAACCGTTCCACGGAACAACAACACGACTCAAGGTGCCTGTGCAAATGTTAGGTCTTCCCGAGTCTGGGAGTTTTTTAAGTTGGCTCCAGATGACTCTAAAAAGGCCATTTGCAACACCTGCCATGCCAGTATCAGCAGGGGTACGAAAACTAGCAGCCTGACCACCACCAGCATGATCAGGCATATGTCAGCCAAGCACCCGACTTTGTGGGAAGTACAACAGAGTCGAGGAGCGGTGCTTGCTGATGTCACTGCTACGTCTTCGCGTGTTGTGCGTGCAAGCCAATCCCCTGTCCATGCTGGCCGCGAACAAGCCTCCGGCCCTGCACCTGAAGTTGCCCACGCACTAATAACACCACCATCAAGCACGTCCTTGTCCCAGCGCAGCGTTTAATTATCCATTCAGCAAACCTATGAACGCAGGCGCAAATACGCTGCCAACGCCCCACATGCCATTGTCCTCAATTCTGACATTTTGCGACTCATAGCGCTAGAAATGTTGCCTTTCCGGCTGATGGAGACAGAAGCATTCCGCGACCTGATGGGGGCTGCTGTCCCACGTTACTCGGTCCCCAGCCGCCACTATTTCTCCAGATGTACCGTCCCCGCATTGCATAACCACGTGTCCCAAAGCATCACACGTGCCCTGAACAACGGTGTTTCAGCCAAAGTCCACCTAACCACAGACACGTGGACAAGTGCTTGTGGGCAAGGCCGCTACATCTCCTTGACGGCACACTGGGTTAATATTGTGGAGGCTGGGACCCAGTCTGAGTGAGGGACGGAACACGTCCTTCCCACACCAAGGATAGCAGGCCCTACCTCTGTCAGGGTTTCACCGACACTCTACAGCTCCGGAATGTCATGCTCCTCAGCCTCCTCCTCCTGCGCATCCTCATCCACTGTACCCTCCACACCAGTCCCAAGCTGGAAGCACTGCAGCACTGCCTCTGCGAAGCGGCAACAGGCTGTGCTGAAGCTTGTCTGCATAGGTGACAAACCCCACAATGCAGAAGAAGTGTGGACAGCTCTGAAACAGCAGGCAGATCACTGGCTCACACCTCTGAACCTAAAGCCAGGAAAGGTCGTGTGTGACAATGGCCGGAACCTGGTGGCAGCTTTGAGGCGAGGCCAGCTGACACATGTTCCATGCGTGGCCCATGTGCTCAACCTGGTGGTTCAGAGGTTTATAAAGTCATACCCAGAGCTGTCTGAACTGCTGGTAAAAGTTCGCCGTCTGTCTGCACATTTTCGCAAGTCACCTGCTGCTTCAGCCGGCCTTGCCGGCTTTCAGCGCCGTTTGCGTCTTCCGGCCCACAGACTGGTGTGTGATGTCCCCACGCGTTGGAATTCAACTCTGCACATGTTGGTCAGGATATGTGAGCAGAAGAGGGCAGTTGTTGACTACCTGCATCACCTAAGCCATCGGAAAATGGGTCAAACTCCAGACATAACACCTGAGGAGTGGAGATGGATGTCCGACCTATGTACCGTCCTTCAAAACTTTGAGGACTCCACCAAGATGGTGAGCGGCGATGACGCCATTATTAGCGTCACCATACCACTACTCTGCCTTCTAAAACGGTCTCTGCTAAAAAACAAAGAGGATGCATTGCAGGTGGAGCGTGATGACTTGGAGCAACAGTAGTGGGTGTGGGTGATAACACACAGCCCAGCCTCATCTCATCACAACGTGCAGTGGAGGACTATGACGAGGAGGAGGAGGATGAAGACATGGAGCAACTCTCTGGCCAAATTGAGGATATGACATGCACACCAGTCATACCCTCGATTCAGCGTGGCTGGCCAGAGGACAGTGGAGATGAGGAGGAGGAGGAGAACAGCATGTTCAGTCATCGTGTTGGTCTAGATACTGAAGTGATGGCTGTTAAGAGTCTGGCGCACATGGCTGACTTTATGGTAAGCTGCCTGGCTCGTGACCCTCGCATTTAGAACATCTTGGCCGACAATCAGTACTGGTTGGCAACACTGTTAGACCCACGCTACAAGGAGAACTTTATGTCTCTCATTCCTGAGGCGGAGAGGTCAGCCAAAATGCAGCAGTTCCAGAAGGCCATAGTCACGGAAGTAGGCAAATCATTTCCCTCACAAAACGCTAGCGGCATAGGTCAGGAATCGGTGGACAACCAAGGCGTACGGCCGAGAGGGGCACAAGTCCAATCCGCCAGAGGTAGGGGAACAGTCTTTACGATGTGGGACAGTTTTCTCAGCCCCTCACGTACCACAGCCCCTGAGGTGCGGGGTAGTGCCACAAGAAATGCTAAGTTTGGCCAGATGCTGAAGGAGTACCTTGCAGATCGAACAACTGTACTGCGAGATTCCTCTGTGCCTTACAATTATTGGGTCTCCAAGCTGGACACGTGGCATGAATTGGCTCTCTACGCCTTGGAAGTCCTGGCCTGCCCTGCCGCTAGCGTTTTGTCAGAGCGTGTTTTCAGTGCCGCAGGTGGAATCATTACTGATAAACACACCCGCCTGTCAACTGAAAATGCTGACAGGCTGACTCTGATCAAGATGAACAAGGGTTGGATTGGGCCAGACTTCACCACACCACCAACAAATGACAACTGAATTTAAATTTTGTTATGGGAATTTGCCATGTACCTCCACTCACCAATGGGTACACAGTTCTGCACTTTGGCTAATCGCTGGATTGCTCCTCCTTTCCTAATGTGCCACCATGATGACCATTAGAATAGTTAGGCTGTTGTTTCAGGTATACCCCCAGTGGTAAGTTTTTTCACCCATTCTTTTAGAATGGGCATTACAACGACAGGAGACCTGCTCCTTTTCAATGGGAAAAATGTTTTGAGGCCCTCCTGCACGTCTCTACCCAGGGACAATGTGGAGCCTCCCAATTTTTGGCTGCCCTGCCAAAGGGCTATACTACAATACACCCACTTCAGGTTTACAGGCCCTCATGCACGTCTCTATCCAGGGGCATTGGTGAACCTCCCAATTTTGGACTGCCCTGGCAAAGGAAAATACTACAATAGACCCAGTTCCTCAAAATGGGCACATTATGTCAAGACAGGGCTTCATGTACGTCTCTTCTCAGGGTCATCGGAGTGCCGCACAATGTTTTCACGTTAAATCTTTCATGTAATCACAAAAAGTAACATACACCAGCTGTATCTCACTATTGGGTATGTACCCTTAACATTTCCACCCTAAATATTCATTTTGGTGTCATTTTGGAAGGTTTTCTGGTGACTCCGAAAAATTGGCGTGAAACTCGGACAACATTGTTCACAGCTGTGACTTTTGAGTGAGAAATGCTTCCAGGGGTCTTCCCCATGGTGTTGCCATGTCATTTGAGCACTCTTCTGAGACTTTTGTGCCATTTTTAGGATTTCTACATGCTGCCGGCAGTCATTTCATAAAAATACTCGGGTCTCCCATAGGATAACATTGGGCTCGGTACTCGGGCCGAGTACACGAGTATCTCGGGATGCTTGGCCCGAGCTTCGAGCACCCGAGCATTTTAGTACTCGCTCATCACTAATAATGATTTATACGCTTGTGTGACTCAAGCCTTACAGAAACACACAGCTTTGCTACATTTACAATTAGCTACACATACATACACACACTATATGTTAACACATCTTGCACTTCCTGATTGAGATGTGAACAGAGGCTACAGGATCTGAGCAGCTGAAGGTCCTTCCACCTGATTAACTCAAGAACCTTTCAGGTGATGTGATTGGTCTCATGACTTTAAAGGTCCTCGAGTTATTTAGGTGTAAGGTCCTTCAGCTGCCCAGCTCCTGTAGCCTCCATGTATGACCTGATAAATGTCCTATAGATAACACAAAAACAAATCTCTTTTTTTTACAAGTATGTGTTTATTGTATAAAGTAATAAAGCATGATTAAAATGAAATACTGTATTTTTCACGCTATAAGATGCTGCTTAAGGCACACCTTAGGTTTAGACATCAGAAAATAGGAAAAACATTTTTCTTATTGATCACAACTTCCATGGTGGTATGAAGTGGGTAGGTCATTATCACCAATTTTAATGCATGAGGGTTAATAGGGAAGTGATAAATATTTTGTTAGTGATTCTCTAGAGTGTGTGTATTATACACATAGAGCTTTGCTACATATGCATTTATAGACACATACAGCTCTGCTACATGAACATATAGACATTCATAGATTAGCTGCATGTATATATAGGATTTGCTCACACGAGTGTATATATCAGAGGAGTGCGAGAAAGGACAATACCCTGTAATCATGAAGGATGCAGTGTTAACATTCCCTCCATCAAAGGAAACTGCTTCTGAATTATATAATGCACACATTTTTCAGCAACACTTTTTCGTCTTAGAAAGTGAGTCGAATAGCACAAAAAATATGATACATTTGGTATTGCCATATTTGAATTGACCCACAGAATAAAGTGAACACTTTATTTGTGCAGCTTAGGCTGCTTTCACATCAGCGTTTTACGCTGATCGCGGCAGTTGTGGTGAAAAAACCGCAACTGCCGCGATTACCGCATAACGGCGGCAATAGCGGCACACTTGCGGCAAGCCCCATACAATGTCTATGGGGCTTGCGGCAGGTGCGGCAAGTGCGGTATCGGCACTTGCGGCAGGTGCGGCCGTGAAAAAAATGCGACATACGCGGTTTTTTCGCGGTCGCACCTGCCACAAGTGCCGAAACCGCACCTGCCGCACAAGTTGCCGCAAGCCCCATAGACATTGTGTTATGCGGCAACTGCCGCGATCAGCGTGAAACGCTGATGTGAAAGCAGCCTTAGAGAATGGAGGAAAATTGCAAAAATTGCACTAGCAGAACAGTTATTTTGTTTCTATTCCATCCCATAGAGTTAATAAAAGTTTATCAATAATTTATATATACCTCCACATTTTTGAAACTTTCAAATATAACAAATATAACAACTTATGGATCCTGGAATACGACACGAAAATACTTACAAAAATTGTCTGTAATAAAGACCAATACTGTCTGTGATATCAATGACTTAAACATTTCATACAGTATATGCTGCTCGTGTACTTTTATTTTTATAGAATACAATATGAAAACATATATACCGTATATACTCGCGTATAAGCCGAGTTTTTCAGCCCAAAAATTGGGCTGAAAAGTCCCCCCCTCGGCTTATACGCGAGTCACTGTATACTGTATACACTGTATACAGTGTATACAGTATACAGGCCCGCCCCTATGAGTATACAGGCCCCCCTGCCTTGTGCACAAACCTGTAAAGGAAGAGATTAGTATACTTATCACTGTCCCGCTGCCGCTGTCCCGCCGCCGTCATCGCGGGCCTCCGTCTTCTTCCGTCTGCTTCTGGCTTCCTCCGGTCGGCGCTGGCAATGACGTCATTGTCGGCGCGACCGAGGAGGAAACCGGAAGAAGATGGAGGAGCGCGTTGGCGGCGGCAGGACAGCGGCAGCGGGACAGTGATAAGTATACTAATCTCTTCCTTTACAGGTTTGTGCACAAGGCAGGGGGGCCCTGGATACTGATGGGGGGGCTGTATACTACACTGGGGCTGTATGTACCACTGGGGCTGCGTATATACTACACTGGGGCTGTATGTACCACTGGGGCTGCGTATATACTACACTGGGGCTGTATGTACCACTGGGGCTGTATGTACCACTGGGGCTGCGTATATACTACACTGGGGCTGTATGTACCACTGGGGCTGCGTATATACTACCACTGGGGCTGTATATACCTCTGGGGCTCCTGTATACTGATGGGGGTCTGTATACTACACTGGGGCTGTATGTACCACTGGGGCTGCGTATATACTATCACTGGGGCTGTATATACCTCTGGGGCTGCTGTATACTGATGGGGGGCTGTATACTACCACTGGGGCTGTATATACCACTGGGGCTGCGTGTATACTACCACTGGGGCTGCTGCTGTATACTACCACTGGGGCTGCTGTATATACCTCTGGAGCTGCTGTATACTAACTACTGGGGCTGCTGCTGTATATACAACTGGGGCTGCTGCTGTATATACCACTGGGGGTGCTGCTGTATACTACCACTGGGGCTGCTGTATATACCTCTGGGGCTGCTGTATACCACACTGCTGGGGGCTGTATACCTGTGCTGGGGTCCACCCACGGCTTATACACGAGTCAATAGGTTTTGGGGGCAAAAATAGGGGGGTCGGCTTATACACGGGTCGGCTTATACACGAGTATATACGGTAAGTTTGTAATAAAATAAAATTGGATATATTACCCTAACAAAAAATGTTTGCAGTGGTCTATAAAAAATGTATTTTTTTTATGCTAACAAAAAAGAAAGTTTAACAGCTGAAATATTGCTGTGACTTGGATAAAGAAAAATGTGTCTGCACAATTACTAGGTTTCTCTGTAAAGATGGAAAATTCATTATAAAAAGATATTGTGATGGTAGTCATGTTTAATGAATAGATACATTTTCCACACTAATGGCATCCAGCAGTATGACACTAGTCATTTCTGTCACTTTTGAACCAATAAGGTGTATTCACCCCTGCAGGCAAATTCTCAAAGATCGTTAGTGAAGTTTTGGTGTTTCCTTCTATGAGTCAACAGAAATGCTTGACAGATGCTAAACAGTATGAATACATCTTCTTTTTATCAAGAATGCAATATATTATGTATTCAACCAGAGCAAGAGATCATGGTAGAACACAGAGACCTTTGACAGATACTATTCTAATTGTATAGAACTCGCAACATATTGGGTGTGCAAATCCAATGAATTAATATATTCTATTCATCCTAACCAAGAGTGTCACTATAAATGACTTTACTGAGTAGTTTGATGGCTCAGATTCAGACTCAAAGACTAAATATGAAATACATTGTAGAAAGTTAGAAAGAAAATACCATCTAAAGAAAAGTAAAAGCATAAACAAATTCAAAATAATCAAAGTAACTAAATTTTTACACAAAAGAGAGACATGCCACACACAACACTGGGGAACACAATTTTTTAGGAGTTAGGTCAGACAACTGTTCTTAATTAATTTTTGGATGCTGAATCCAGAAATGATCTCAGTTTTTCTCTATCACGTCAAGTTTTTGAACTATAGGATTTTTGTCTTCTCAAAAATATGTAAACTACTGTAACTAAAAAGTGTTTTTTTTTTTAAATAGTACAAATATGAACAAAAAATGAAATATATAACAAATAGGCATGACAAATATGTTTTTTAACACTATCATGTTTTTTACAAAGGACATATGAGTCGAATTGTAATCAGATAACCAGTCTTATTACAGATATCAGTGCAATTGTGCTTCTCTGGCAGGTAAGTTGAGGAGGAAAAACTTGACGTGCTAAAAAAAAACTGACTACATTTTTGGAATCAGCATGACAATTTTAGTATAAATCAGCTCAAAAACCTAACTCAACAGAAAATGTTTTTCAAATTGTTCCCCAGTGTAATGTATATATATGTATATATTTAGTAAGTTTCCCTAATAAGCCTTCATGCCATTGAATATTTTCTGTAGTTTTGTTATGTCACTTTATATCTTGTTGCATATACAGTATTTTCAGGTATAATAACACTGATGATTCCTGCAATATTGTTAATGTCCTGGATTTTCAATACTGCATTTATAAGATATAGGTAAAAGGTTTCTACTATACTAATAATATACAAACACATTAGATCCATAAATTGCATCTTAGTTCTTGATTTGGCGCTAAGCATAAATGCACACATTGTGTACCAGAAGGGTACATCACTACCTCCAAACAGTAATTAAAATAAACCAGAAAAACAGGAGGGATTTTGTGCCAAAAAATATTCAAATTTTTAGTAAGTTGCAAATGACATCAATTTTTATTAAGTTACAAATCACATCATAGTCAAGTTTGAAAATAGTAGAAAATATTAAAAAAAAAACACAATGCTCCACTGTACGCATGTGTGGTCGGTGCACCTGGGCTTGGCATCCTATTTGGCATCTTCACGGCAGTGGGTATGCCCAGGAGCTATAGCAGCTATAGCTGTAGTATGTATGCTGCATTCAGGGAAGGGGTCCCCCATGTCTCTAGCCCCCCTGAACCCCAAGAAATACACTTTATAAAGCTTACAGATAAGAGGTCTAATGAGTGGGATCTTACTAACAGGTCAGTGCCGCTGGCACAGTCCTCTGTGTGTATTCAGCCCCTGGCATATGAATGCTGCTACCTCCTGTTCTACCCTCCTCTTCTCCTGCTCTGTAAATCACTCTGCCTCACAGAGCGAGCGGCATCAGCGGCAGAGCCCGCCCTGCTTTATGCTTTATTTAAACAGCAGGGCAGAAATATTTTGCAAATTTTGTGAAAATACAAAATTTGGAGGTAAAACAACATTTTAGCACTTATATTTACATGGGAAAATGATCACTGGTGCAAACCGTGAAACACTGCAGCTATCTGCAGGTCACAAATCATCAGAGACTGACCAAAGTAGCTGCTAAAAAAGATGAAATGGCAGCAGGTGAGTATTAGACACATGGCATGGGACTAAGGCCGGCTTCACACCACGGTTTTTACCTGTCAGGTTCGGTCTGGTGTGAACCGGACCAAACCTGACCAGGTTTTGCCCCCATGTATCCCTATGGTGTCTGATAGCTGCTATTCAGCCTCCATTTTTGTGCTTTTCCGGTTGTGTTAGTTTTTTGCCCCGGACACAAAATCGGAGTCTGCATCATTTTTTGTGTCCGTACAAAGAACGAACAAAACCGGATCCTCCCAGATCCAGGGCGATCCGACGCCCAAAACATGGGAGTCTGAGCGCCGGATCGCGCCAGATCCGGAAAAAAATTGGACTAGTTCCCAGAAGCCTTTTAGAGAACAGCGCAGGCTCTGAAATGCAGCCGTGCTCATTCAGCACCATGGAAAGAGCAACATTTTAGAGCCGACACTGAAGTTTGGCACCATGGAGAGCTCAACGGCTAAAATTTCAGCACCGCGGGCAGCTCCCCTGCACACACTGTGCTGAAATTTTAGCACTGGACAGCAGCAGAGATGTGCATAAACAAAACCTGTACAAAACAGGATCGTAGGGCATATTTGCCCTCAGTTTGTGGTCGTCCGGGGCTTTCAGGTTCTGTCCGTGCATCCTGCACAACACCGGACAGAACCTGACAACTCCAAACCATGGTGTGAAGCTAGCCTAATATCTGTTTTAGATTTAAATCACAACTTAAGCAGCAAAATAAATACAAATGCTGATATGGTGCATTTATTCATAAAATAAAGCAATTAACACTCCTATTTTTGAAAGCAATCTTAGGGTGCTTTCATACTGTGATTTTTGAGGATTCGATTTGGCCCCCATGTTATCCTATGGGCATGGATCGGATCGGATTTGGCCTAATTGCCATTCGATTTTTGTGGGATCCGGTTGTGTCCGATTTTTTGCTGTGCTCCGATTTTGGGCACAGCGGACCAAATCAGACCGAATCGGATCTGACCCGATCCGTGGCCTTTAACATGGGGGCCTATGGAGCATGAGCATGAGAAAACACAGGATCGTTTCTCAGACCTGATTTTAGTGTACTGACTGAGCCTGCTCAGTACAGTAAAACTGCTCTGTGCTATCTAATTTCACTTCCGCACTGTATATAAATAGAAGTGAAATTAAGTGAAAGCAAGGATTAAAAAAAGAAAATCTCTATTCTCACCTGTCCTGCGATCCCCCGATGTGCGGCACCTCCGATGGCTGCAGGACCTGGCATTATGTCACAACCTGATCAGCTGATCGGGCCACATGACCAATTACCACGGTAACCGGTCATGTGACCGATGACACTGATCAGGTAGCCCTGCCCAGCCAAGTCCTGTAAGCATCCGGAGATAGATGCCGACATCGGGGGATCGCTGGAAAGGTGAAAATAGAGTCTTTTTATTTTTAACCCTTGCTTTTACTTAAATTTCACTTTGGCAATATATGGATATACATTGCGGAAGTGAAAGTGCCCTGCACAGCTCTTTCTGTGTCCGGACCCGTAAAAATCACGGACCCGGACACAGAAAAGGTCACCTCCTGTGGTGTCCGTTCCTGTCCGTGGGGTCCTGCAAAAAGTAACATCCCACGGACAGGACAAAATAACACTATGTGAAACCAGCCTTAATGAGCACCATTTTTCTAAACTTTTCTGCAGCACTGTACATCACAAAATAAAATGTGCTATATTTGTCTTTTTTTGTTCCCTTTAAAAGAATGTTCTATTACTATCTATGGAGAATTTGCAAAACAAAAGTCTGGGTCTCATATTATCTTCAGGTTTGGCATATTAAAAACAGCGCCATTCAATAGTTTAATTTACTTTAACAGGAATCTCCAGTACCTAAGTTATCAGCTCTCTCTTCTAAGCATTAACTTGTTAAATGAGTCTTAATTATACATAAGCAGATGGAGATTTGAATTAAAATTACCTTACACTCGAGTGGCTTTAGTTCATTATAACATATCTTCCTCTTAATCATTTAGGCAGTCTCATCATCGTTCATATAGGAAGTTATTAAAGTATTGTAATTTCCATATTTCATCTGATAGATCCACTATTAAACAGCAAGAAATACACATTATGAGCTGACTTATACCACCAAAGAGTGAATAATTCATGCAGACTATGGTTTTGCATTTTGTCATCTTTTACTTTTTGATTTTGTTTAGCATTTCCCTCATTTAGCATATTTTAAACACCTACTATTTTCTAAGAATGAGTTTAACAGGATAAATGTATATTGTATTAATCAGATTATGCAATTAAGAGATTATGAATTACTCCAGTCATAGAGAAAACTCTGCGTTTTTTAGAAATAACTTTCTTGTATTCTGTACAATGATTTAGTTTGAGACAAAACATTAAATTCCACCTAACAAGTCAGCTTGATGATTGACTAAACTCCAGCTAAAACAATTACTTTTGACCTAAGTTTTAAGACTTTAAGGGCCCCGTCACACCTGGCAACAGGGCTGGGGATGTTGGCGGCGACTGGCGGGAGTATGCACGTTTTTGGTGCCCCGCCAGCGTTGCCGTCCTCCATTTACACGGGACGATATCTCCAGCCCTGCACCGGCGAGCTGTCAGGCGGCATCGCCACCAGGGTGTCTGAAAACCCCAGCGGCGATGCAGGACAATGGGAGCCTATGGCTCCTATTGCCTGACAGGTCGTCGGCGGCCGGTTACATTGGGTGATGTGTGCTCATCGCCACAGATCGGTCGCCTGGTTTCAGAGCATCACCCCTTTACATGAGGCGACGTAGGGGCGATCTCGTCGCCAATAGGCCACGCCCCTACATCGCCTACGTAATAGGCGGCGATGTCGCCCCGTGTGACGGGGCCTTAAGGCCTTTAAGGATGCAGACCGCGTTTCCTGTGCGCTTTGCAATAGTGCATATCTGGGATTAACTGTGGAGCCGGCGGCTGCGGTAAACATCGGGTAACCATAGTGATGCATGGAGCAGGTGGCGCATAGCGTTACATTCCGTTAACGCTATGCACTCAACCTGCCTGCTAGTAAGTTTTTAACGGATTCCCCAGGCTCAGGGCAGACGCAAGTCTGACCCTAGTCTAACACAGACTTTACAAGAAAATCTATTTTTGAGTTTGGAGTTTGGGTACTTTACGTATGCAAATCACTTGTACGAGCATTGCTGTGATCAAATATGCTTGGTGCTCAGCGCTGTACAAGCCACTTGAAGTGTCTGAATGGTTCGAACTGGGGTAAAATCAGCATTATCAGATGCAGTGTGTACCAAAAAAGGAAAATAACAACTCCCCCGGAAGTGCTTGCTCATAGATAATAATAATAATAATTTTTATTTATATAGCGCCAACATATTCCGCAGCACTTTAAAATTTAGAGGGTATACGATACAATACAATAATATATAATAAATACAATACAATAATAAGATAAAATGCAATACAATATGAGACAATACAAATATAACACAATACAGACCATATGAGACAATAAATAAATACATCACTAAGCCCATTAGGAGTGAGGTCCCTGCTCGCAAGCTTACAATCTATGAGGAAATAGGGGAGACACAAAAGATAATAGTAACAAATATTGTCATATATGGTCCTGCTATCAATATAATAAATAGGGAATTCACATAATGCTGCATAAACCATTCACCAGCCAGGATCTGTACAAATACAGATAAAGTGCTATAAAATGATTGGGGGTGTAGAAAGATTATACAAGAGGCCAGATTTGGAGAAGGACAGAATGGGAATAATTACATAGATGAGGTAAGGTGGTAGGCTAGTCTAAAGAGATGTGTTTTTAACGTTCACTTGAAGCTGTGGATATTTGGAATTAATTGAATTGTTCTTGGTAATCCGTTCCAGAGAATTGGTGCAGCTCGTGAGAAGTCTTGGACATGGGAATGGGAAGTTCGGATTGTAGATGATGTCAGTCTTAGGTCACTTGCGGCACGGAGGGTACGTGTAGGGCGATAGACAGAGATGTAGGGTGGTTCAGAACTGTGGATGGCTTTGTGGGTCAGAGTGATAATGTTATATAGTATTGTAGCGGATGGACAGCCAGTGCAATGACTGGCACAGGATAGAGGCATCGGTGAAGCGTTTGGAGAGGAATATAATCCTGGCTGCTGCATACAGGATGGATTGCACAGGAGAGAGTTTAATAAGAGGGAGACCAATTAGTAGAGAATTGCAGTAATCCAGACGAGGATGAATAAGGGCGACATTTAGAGTTTTTGTAGGGTCAACAGTAAGAAAAGGTTGAATTCTAGTGATGTTTTTGAGGTGTAGGTGACATGAGTGTGCGAGTGACCAGATGTTGGGAGTAAAGGAGAGATCTGGGTCAAATATAACCCCAAGACAGTGGGCGTTCTGCTGAGGAGTAATGGTAGAACCACATGTAGAAATGGCAATATTAGGTTTCGGAAGATTAGTAGATGGAGGAAACACAAGAAGTTCAGTTTTTGACATATTCAGTTTAACCCCTTCCCGACCGATGTCTCATATATGAGACATGAAAACCAGTGCATTCCCGACCGATGTCTCATATATGAGACATCTGGGGAATGCACTCCTGCAGCTCAAGTGAGGGTCTCACTGACCTGTCACTTGGGCTGCAGGTAGCTGGGGACTTGTACTAAACCCCAGAGGGGGTGGATTAACCCACCCCCCCGTGCCCAGGACCCCCTCCGATCGGCAGTTTAAAAGTGAAACTGCCGATCGGAGGGAATCATAGGAATTCACCCCTCCAGATCTGATTGGAGCTCTCCAATCAGATCTGGAGGGGTGGATCGGCAAGTGCCCACCCCTCCTCAGCCCCCTCCACCTCCTCCAGTACTTACAGGGCCCCCCCCCCAAACTGCCCACCCCCCTCTTTTACTGTGTATATACCGGCGGACTGCACCCGCGGGCGCGCCCGCCGGTTAGATGCGGTCCCCTCCTGGCTGTGCCCCCCCAGGCAGCCCCCACCTCCAGCCCTGTGCCCTGGCCCCCCTCACCTCATCCGGCGGGCTGCGCCCGCTGCTGTGCCCGCCGCTATGCCCGCCGCTGTGCCTCCCCTCCTCAGGTCGGTGGGCCCTGCCTCCTCTCCCAGCAGAGAGGGAGGTAAGTATGTGTGTGTGTATATGTGTGTGTGTGTGTATATGTGTGTGTGTGTATATGTATGTGTGTGTGTGTATATGTGTGTATATGTGTGTGTATGTGTATGTGTGTGTGTATATGTGTGTATGTGTGTGTATGTGTGTGTGTGTTTATATATGTGTGTGTGTATATGTGTGTGTGTGTGTGTGTATATGCGTCTGTGTGTGGATGTATGTATGTGTGTGTGGATGTATGTGTGTGTGTGTGTGTGGATGCGTGCGTGTACATGAGCGTGCATGGATGTGTGCATACATGTGTGTGCGTGGACGAGTGCGTGCATGGATGAGTGTGTGCATGGATGTGTGCACAGATGTGTGCGTGCGTGGACGTGAGCGTGCATGGACATGTGCATGCGTGGACGTGAGCGTACATGAGCATGCGTGTGCGTGTGTAGACGTGTGCGTGCGTAGACGTGTGCATGGATAGATGTGTGCATGGACGTGTGTGTGGATGTGCGTGCGTGGATGTGCATGTGTGGGTGTACGTGCATGGATGTGTGCGTGCGTAGACGTGTGCATGGATAGATGTGTGCATGGATGCATATATGGATGTGCGTGCGTGGATGTGAGTGTGTGGATGTCAGCGTGCGTGAATGTGTGCGTGCGTGGATGCATATGTGGAAGTGCGTGCGTGGATATGTGCGTGCGTGGATGTCAGTGTGCGTGGATGTGTGTGCGTGGATGTGCGTGCGTGGATGTGCGTTCGTGGATGTCAGCATGCGTGGATGTGCGTGCGTGAATGTAACCATGCGCGGATGTCACCGTGCGCTGATGTGTGTGGATGTGGATGTGCGAAAGTGGATGTGTGTGTTCGTGGATGCATATGTGGATGTGCGTGCGTGGATGTGCGTGTGTGGATGTCAGTGTGCATGAATGTGTGCGTGCGTGGATGCATATGTGGAAGTGCGTGCGTGGATATCAGTGTGCGTGGATGTCAGCGTGTGTGGATGTGTGTGCGTGGATGTGCGTGCGTGGATGTGCGTGCATGAATGTAACCATGCGCGGATGTCACCGTGCGCGGATGTATGTGGATGTGCGTGCGTGGATGTGCGTGCGTGGATGTGCGAGCGTGGATGTGTGTGTTCGTGGATGCGTATGTGGATGTGCGTGCGTGGATGTGCGTGTGTGGATGTCAGCGTGCGTGAATGTGTGCGTGCGTGGATGCATATGTGGAAGTGCGTGCGTGGATGTCAGCGTGCGTGGATGTCAGCGTGCGTAGATGTGTGTGCGTGGATGTGCGTACGTGGATGTCAGCATGCGTGGATATGTGTGCGTGAATGTCACCATTCTCGGATGTCACTGTGTGCGGATGTATGTGGATGTGCGTGCGTGGATGTACGTGCGTGGATGTGCGTGCGTGAATGTGTGCGTTCATGGATGCGTACGTGGATATGTGGATGCGTGGATGTGCGTGTGTGGATGTCAGCGTGCGTGAATGTGTGTGTGCGTGGATGCATATGTGGAAGTGCGTGGATGTCAGCATGCTTGGATGCGTATGTGGATGTGCGTGCGTGGATGTCAGCATGTGTGGATATGAGTGCGTGAAAGTCACCATGGCGGCGTATGTATGTGGATGTGCGTGGCGTGCGATGTACGTGTGTGGATGTGCGTGCATGGATATCAGCATGCGTGGATGTGCGTGCGTAGATGTGTGCGTGCGTGGATGTCAGCATGCGTGGATTTCAGATTGCATGGATGGATGTCAGCGTGCGTGGATGTGGATTGCATGCGTGAATGTGTGCGCGCGTGGATATTGGGTGCATGGGTGGATGAATGGGTGCAACAAGGGATCAAGTGTCCTCTTGTTGTAGTCTCTGGGATCATAGTCATGGTGCACTGTATGACAGATCATTGTCATACAGTGCACCATATCTGTGACCCCAGAGACTGTAGGAAGAGGACACTTGATCCCTTGCTGTAGTCTCTTGATTGAGCAGAGGTGATCGAGCTTCGTGGGACCTCGTTGTGGACTACGTCGGAGGCGATCGAGCATCGTGGGACCTTGTTATGGACGACGTCGGATCTTTATAATAAAGATGGAGTCTGAATTTTGTTTGTGTTTTTTTTCCAAATAAAAATATTTTTCTCTGTGTGTATTTATTGACTACTTACCAGAGTTTACCTAATGGCGGGTCTAACATTGGCCCAATATTATGAATCTCGGGCTTAGTGCCAGCTGCCAATAAAAAGCTGGCATTAACCCTTTATTACCCAGTTTGCCACCGGCACCAGGGCAACTGGAAGATCATGGGTACAACGCCAGAAAATGGTGCTTCAATGAATGCGCCATTTTCTGTGGCGGCTGCGGGCTGCAATTCGCAGCATGGGGGGCCCAGAACGCTTGGGCCTTTCCATGCTGAGGATTCCAGCCCCCAGCTGCCTAGTTGTACCTGGCTGGGCCAAAAATATGGCGGAGCCCTATGTCATTTTTTTTTTCTAGACTTAGTTCTAGAAATAAAAAAAAATGGGCTTCGCTGCATTTTTGGTTGCAGCCAGGTACAACGAGGCAGCTGAAGGTTGCTGGCAGTCTGTAGCTGCCAAGTTGTACCTGGCTGGACCAAAACTATGGCGGAGCCCCACGTCATTTTTTTTCTAGAATTAGTTCTAGAAATAAAAAAAAATGGGCTTCGCTGCATTTTTGGTTGCAGCCAGGTACACGAGGCAGCTGGGGGTTGCTGGCAGTCTGTAGCTGCCAAGTTGTACCTGACTGGACCAAAAATATGGTGTAGCCCCACGTCATTTTTTTTCTTCTAGAATTAGTTCTATAAATAAAAAAAAAGGCCTTTGCTGTATTTTTGGTAGCCAGCCAGGTACAACTTGGCAGCTGACTGACTGGAATCCTTAGCGTGGAGATACCAAATGTTGTGGGTCCCCCACGCTGCAAATTGCAACCACAGCACCAAGAAATAGCGCATTCATTAGAGGCGGCATTTTCTGGTGCTGTACCCCAACTCTTCCAGTTGCCCTTGTGCTGGAGGCACACGGGTTCTCTATACACGACATGGTGTCCGCTAACAATTTCAATGGAAAATTAGCTCCAATTGTTAGCGGAAACCATGTTGCATATGGAGAGCCCCTCCCTGTGTGCCTGAACATTGGAGCTCCCCCACAAGTGACCCCATTTTGGAAACCAGACCCCTAAGGAATCTATCTAGATACATAGTGAGCACTTTGAACACACATGTGCTTCACAAATTAGTCCACAAAAGGGAAAAAGAATATTTTTTGTGAAAAAAAAGTAATTTTTCATTTTTATGGATCAATTTGTGAAGCACCTGGGGCTTCAAAGTACTCACTATGCATCTAGATACATTCCTTGGGGGGTCTAGTTTCCAAAATAAGGTCAATTGTGGCAGAGCTCCAATGTTTAGGCACACAGGGGCTCTTTATATGCGACATGGTGTCCACTAATAATTCTAATTGTTAGCGGACACCATGTTGCGTATGGAGAGCCCCTGTGTGCCTAAACATTGGAGCTCCCCCATAAGTGACCCCATTTTGGAAACAAGACCCCCCAGGGAACTGATCTAGAGCATATGAGCACTTTGATTCTACAGGTGATTCACAAATTGATCCGTAATAAGGAATAAGTACTTTTTTCTTTTCACAAAAATTTCTTTTTTCATTTTACGGATCAATTTGTGAAGCACCTGGGGGTTCAAAGTGCTCACCACCCATCTAGATATGTTCCCTGGGGGACTAGTTTCTAAAATGGGGTCACTTGTGGGGAAGCTCTAATATTTAGGCACACAGGGGCTCTCCAAACGCAACATTGTGTCCGCTAAAAATTTGAACTGATTTTCCGTTCAAATTGTTAGCAGACACCATGTTGCATTTGGAGAGTCCCTATGTGCCTAAACATTGGAGCTTCCCCACAAGTGACCCCATTTTGGAAACTAGACCCCCCAGGGAACATATCTAGATGCATAGTGAGCATTTTGAATCCCCAGGTGCTTCACAAATTAATCCGTAAAAATGAAAAAAGAAAATTTTTGTGGAAAAAAAAAGTACTTTTCATATTTACGGATCAATTTGCGAAGCACCTGGTGGTTCAAAGTGCTCACCACCCATCTAGATGTGTTCCCTGGGGGGTCTAGTTTCCAAAATGGGGTCACTTGTGGGGGAGCGCTAATGTTTAGGCACACTGGGGCTCTCCAAACGCGACATGGTGTCAGCTCTACAATTTGAATGGAAAATTAGCTCAAATTGTTAGGGGACACCATGTCGCGTTTGGAGGGTCCCGTGTGTCTCCACATTGGAGCTCCCCCACAAGTGACCCCATTTTGGAAACTAGATCCCCAAAGGAACATATCTAGATGCATAGTGAGCACTTTGAACCCCCAGATACTTCACAAATTGATCCGTAATAATGAAAAAAGAATTTTTTTGAGGAAAACAGTGGTTTATGACCATATATGAGGTATCCGTGTACTCAGGAGAAATTGCCCAGCAAATTTTAGGATGCATTTTATCCTGTTGCCCATGTGAAAATGAAAAAATTGAGGCTAAAAAAACATTTTTGTTACAAAAATTAATATGTCCATTTTTTCCTTCAACTTTATTTTATTTCCTGTGAAGCACCTAAAGGGTTAATAATCTTCTTGAATATAGTTTTGAGTAGCTTGAGGGGTGCAGTTTTTGAAATGGTGTCACTTTTGGGTGTTTTCTGTCATGTACACCCCTCAAAGGGATTTCAAATGTGATATGGTCACTAAAATAAGGGTATTGTACATTTTGCTGGAAAAATGAATAATTGCTGATGAACTTTGAACCCTTCTAACGTCCTACCAAAATTTTTTTTTTCTTCCAAAATTGTGCTGATGTAAAGTAGACATGTGGGAAATGTTATTTATTAACTATTTTGTGGCACATAACTCTCTGGTTTAGCAGAATAAAAATAAAAAATGTGAAAATTGCTAAATTTTAAACATTTTTGCCAAATTTTTGATTTTTTCACAAATAAACGCAAAAATTATCGACTTAAATTTAATACTAACATGAAGCCCAATATGGCACGAAAAAACAGTCTCAGAATCGCTCGGATCCAATGAAGCATTCCAGAGATATTACCTCATAAAGGGACACTGGTCAGAATTGACAAAAATGCCTCCGTCTTTAGGGTCAAAATAGGCTCGATCATGAAGGGGTTAAGGTAGAGAGAAGACATGATGTAAGAGTCTGCAGAGAGACAATTACTGATATTTTGTAGTAATTACGGGGTGATGTCAGGAGAAGAGGTATATAACTGGGTGTCATCAGCATAGAGATAGTACTGAAAACCAATGATGGTTTGTCTAATAAGGGTAGTTGAGAAGAGAAGGGGACCTAGGACTGAACCCTGAGGAACCCCAACCATAAGGGGAAGAGGAGAGGAAGAGGAGTCGGCAAAAGATACAGTGAAGGAGCGGTCAGAGAGGTAGGAGGAGAACCAGGAGAGAGCAGTGTCCTTAAGCTTAATAAAGCGGGGTATAGAGAGAAGGAGCTGGTGATCCATAGTATCGAATGCAGCCTAGAGATCCAGGAGGATCAGTAGGGAGTAGTGACCATTAGATTTAGCTGTTAGTAGATCATTAGAGACTCTAGTGAGGGCAGTTTCAGTAGAGTGTGAGGTGCGGAAACAGGATTGAAGAGAGAATTGTCAGAAAGATAACGGATCAGACGGGAGTGGACCAAGCGTTCCAGGAGTTTAGAGATGAAGGGGAGATTAGAGAGAGGTCAGTAGTTAGCAGCAGAGTTCTGGTAGATATATGGGTTTTTAATAATGGGTAAATGCTGGCATGTTTGAAGAAGAAGGGGAAAACACCAGATGACAGGGAAAGATTAAATATTTTAGTTAGGTGAGATGTGACAGCTGGGGAAAGGGATTGAAGGAGATGTGAGGGAATAGGGTCGCTGGTGCAGGTAGTAGGTCGAGAAGATGCAAGGAGCCGGATGACTTCTTCCTCTGTGACCAGATCAAAAACCAAAAGTGCGTTGGGTGAAGTGCAGGAGGGAGGAGAATGAATGATGTTCTGATGCTGTGAGGAGATTTCCCGTCGTATGAAGTCAATTTTGTCTTTAAAATAGTTGGCCAGATCATCAGCTATGAGGCTGGTGGTTGGATCTTGGAATTAGTAGGGAGTGGAGAGTGTCAAATAATCGTTTAGGATTGTTGGCTAGTGATGTGATAAGGGTGTTGTAGTAAGCTTGTTTGGAGAGGTGAAGGGCGGCATTTATTGTTTTCAGTATAAACTTATAATTGGTGAAATCTTCAGCGAGTTTGGATTTTCTCCACAGGCGTTCTGCGCACCTGGAGAAACCGTGTTTGCAGTGTGTGCCAGGGTTGCCGCTGTCGGTGCCAAGTTGTTCTAAGTGTAGAAGGTGCAGATGCATCCATAGCACTTTGCAGTGTTTCATTATAGAATTTTAGAACAGAGTCATGACAATAATTGGAGGAGATAGGGGCCAATGAAGGCTGTAAATTCTTTATAAGATTCTAGATGTTAATGGCACATATATTCCTATAAGTGTAGGAGTTGGGGATGTCCTTGATGGGTTAACAATTGTTGACTGAGAATGAAAGAAGATTGTGGTCAGAGAGCAGAAGAGGAGAATTAGTAAAATCATGCACTGAACAGAGCTGGGAGAAGATCAGGTCCAGAGTATTCCCATCTTCATGTGTAGCAGAGTTACTAAGTTGTGAAAAGCCGAGAGAGGAGGTTAGTGTTGAAAAATGAGAGGCAGAAGAAGAGATGGGATTGTCAATTGGGACATTTAAGTCCCCCATAATGAGAGTGGGAAGGTCACAGGATAGAAAGCTTGGAATCCACGTGGCAAAGTAATCAAGGAATTGATGTGGGGGGTCTGGAGGGCAATACACCACTGCCACTCGCAGGGAGAAAGGCCTGTAGTGTCTAACAGTGTGTACCTCAAAAGAAGGGAAGATAAGTGAGGGGACAGGTGGGATAACTTTAAAACCACAATTTGTTGAAAGGAGTAGACCAACACCTCCACCTGGTCTCTTCTCAGGTCTGGGAGCATCGGAAAATTGCAAGCCACCATATGAGAGAGCAGCAGCGGCACTGGTGTCCGATTGCTGAATCCAGGTCAAAGTGATTGCTAGAAGATTAAGAGAATGTGAAAGGAAAAGGTCATGGATGTAGGAGAGTTTGTTACATGCCGAGCGAGGGTTCCAAAGGGCACAGGTAAAGAAAGGATAAAGAAGGCATGCAAGAAATATTAATGAGATTCCTGGAGCAACTGAATGTAGCAGGAAAAAAGTAAGGCTTACTATAATGAGAAGGACCTGGGTATACAATTTCTGGTTAGAATAAAGGACTTTATTCTAACCAGAAATTGTATATAATACTGTATATTACCCGCTGTCATATGAGCACGTACTAAGACATCTTGGTTTTAAAAGGGGCTTTTTGTATTCTATGTCTGAATTGACTTAACAGATTATTTGACTCCTATAACCCCTCTCATTCTGCACCTTACTCAGGTATATATGAACTGGATTTAAATACCTGATGTGATTCTATGAACAAGCGTGGCTTGTGTGAAATTTTTTTCATTTGTATAACGAACTGTACATGCATCTTAATTTATGCTTATCTGATGTGAATTACTTGTACTGCAATCTTGAGTTACATGGTTCTGCATAAACCGTTCACCGAACTGGTGGGGCTGTATATTTCTGCCACACAGTGATCCAATGGGCTGCAACCTTAATCTTTTGACCTTGACCTGACTTATATTGTCAGTGTTCTTTATACACCTAGACGTCCATGTATTGGATTTCCCACTGGTTTTAATTGATTTTAATGTGTTAACGTCCGTATAATTGTTAAATAAAATCCTGTATATACTTTTTTCAAACTTTTGGTGTGCTCCCGGGTTTCTATATGTCATGCCTTTTTCTTGTTCCAAAATACTGTTCTCGTGACATGGTGAGCACCCACCATTAATCTATGGATATCTAGTCGTGTTCCTTTTCTCTACCATAAATACTTATGCAGTTGACATTAACATAACCCCACGTGAACGCACCACTTAGCTTACTCTAAATATGTAGTGAGTTTCTACTTAGATCTGGGTCAATTAAACTCATTAATCAATCAAAATAACTCAGGACAGCAGGAGCCAATTAATGCAAGATAAAAATAAACAGAGTTCCTGGCCAACGTGGCTCATAAAACATCTGAACCAAAGAGGACCTCAGAACATCCCACATCAGACATAGTAAGATGATTTAAGTATATTACATTAATAAAATACAAGAAGGTTGTGATAAAAGTTGCAGATGCAAGTATACCTATTGCAAGGAATGACAGTCAGGAAAGCTGGGTGAATGGAAGTTGCAGATGCAAGTATACCTATTGCAAGGAATGATAGTCAGGAAAGCTGGGTGAATGGAAGTTGCAGATGCAAGTATACCTATTGCAAGGAATGACAGTCAGGAAAGCTGGGTGAATGGAAGTTGCAGATGCAAGTATACCTATTGCAAGGAATGATAGTCAGGAGAGCTGGGTGAATGAAAGTTGCAGTTGCAAGTATACCTATTGCAAGGAGAGACAGGAAACCTGGGTGAATGGAAGTTGCAGATGCAAGTATACTTATTGCAAGGAGAGACAGTCAGGAAAGCTAGGTGAATGTAAGTTGCAGATGCAAGTACACCTGTATGAAGAGAAAAGAGATGACCAATAGATTCCTGCCAGGTGTAACTGCATAGCACTTTTACAGTTGGCACTTATGCAGTTGGCATGAACGCATCTCCCCGATGGCTGTATGTGGGCAGATAGCCAAACTATTCAATCAGTGACTTTCAATGAGGTTTGAGTCAAGTTCTTCTGGAACTTTTCATAAAGTGCGGCTGAACCCACAGAACCAGAGCTTTCATAGATCTGCTTATCTCCAATTTGAACAGTATTATTTTAAGCAAATAGGCTTAAAGAAGCTTCATTGGGACATGATTTTTGCACCTTACTACAATTAACCCCTTCACGACCTTCCAGTTTTCCGCTTTTGCGCTTTCGGTTTTTTTCCTCTCCTTCCACAGGCCATAACTATTTTTTTTCCATCTCCATAGCCCTGTGAGAGCTAGATTTTTGTGAGATGAATTTTAGTTTTGAATTACTTAATTCATTTTATCATGTGATGACCTGGATGAAGGGAAAAGATGATAAACATGATGACATTTAAAAAAAAAAATAAGGCAATTCCAAAATTGTTTTTAGATTTTTTTATTTATCAAGTTTACTAAAACTAAGTGGGCAGTATGATTCTCCAGGTCAGTACGAGTACAAAGACGCCAGACATGTATTGTTCCAAGATAAAGGATATGTATCCCCTGACCGGGGTATACTGAGGAGTCAAGAGAGACAGTGCAGGATCTAAGTGCAGTAAGTATAAATATACTGAAATACAAAGGTTTGTGTGCTGCTCACCTCGTAGTCGTCTTGGTAGATTTTTCGGTCAGGATTTTTATCTTTACATTGCCATATTAGCCCTTCTTGTAATTTGTACAAACGTTTCTCTCTTTTTCAATGTACTGTGATGATTTGTTATGTCGTAATTTTATTTCCTATTGTTTTTAATCATATATTCCTTGTACACATTTTTGCTAACTTTTTTTCTGTGCAGTCTTACATTCGTGCCATGTGTTTTTGTTCCCCATTGATTATGTGGGAGTATATTTAAATCCAAGTTTGTACATCACTCTTATTCCAGTGTTCAAGACCCATGTAGCTCAAAACGCATATGGATTGATTCCTGTTATACACATCACCCCGCTTTATTGCTGAATATTATATTCGCCCTTTGATGTCTTGTGGAATATGGCAGTGTGGTTTTTAACCCTTCATCCTGCCTACTTTAATTTTTTGGAATTTCGTTGGCTGTAAGCTATAATCAGCAACATTTACAGAAATAAACACTTGAAATACATCACTCTGTTTGTAAAGACTCTATATAATATGTGCGTTTCACTTTATTGAATTACTGAAAAAAATTAACTTTTTGATAATGTTCTAATTCATTTTGATGCACCTGTAGATACAAATTCAAAGGTATTGGTGTAACGATTTATATCAAATACAATAATCCTTTTTCTAGAGCACAACTATTTACACTCTATCCCACATAGTGATAAAATACACTTCCTGTATCTAAATGAAGCTGTAGGGTTCAAAATATTAGCAAATTATATCCAATCTTTCGTCAAAGTAGAATTGAACTAACCATAGTCCAAAGGGATATAAAAAAGGATTAACCTGAATTTACTAGTCCATATTGACCACATTCATAAACAAATTGGAACTTTCCATCTATGGAAACATCCCAAAATGATCCAGTGATAGTGAGAAGGGAAAATGTTTTGCCTGCTGAACAAGGGTAAATACCTCATAAGTGCAATAGTTAGTGGAAACTTTCCAGCATCCAACCAGGCACAGACATAGTTGAATAAAATATGATTTACCCAAAATGGTAGTCCCATTAAGAAGCACTCCTGACGCGCGTTTCGCATATATCGCATCTTTCTGAGGGTTGATGTGGAGTTCTCCAATCTGGCTATTTAAAGAGGGACTTGCCCATAAGTGTATGTTCTGTGCACTGCTGCTCCCCCAGCTCGGTGTCCCACGCCATCCCTCCCCTCTCATAGCAAAATCAATGTAGGAGCAGTAAATAGGTGCACTGATTAGCAGCTTTCTGCCTATATGTATAGCTGCAAATCAGTGATGTGCGTGGGCCTATACCCAGGTCAGCAGTCAGAGAACTGATAGATCTGCTGTAGATAAAACTGTGATTGTATCGAAATGACAGCAACAGACCAGTAAGGATCACTAGAATTATGCCCTTACATCATGCAGATTTCCGATTACATAGCAAAACCATTGGTAACAGATTTCTTTTAAGGCTCAGTATTTGATGAATTTTTTACCTCAGGATTTGTAGACAAAACCAGCAGTGGGTGATAAATACTGAAGTGGTGACGTGTTTCTATTAGACTTTCCCTCTGATTGCTCCACTCATGGTTTTGCCTACAAATCCTGAGGTAAAAAACTCATCAAATACTCAGCGTGTGCACGTGGCCTAATAATGAAAAACTTCACTTTGATTATGCAATATATGGTTAGAGAAAATCGGATTAGATCCGGTGAATATCCCTGCTCATTTTAATTACTTCTCTGGCGGAAAGGCCACAAAGGTTTATTGACTTCATAAATAGAGAGGCGCAGCAGTTCACGTCTAATAAGAGAAATCATTAAAAATAAAATATAATTGTTTCAATAAAACTTGCTTTTCCTTGCTTATCTGTGAAGATTCAGACAGCAGGTATTAATTTTTATGATGCTGCAATCTGGCTCATTAACAAATGACTCCATAATAAATTAGCAGGGTCATAAAAACAATGTGGACGCTTGCTGCTGTTTTTGCACCGGTGGTATTTATCGAAGTCATCAGATTCTAATCTGCTCACCCATGAGGAAAAACACTGGAGGGATGCCATAATGGTGTTTGTATATTATAAGGTGGGCACGTCACCAAACATCAGCTTTTAAGTAAACTAATTAGGTATTTTTTTTCTCAGTGCCATTGAAAAATGCAGTCAGGTGTAATTAAACCTGAGCAGATGACAGCGGTGACATTTGGAAAAATCATCCAGTGGTTCAAATAGCAGTTCTGACAGAAATGTCAAACTGATAGCACCATCTTCTTCCCAGCACATGCTAGGGAAAAAGGAAGAGGGCTTTTATTATAAAGGCCTTACCGATAACCTTTATCAATCCTGGAACACCTAGAACGGCACATGAAATTTCATTAGCCTACAGATGCTTACCTTGCATTACATTAGGATGCACATTTACTATATTTTCCCAAAGTAACTGGAAACTTGTATAGAAATGATAGATAACCAAGTATGCCTCACCTCTTGAGGAGGGTATTTTCATGAAATCCCCTTGCTATATTAAAGATCAACTTACAGCTCCACTTTATTCTTACTCAGCAATAAATAACATAATAAAGCCTCTTTCTAGATGTCACATGCTGTCAAGTGTGTGAATATTTCAATACCACTAAAATGTCGCCAGTCTATATTAATATATTTACATAGTCATTTACATAATGCTAGAAATCTAAATTCTTCAAATGCTTTTAAATGCCTCGTCAATACAAATGAAAATCTACTGCAAATACTACTGTGCTAATACTATTACTTATACTAATGTATTAACTAGCGTATATGTCTACATTTTTTGCATTAGTAACAATCTATAAAATAAATGTTTACCAATGAAAAGTACAAATATAAAAAACATAACATATCACATTCAATCTAGGCCAGTCCTTGTCATTGTTGGAAGTCACAACCTAGTGTTTTAAGGTCATGTCATAATAATAATTTATACAACTAAATATTATTATTTATTATAACAGCGCCATTTATTCCATGGCGCTTTACATGTGGAAAGGGGCAAACATAGACAAGTACAAATACATGAACAATATAAGGCACACAAGGTACAGAAGGAGAGAGGACCCTGCCCATGAGGGCTCACAGTCTACAATGGATAGGTGAGGATACAGTAGGAGAGGGTAGAGCTCGTCGTGCGGTGGTTTGGTGGATTGAGGTTCACTGTAGGGTGTAGGCTTGTCGGAAGAGGTGAGTCTTCAGGTTTCAGGTAGGTGAGAGTCTGATTTGTTAAGGCAGAGAGTTCCAGAGTATAACAAATGCACGGGAGAAATCTTGTATGTGGTTGTGGGAAGAAGAGATAAGACAGGGATAGAGGAGGAGGTCTTGAGAGGATCACAGGTTGCGTGAGGGTAGGTATCAGGAGACCATGTCGCAGATATACGGAGGAGACAGCTGGTGGACAGCTTTGTATGTCATAGTTAGGATTTTGATTAACATTAAAAGACATGCTAGCTAGAAAGTGCTAGCTAGTAGGAATATCAGGTCAAAAGAGAATTATATCTGCTGCACACTAACACTATGAAATGTGAAGTAACTTACTGGCTAATGAATGCAAGTGGCAAAGCTCTATGTGAAGCTGTTCAAGTGTGAATGGGGCATAAAGGCATTGCAGAAAACTGCTTAAAGGGAACCTGTCAGGTCGTTCTACCCCCCTATGATACCACTATATGTCCCTGCACCTTGCTAGCTGATCCCTAACCATCCCTGTCTCAGCTAAAAGTGCCCTATAAAGATTGAGAAAAATGAGTTATAAACTTACATAGGCTGGGGTCACATTTGGAAAAGAAATTGTGGTTACCGCAATTGCCTTCAGACACATTTTTTGGCCAAAATGTGTTCAGCAAACTGGAATGCGGTAACTGGATTGCAATCCGGTTACCGTATGCTTTGTTCATCCCTGCTGCTGCAGGGATGAACAAAGGGTTAATCTTAATAATAGCTGTGGGCAATATGTCTCTAGGGGGTGCCCACCCCCCCTAGAGACATGCTGTCCACTCAGGTGGGCATGAGAGGGGTTAATGTTGTGAGTATAGTTTTGCCACCTATTGTCGGCTTTGTGACTTTTATGAATGAATGCGGCGGCTCCTCACAGTAGAGGAGATACTGTACATAATGTATGTACTGTATGAGCCCCTGTCCTTGGTCCTGAAAGTTGTACCATTAGTTCTATGGGCAGCACACCGCCATAGACCTAATGTTACAGCTTTCAGGACCAAGGACAGGGGCTCATACACTATGTACATTACGTACAGTATCTCCTCTACTGTGAGGAGCCGCCGCATTCATTCATAAAAGTCACAAAGCCGACAATAGCCGGCAATACTATACTCACAACATTAACCCCTCGCATGCCCACCTGAGTGGACAGCATGTCTTTAGGGAGGATAAGCACCCCCTAGAGACATGTTAAACACAGCTATTATTAACATTTAACCCATTGTTCATCCCTGCGGCAGCAGGGATGAACAAAGCATACGGCTGCCGCAGGCATTCACATGTGCCTTGCGGCAGCCACATGGGCTTCCATAGGAGCCCATTATAGTAATCCCCGCTGCGGTTTATTAACCGCTGCGAAAACTGCAGCCTACATGATTATTACCGCGGGCTGCAGATCCACAAGCTGTAACCGGATTGCATGTATTGCAATCCGGTTACTATAATGGGCTCCTATGGGGAGCGGTTCCTGATCCGGTTTTGAGATTTTTAACAGCTCAAAACCAGATCAGGATCTCAAAAGATTACCACAAATGTGATCCTAGCCATAGAGTCTGAATCTGGAGACTGGAAAGGCCGGCTCTGGGGCTCCATTCTCCAATCCTTGCATTCAGCATGCCCCAGAGCCCGCCTTTCCAGTCTCCAGATTCAGACTCTATGTAAGTTTATAACTCATTTTTCTCAATATTTAAAAGGGTGCTTTTAGCTGAGACAGGGATGGTTAGGGATCAGCTAGCAAGGTGCAGGGACAAGTAGTGTTAGAATAGGGGGGTAGAACGACCTGACAGGTTCCCTTTAAAGATACAGAGAAAAAATTGAGAACTTAGCAAAAAATACCTTGCCATTTGCATTCATTAGCCAGTAAGCTACTTCACATTTCATAGTGTTTGTGTGCAGCAGATAGAATTCTCTTTTGACTTGATATTTTTCTAGCTAGCACCTTTCACAGAAGGTGTCGCTGGTCATCTTTTAATGTTAATGTTAATACGTTTTCTGACTGTGTACCCTTCACTGCCCTGTAGCCATGTTTTAATTCTCCATCTTATTGTAGCCCAGGTCCTGGACACACCCTTACATGTAGGTTTTTAATTGCACTTAGTGACACAGACACCCATACATGCAATTTATACCGCAGGCAAGGGCACAAAGGTAGGACCTGGTAAGATATGACACCTTGATGTTGGTTACCGGGTTCATATGCTATAGTTAGGATTTTGAACTGGGGCATCTGAGAAATGGGGAGCCAGTGAAGGGCTTGGCAGAGAGGAAAGATTTGGGAATAGCGGGAAGACAGGTGGATTAGTCAGGCAGCAGAGTTTAGGATAGATTGGAGTAGTGCAAGAGTGCTAGAGGGAAGGTCGGAGAGCAGGAGGTTACAATAACCAAGGTGATAGATGATGAGGGCATGCACAAGGGTTTTAGCTGTATCTTGGTCAAGGAATGTACGGATCCGGGAAATATTTTTGAGTTACAGTCAGCAGGAGGTAGCGAGGGCTTGGATATGTGCCTTGAAGGAGAGGGCAAAGTCAAGTATCACTCTGAGGCATTGAATATGCAGGACTGGGGCGAGTGAGCAGCCATTGACTTTGAAGGATAGGTCTGGTGGAGGAGTAGAGTGAGTTGGGGGAAAGATGATGGATTCTGTTTTGTCCATATTCAGTTTTAGAAAGCAAGCAGATAAGAAGGATGAAAAAGCAGACAGAAATTGTGGGATTTTGGTTATTAAGGAGCTGATGTCAGGTCAAGAGAGGTAGATCTGCATTTCATCAGTGTAGAGATGGTACTGCAAGCCGTCAGCTGTCCCAGGTCGAGGGTGTAGATGGAGAAAAGTAGGGATCCAAGAACCAAGCCTTGGGGGACACTGACAGATTGGGGGTAAGGTGAGGAGGTGGTGTGGGAGAGGGAAATGCTGAATGTCCGGTCTGGTAGATATGAAGAGATTCAGGTGAAGGCCAAGTCTTTGATATGAAGAGATTCGAGAATATGTAACAGGAGGTAATGGTCCACAGTGTCGAAGGCAGAGGAGAAGTCCTGGAGGAGGAGGACAGAGTAGTGTTGCTTGTTCTTGGTGGTTAGTAGGTCATTGGTAACTTTAGTTAGGGCTGTTTTGATAGAGTGATGTGGTCGGAAGCCAAATTGTAAATGGTTAAAGAGAGAGCAGGAGGAGAAGTGGGAGTACAATTCAAGATGGACATGCTGTTCCAGTAGTTTTGAGGCAAATTGGAGAAGTGATATGGAGCGATAGCTAGGAACAGGGGATGGGAGGGTTTTTTGAGGATGGGTGTGATCAAGGCATGTTTGAAGGATGAGGGGAAGACACCAGTAGTTAGTGATAAGTTGAAAAGATGGGTTAGGGTTGGGATGACTTTGGTGAGGTTGGGAATGAGATGCAATGGGAGCAAGTCAAGGACGCTGTGGTGAGGTGTGATCTTGACAGAAAGGAGGAGTGCTAATTTTCTGTCATGTTGGAAAAGTTCAGTTTGGAAGAAGAGGGCTGTGCAGTTATGAGGAGGGTCTGTGGGGACAGTGGGTCATACTTTCTCTGATGTTATCAATCTTCTGCGTCAAGAAAGAGACAAAGTCTTCAGCAATGCAGCAATCACTTTCAACCAGCCAAAACATGAGGGAGGTCATTGGTGGTATTTATATGTACGAGGTTACCATAGGGCATCAGTCACACAGGTCCATGTGATGCAAAGTGTCTGTATACAGCTTATTGGTCACACCCATACTATTAGCACTATGTATATGCATCACACAAGGGAAAGACATCACCCAGAGGGCTCAGCTGCATCCTGTAATAGATAAAAATTGCAAAAAAATATGTTGTGGCTGGTTGAGAGTGATTGCTGCATTTGTGTTGCCTCTCAGTGGAGCCTGCAGTATCCTGCTAAGTGCAATGGATATTGGACCTGGGCTATTTTTTGGTGAGTTTTTTCTGAACTTTTTGTTGTTTTTCAGTTTTTTTTTCTGAACCGGAAATATGGGTAGGACTTGTAAGCATGAGGGCCCTAGGTGTTGGGTTACATATTTTGGCCAAAATATCCACTAACACCTCACACCATCATCCATTGTGTATTTTTGTGCTTTTTTATCTATTGCAGGATGCAGCTGAGCTCTTTGTGGGGCGTCTGTCCTTTGTGTGATGCATATACCCGCAACCCGCCTGATCTAATAGTATGGGCGTGACCAATAGGCTGCATCATGCATCAGTATCATGCACTTGTGTTGCCTCTCAGTGGAGCCTACAGTGTCCCACTAAGTGCAATGGATATTGGACCTTGTGTGACGACATGGACTCTTTCAATGTATAGCATGGGTTAAGTTTCTTAATATTAGCAAGACTATAGAAACATTTGCTGTTATCTCATGTTTGCTGGGACATTGTTTCTGCCAGACTCTAAAGAGTCCCTCTATTGTTCAAAGGTTTGTGTTTACTCATGTAAGTATCTCACCCCTTTGTCAGAGAAGGTCATGACAGTAAGAGAAATTAAGTATGCGAGCCTTAAATTGTATTACTATGTGGATTGCTAGATTCTATATAAATTATCTGTTTCTTCCTCTCCTCCACCAGAAATGCAATACTAATAGAAATATTATGTATGTGGCTTGAAATTTAGCAAATGAGAGCACAATTTTAGTATACCAATTGTAATGTTCCCAATGTTCTGAATTGAGTGCTCAGGGGTATATAAAAAGGACTATTCATTTGACCTGGTGGTCAAGCTACATGGTACCAATACCAATCTTGGATCTGAGGATCTGATTGGTTGGCCATAACCCAAAGCCTAGGCATTTTGGTGCCGACCACGGGGATCAGAACCTGGATTATATTACTACATGGACTTCAGGATCGAATGCCAGGATTCGGCCGGGATATCAAATACTACATAAGGAAGAAACCCAGGTTGGGACAACCCGGTCACTTGGCTACAGACTTTACTGTGCTCGGTCAGCTTTCTAAATCTGGCGTTATTCCTTTCATGGTGGGTGCCTGCCGAACATGAGGTGCTGCTGGATTGAAATAAGTAGCCCTGGAAGTCCTGAGGCAAGAATATTCTAATCCCTGGTGAGCCAGCGGAGAGTGAGACTCTGTTGCCTGCCATATTCTGTGTTTTGTTTGGTTATGTGTTATATGCCGTTAACTGTTTGGGATCCAATAAAGCCTTAATATTGTTGTTCCCTCACCCTGTGTTGTCTGAGTAGTGTTCCATCCATGATTAAGGAGATGAGCCCTGGTCCTTGCTGTCTTTCTAAAGGTTCCAGCGGACGAGAGCACCCATTGACCCCGCGTCTCCATAACTTGGCTATTTTTTGGTAATTTTTATTTTTTGTCCTTTTTAGTGCTTTTTTCTGAACCGGAAATATGGGTCAGACTTGTAAGCATGAGGACCCTTGGCGTTGGGTTACGAGCTTACATATTTTGGCCAAAATATCCACTAACACCTCAAATCACCATCCATCGTGTTTTTTTGCACTTTTTATTTGTTGCAGGATGCGGCTGAGCGCCCCTGTCCCTTGTGTAATGCATACACACAGTGCTGGGCATTTTTTGGTGAGTTTCTTCTGAATTTTTTGTCCTTTTTAATGTGTTATATAGAGTGGTAACAGCATCTGTGTCATGTAAGGAAGCTATGTCTGTGAGAGGGATAAGGGACTCTGAGAATGATTGTAAATCAGAATGTTTGAGATCTCAGCGAAGATGAGTGAGTTTGTGAGGTGGGGTTTGTGTAGTGGGAGAGGAGAGGGAAGAGAATGTCAGTTGATTGTGGTCAACGGGGGAGGGGCGAGTTTGAGAAGTTAGTGAGGGAACATAGGTGGGTGAAGATGAGGTCCAGTGTGTGGCCATTTTCATGAGTGACCACAGAGGATGATTGAGAGAACCGAAAGGAGGTAGTCAGTGATAAAGGTTTAGAGGCAGCTGGGTGGGAAGTCTCCATGGGGATTTTGAAGTTGCCCATGAAGATAGTGGGGATGTCAGCAGAAAGGAAGTAAAGTAGCCAGGTGGTGAAGTGGTCAAGAAAAGTGGTGGTTGACTCTGGGGGCCGGTAAATGACAACCAGCTGAAGGTTGCAGGAAGACTAGATGCGGACAAGAATACACCTCGAAAGAGGGGAGAGTAAAATAGTGTGGCAGTGGAATTGGGGTAAAGGAGCAGTTATCAGATAGGAGCAAGCCAACTCCTCCACCATGCTTGTTACTGGGACGGAGGGTGTGAGAAAGACTGAATCCACCATAAGAAAGTACAGCTAGAGAGGCTGTATCAGAGTGGCAGAGCCAGGTTTCAGTAATGCCAAGTAAAGAAAGTTTTTTAGTGATAAAAAGAGGTCATGGTCAGTGATTCACAGGAATGCTAAGTCCTAAAAAATAAGTAGTACGTAATTTGAGTTTGTAAAGACAAATGCAAACACTGTTTTGTTTTTGAACAGCACAATGTAATTTTTTTGTTATTTTCCGTAAAGTAGTTAAACACTATATGCCTTTCTCTTCATAGATAAACAATATATCCATAAAACTCATTGTCAAGGAAAAATATAGTAGTTAGCTCAATTCGTGCACATGATACCTAACCTATTCACATGTATAGTACGATATTCGCATTCGCCTCACTATATTGGAATGTCTCGCCCTGCAGTTTTGGCACCTTCTTTGCAGCCACTAAAGATGCTGGGCTTTTTAACCAATCACAGTAATGTCGCAGACATCTTGGTTGTGGCATTACTGTGATTGGCTGGCGGTCCAGCGTCATAGGGTCCATTTAAGCCCTGATGCCGCCATTCTGCTCGCATTCCATCTAGAGCCAGTGTTGGAGAAGCATAGGGAGAGAGCGCTCAACTGCTAGGGAGAGTGTTCAGCCCTATTCATAACACAAAAGCCCTTTTGAGGGCTACCTTTAGTGTATACTTTGTCAGTGTAGAGTAGGTAGGGAGAAATACTTGAGCAGGGACAGTAGCTCCATAATACCACTAAAACAATAGCTCTTATGAGAGCAGAAGACACAGAACAGAGTCAGACAACAGCGAGGGAGAGATACTTAAGCAGAGACAGTGTAAAGAAGGCACTCAGTAGCTCCATAATACCACCAAGACAATAGCTCTTTTGAGAGCTGAAGACACAGAATAGAGTTAGACTACAGGGATGGAGAGATAGTCCAGCAGGGACAGTGTAAAAGAGACACCCAGTAGCTCCATAATACCTTCCAAAAATAGATCTTTTCAGAGCTGAAGACACACAAGAAAGTAATTTTTCCCCGCTGTTTTTGGGTAACAGTCTACATTCTGCTTTCCACAATACTCCACTTAAAAAGGCAGTTATTGCCCTCCACAAAGCAGTAGTCCAAACATTTCCTACTGCCTGCTACCAAGCACTCAGCAGCTAATTTTATCCGCTGCTTTTGTGGTAACAGGCTGGCTTCTGCTTTCCACATTACTCCACTTAAAAAGGCGGTTACTGTCCTCCACAAAGCAGTAGTCCAGATATTTGTTACTACTTGCTACCAAGCACACATCAGCCCATTTTACCCACTGTTTTTATGGTAACAGCCTGCTTTCTGCTGTCCACGATACTCCACCTAAAAAGGGGGTTTTGTGCCCTCCGCAAGGCAGTAGTCCAAAGATTTTCCACTGCCTGCCACCAAGCATGCACCAGCCTATTTTCCACAATGTTTTGGTGGTCACAGCCTGCCTTCTGGTGTCCACATTACTACTTTAAAATAGGCGGATATTGCCCAACACAAAGCAGTACTCCGAGCATTTCCTGCTGCCTGCTACCAAGCACACACCAGGCCATTTTCCCTACTATTTTGGCTGTGACAGCTAGGTTGGCTTGGTATATCACATCTGAATATCTGTCAACGCAACCCAAAATGCCAAAAAAAAGCCTATTGTTAAGGGACATGGACGTGGTGTTGTCAGTGGTGCACGAGGAGGCACTGAGTCTGTGTCAGGTTAAAAGAAGCTTGGTGCATCCACTAGGTTCCTGGAAAAATTTTCCATTCTGGAATGTAAACAAGAGTGGAAGCCAGAAGAGCTAGAGCAGATTCTGTCTTGGATAGCAGACAATGCCTCTACGCATTTGTCAAGCAGCAACATCCTCCACGATCATACAGTCTACTGCTAAAATACAGGCTGGCCCATCCAATCCTGAAGCTAGTTCTCCTTCCTCCTGCCATTATCAGTCATAGGAGACATATGACCCCAAGCTTGGCCACTTCAGGGATCTGTTTGGTACTTATTCTTTTGTTGGCTCTGGCCTATCACCATGCAGCATTGAAGAGGCACATGAGGTGGCATGTATTGATACTCAAGTATTTGAGGACATACGGCTAGAAGAAAGCCACTTGGAGGAACGTCATTTACTGTCTCCAGAGGTGGAGGCTGATGATGATGAGACACAGTTGCCATCAGGTCAGCCTACAATGACAACTGTGAAGGAGGATGAGATGGAAGATAAGGTGGTCGATGATGAGTCCACTGATCTGACCTGGACCGTTGGCACGCATAACCATGACAGCAACACAGAGAAAGATGGATATGTAGCACCAACACAGGCACCAAAGAGTCGTGGTTTGCCCAGAGTCAAAACTGGGTCAACTGTTCCCAAAAGCACCCCCACTGTAGGCCAAGTCAGTGCAAGGGGGAGTTGAGCTGCTGTATGGAATTTTTTTACTGAAAGTCCTTTAGAGAAAATCATTTTTGTTTGTAGTATCTGCCATACCAAATTGAGCAGGGGCCAGGGGAAACGGAAACTGAGCACCACCAGTATTTGAAACCACATGGTAGCCAAGCACCCTTGTAGGTGGGCGGAACACCAGGGTACCAAATCTGCATTTGTGGGTCAAACCACTACCATGTAGCCTGGGCTGTGTCCTTCTATATCCGCAGTTCAAGAAGCAGGTGCTCATACCTCCTGCCCACTAGCTGCACTTGCTCACACACAAGAAACACCAATCACATCCACTTCCTTGTCCCAGCGAAGCATCCAATTACCCATGCCTGAGAGCTTGGAAAGTAAGCGTAAACACACAGCCACGTACCCACAGGCCCAAATACTAAACTCACACATTGCCAAATTGCTAGCTGTGGAGATGTTGCCATTTAGGCTTGTGGGACCATTCAAAAGGTTGGGGTCATTTAGAAATTTTCTTATTTTTGAAAGAAAAGCAAATTATTTTCAATGAAGCTAACATTAAATGAATCAGAAATACACTCTATACATAGTTAATGTGGTAAATGACTATGCTAGCTGCAAACGTCTGGATTTTAATGCAATATCTACATACTGAAGGTGTTTAGAGACCCATTTCCAACAACCACCACTCCAGTGTTTTAATGGTACATTGTGTTTGCTAACTGTGTAAGAAGGCTAATGGATGTTTAGAAAATCCTAGAAAACCCTTGCACAAGTATGTTAGCACAGCTGAAAACGGTTTGGCAGATTAGAGAAGCTATACAATTGACCCTCCTTTGAGAATTTGGAGCATTATATTTTTTTGTTCTATGCAACTCTCAAAATGGCCAGAAAAAGAGAACTTTCATGTGAAAGTTGACAGTGTATTCTTGTGCTTAGAAATTAAGGCTGTTCCATTTGAGAAATTGCCAAGAAACTGAAGATTTTCTACAACTGTGTATACTACTCCCTCCTTCAGAGGAGAGCACAAACAGGCTCTAACCAGAGTAGAAAGAGTAGTTGGAGGCCCCGCTGCACAACTGAGCAACAAGACAAGTACATTAGAGTCTCTAGTTTGAGAAATTGACACCTCACAGCTCCTCATCTGGTAGCTTTATTAAGTAGTACCCACCAAAGGTCTGCAATGCTGAAATTGCTGCAAAGGGAGCATTCTGTGATGAAAGCAAAGTTTGAAGGAGAAAATTATTATTTGAAATAAAAAACATTATTTCTAACCTTGTCAATGTCTGGACTATATTTTCTATTCATTTTGCAACTCATTTGATAAATAAAAGTATGAGTTTTCATGGAAAACACAAAATTGTCTGGGTGACCCCAAACTTTTGAAAGCTACTGTATGTGGGGGGTTGTATATATATATAGACTTCGTTTGTATCTTATTTCAATATGCTAATGAACAAGGGGGAATACCCCAAAACGCATCTAGGGTAACCCTGTGTGGTTGTGATGATTTTAACCATTGTGTGTCAACAGTCTAGTGGGGACATCTTCTGGAAGACTTTTCAAAGGTTTATTTTCCAGATTTCACTTATGAAGTATAATTGAAAGTTTATTACAACTACTTGCTCTAAACAATTATTAAATAAAAAATTAACCGGCGCTTACAATTTAAACTCCTGTGTCCCTCCAGTTTTTAATCACATTTCTCTGCATGTTTAGATTTAGAAAACATTGAGCAATGTTTCCAATGCTTGGAAATAAAAACTATTATAAATATTTCAGGCTTAACTTATGTTACACACTGCTATTATTTTTAACATAACTGTAAAATAAATTGGTGATATACAACTTATCCATAAAAAATATAGCGATCATACAGCTGCACTGACAGAAAAATAAAACAGTTATGTTTCTTAATAAATCACAATACACTAATTAATAAATAACTTTGTCTAAAAAGAGCCATTTCAAAAGGGTTAATCGTTAAGTACTTTAAATACTGTATATGCAGGGGATTTCATTTGGACATATTAAATTGATCACATTCTTACACATATTTTTTTTATAGAGAAACCGGAGAACACCAAATATGACAAGTGTATGGATGACATTAATATTAATAGGTATATTTATGTCTTCCTCATCTTTCAATCATCTAGTATGATGAAAGCACCAACCTGTGTATTAGTTCTACTATTTATAATTCATAAAGTGGTTAATAGCCTTAAGGTTAGACTGTGTTTTAACATGTAAAGCTGCAGAGGACATATACCAAATATAGTGGATAACTCATCTTAATAATGCTACCATTAACCTAAGCACAAGCCAGTCCTTTATCAGAATGCAATCTCTATTGCACTTGGTGGAGGAAACCCCATAAAGGCCAGTTGGGAGCCTTCACAGGGACTAATAAAATTCAGAATCCTCAATCGTGAAAGCATGTTCACATTGCATTAGAGGCCAAGTTTTGAAAAATAAGTATCAAGGGTCCTAAGCCATCAGTTGATACAAAAAATTGGCTGTTATAAACTGTTATAATTTTTCTTTTTGTTGTGTAGAATAAAATGCTATTCTATACAAAGGAACACCTATATATACCGGATGCATAGTTACGGTATTTTAGCATCTGAGATTTTGGAAGCATTCCACTGTATGCCTACACTGAAGTATGGCCTCCTTATTCTAATTGGATCAATTATGATTCCATCACTCACATATTTAAATCCAGTACAATAAAAATATCCAAGCATCAGAACAGTTCATGTTACAGAACTTTTGATGCAGATCATAGGCCTTCTATTATTTAAGAAAGGTATAAAATGTAAGAATAATTTTAAGAAATGAACATCAGTCCATATAATCCAGACTCATGCATATAAAGTCACTAGTAAAAAGGCCCGATGCAATTGCATCGGGAGCAGGGTGAAATGAATTGTGTGTATACAGGCGGGTCAGTGGGTAGCAGAGTATACAGGGGGCTCTGTGGGTAGCAGAGTATACAGGCGGGTCAGTGGGTAGCAGAGTATACAGGGGGCTCTGTGGGTAGCAGAGTATACAGAGGGCTCTGTGGGTAGTGGAGTATACAGGTGTGTGTGGTGGTGGCAGAGTATACAGGTGTGTGTGGTGGTGGTGGCAGAGTATACAGGTGTCTGTGGTGGCATAGTATACAGGCATCTGTGTGGTGGCAGAGTATACAGGTGTCTGTGGTGGTGGCGGCAGAGTATACAGGCGGGTGTGGTGGTGGCGGCAGAGTATACAGGCGGGTGTGGTGGTGGCGGCAGAGTATACATGCGGTGTGTGGTGGTGGGGGCAGAGTATACAGGTGTCTGTGGTGGTGGCAGAGTATACAGGCGTCTGTGGTGGTGGCGGCAGAGTATACAGGCGTGTGTGGTGGTGGCGGCAGAGTAAACAGGCGTGTGTGGTGGTGGCAGAGTATACATGCGTGTGTGGTGGTGGGGGCAGAGTATACAGGTGTCTGTGGTGGCATAGTATACAGGCATCTGTGTGGTGGCAGAGTATACAGGTGTCTGTGGTGGTGGCAGAGTATACAGGCATGTGTGGTGGTGGCAGAGTATACAGGCGTCGGTGCTGGTGGCAGAGTATACAGGCGTCGGTGGTGGTGGCAGAGTATACAGGCGTCTGTGGTGGTGGCGGCAGAGTATACAGGCGTCGGTGGTGGTGGCGGCAGAGGATACAGGCGTGTGTGGTGGTGGTGGCAGAGGATACAGGCGTGTGTGGTGGTGGCAGAGTATACAGGCGTGTGTGGTGGTGGCAGAGTATAGATGCGTCTGTGGTGGTGGTGGCAGAGTATACAGGTGTGTGTGGTGGGGGCAGAGTATACAGGCGTGTGTGGTGGTGGTGGCAGAGTATACAGGTGTGTGTGGTGGTGGTGGCAAAGTATACAGGTGTCTGTGGTGGCATAGTATACAGGCATCTGTGTGGTGGCAGAGTATACAGGTGTCTGTGGTGGCATAGTATACAGGCATCTGTGTGGTGGCAGAGTATACAGGTGTCTGTGGTGGCGCTCCTGCAAGGCAGGGGTTAAAAAAAATAAAAAAAAGATTATGCTCACCTCACCCCGAGCCCCCGCCGTCTCCCGCCGTCTTCCGCTAGGCTCCCGGTGTCTCTGCAGGCTCCCGGTGCCTGCAGTGCTCTTCTACTGCAGTCAAGGACCTGTGGTGATGTCAGAGTCAAGTGACCCGCGGTTAGCATGGAGTAAGCTGGTGTCACGTGACTCTGACATCACCACAGGTCCTTGAGTGCAATAGAAGAGCACTGCAGGCACCGGGAGCCTGCAGAGCCACCGGGAGCCTAGCGGAAGATGGCGGGAGACGGCGGGGGCTCGGGGAGAGGTGAGGATTTTTTATTTTTTTTTTTAACTGTAGAGCGGCTGCGGCTCGTGATGACGCTGCGCGTCTATCACTCGCAGTGCCGCTAAGGAGTCTGGATTCGGCGACAACGCCCGAATTCCCAACTCCCGATTATATAAGTAGATTACAAGCAAAGTGATCTCTTTCAAAGTGTTAATTTATGTTAATGATTATGATTATGGCTTACAGCCAAAGAAAACCCAACATTAATTATCTCAGAAAATTAGAATATTATATAAGACCAACTAAAATAATAATTTTTATATCATAAATGTTGGCCTACTGAAAAGTATGTACAGTAAATGCACTCAGTACTTGGTCGGGGCTCCTTTTTCATGAATTACTGTATTAATGTGGTGTGGGATGAAGGCGATGAGCACTGCTGAGGTGTTATGGAAGAGCAGGTTGCTTTGATAGCAGCCTTCAGCTCATCTGGATTGTTGGGTCTGATGTCTCTCACCTTCCTCTTGATAATACCCCATAGATTCTCTAGGGGGTTTAGGTCATGCAGGTTTTCTGGCCAATCAAGCAGAGTGATACTGTAGTTATTAAACCAGGTATTGGTACTTTTGGCAGTGGGGACAGGGTGCCAAATCCTGCTGGAAAATTAAATCTTGTTGCCAAGTCCTGTTGGAAAATGAAATCTCTATCTGCGTGAAGTTTGTCAGCAGAGGGAAGCATGAAGTGCTCTAAAATTTCCTGGTAGACAGCAGCCCTGACTTTGGTCTTGATAAAACACAGTGGACCTACACCAGCAGATGACATGGCTCCACAAACCATCACTGATTGTGGAAACTTCACACTAGACCTCAAGTAGCTTTTATTGTGTGCCTCTTCACTCTTCCTACATACTTTGGGACTTTGATTACCAAATGAAATGCAAAATTTACTTTCATCTGAAAACAACACCTTGGACCACTGAGCAACAGTCCAGTACTTTTTCTCCTTGGTGCTTGCATTGTCTATTGGTCATGAGTGGCTTGACACAAAGAATGCAACAGTTTTAGCCCATGTACTGCATACATCTGTATGTGCTGGTTCTTGAATCACTGACTACAGCAGCAGTCCACTCCTTGTGAATCTCTCCCAAATATTTGAATGGCCTTTTCTTAAAATCCCGTCAAGGCTGCGGTTATCCCGGTTTCTTGTGCACCTTTTTCTACCACACATTTTCCTTCCACTCAACTTTCCATTAATGTGCTTATATACAGCACTCTATGAACAGCCAACTTCTTTAACAGTGACCTTTTGTGGCTTACCCTCCTTGTGGAATGTGTCAATGTCTGCCTTCTGGAAATCTGTCAAGTCAGCAGTCTTCCTCATGTAGGTAACTGAAACAGACTAATGTCTTTAAATGCTTAGTAAGCCTTTAATGTGTTTTGTGTTAATTACTCTAATTGTTTGAGATAATGTTGGGTTTTTATTGACTATACGCCATAATCATCAACATTAGCAGAAATAAAGACTTGAAAAAGATCACTCTGTAATGACTCTATATAATGTATGTGTGGCGCCACACTGGTCGTGACGCCACATAGAGGTACTGCACCCAGATAAGAGTGTGTAGTATTCCTGTGATTGGAGAATTGGGATGTCACATAAGGGACCCTCACAACACTCATTCACACTCACCCGAATACGGAGCCGGAACAGAGGATTGGCTCTGAGAACGGTGCGCGTGTTCATTCCCGAGCCATCGAACTGGAGGCCCGAGTTCAAGAGGAAGTCACAGCCGAACGCCCAGCGCATCCTTAAAAAGGCATTGTATAGGGTCCGGGGGACCCGGAGAGGTGTCCTCCAGAGAGGATCCATGGGAGCTGGCTTGAGACCCTGCACACGGGAGTGCTTGAAAGGAGACAGAAGAGAGTGCAGTGAGGGACTGGAAAGTAACGGCAGGCACACCACTGAGGGTCCTAAGTGAGTCATCTGGATTCTCCAGTGACTACCCAGGCCAGGCAGACCAGAAAAGACTGTGTAATCTGTCAACCTGCCTTAAAGAACTTCAGAGCTAAAGACTGTGTGACGTACTTTATTTGCCTGCGTCTGATGATTCGCACACTTACTGCAGTGAAAAGAACAAGTGACTGTGCTGTGTGGTAAGCTGCCTTCCTGTGTAAAAACAATAAAACAAACACTCACAACTGCTCCGGGATCCCGCTCCACGTACTGGTAGCATAACCATCTTGCTGCTTCACCATCACCCCAGAGGACTGTCCGCAGCACACCGGTAACATTACCGAAACCGTAGGTGGCATCACGAAACACTTTTATTTTTATTATTTTTACTGACTTTATTCCCATTTTTAGCAACCACCAGGGCCATGGGACCTTATTAGAATGCACTTATATATGACCTACAAAAACTGTTCTTTTATTTTTGTTTCTTAAAAATTGATCAGTCACTGGTCTTGAATTAAATTTCACAATCTAGCAGTTTACTAGTAACATTTGATTGTCACTACCCACATGCAAGGTTTCATGAAAGTAAACTCCTTTTCTCAGGCATGACTCCCATGAAATGCTTTGGTTATGCTGATCAAACAATTTGAGCAGCCAGTAAACTTTAGATTGCAGATGTTTGATTCTCGATCAGTAACTGCAGGTCAATGAAACAGAAGAATGCAAAGAAGTCAAGGGTCAAAAATGTTATATAAATAGAGTGGTGTTCATTTAAAAATTCTTGCAAAATGCATTTAAGCTTGTGAGCCCCTACACAGCTCCCCACACATCACAAGTCCTATCCACTAAATTCTCATCTAAAGTGAGAAGGACACAAATAGAAAATACATTTTCTTACCCAGCAGATTCAGGTCAGACGACCATTACACTCAGTGCTGTGTGCAGCTTTGCCCAGGTTATAACTGAAGGCATTATGAATGCAAGACACCAGCCCCAATCACTAACAACCTCCTTTCTCACAGAGGGAGTGATCACTGGTTGTCCTGCAAACACAATGGGTTCCATATAGGGCGCAGTTCACACAGGCTTGCACAGTGTATGCCCAGCCTCTTACATTAGCCCCCATCTCAGTAGGCGGGCTGTTACGGCATTCAACACCGCCACCTGCGCCGGAACAAACGCACCCATATGGCCCAGCTACACACAGCAACAAAAGAGTGCAAGAAAAAACCACAATGACAAGTGCTGAAATTGTGGAAAAATAGTTAGTTTAAAGCTATAGCAAATTGTGGGGTATTGGTTTGTCTTTTGGTCCAAAACACGTAAGCTTGTGAGCCACTACACGGCTCCCCACATCTCACAAGTCCTATCCACTAAATTCTCATCTAAAGTGAGAAGGACACAAATAGAAAATACATTTTCTTACCCAGCAGATTCAGGTCAGACGACCATTACACTCAGTGCTGTGTGCAGCTTTGCCCAGGTTATAACTGAAGGCATTATGAATGCAAGACACCAGCCCCAATAACTAACAACCTCCTTTCACACAGAGAGAGTGACCACTGGTCGTCCTGCAAACACAATGGGTTCCATATAGGGCGCAGTTCACACAGGCTTGCACAGTGCATGCCCAGCCTCTTACATTAGCCCCCATCACAGTAGGCGGGCTGTTACGGCATTCAACACCGCCACCTGCGCCGGAACAAACGCACCCATATGGTCCAGCTACACACAGCAACAAAAGAGTGCAAGAAAAAACCACAATGACAAGTGCTGAAATTATGGAAAAATAGTTAGTTTAAAGCTATAGCAAATTGTGTGTGAACAATGCCATTAGCTGACATCAAAAACGCATGCAAAAACGCATGGCACATTAGTACCATCAAAAAACGCATGCATTTTCCATAGGGGCCATGTTAAAAAAACGCATGCGTTTTCTAAAAAACGCATGCGTTTTTAAAACAGCACCAAAAAATAGTGCATGGGCATTGTTCACACACAAGTTGCGTTTTTTTTTTACACTCCTAAAACCACATGTGTTTTATTAAGAGTGCCAAAAAGTGTCCCTTGTGTGTCTGAAAGGATTAGAATCCTTTTTGGAGTTTGTCATTTTTTCATCAAAAACGCAGGCAAAAACGCTAGCATTAACGCAGGGTGCCTCAATGAGCCTTTTAAAAACTCTAGCGTTAACGCAGGTGCCTATATGTGCCCTGCGTTAACGCATGTGTTTCCCATAGGGCCCCATGTTAAAAAAACGCATGCATTTTTGGAAACAACCCCTGCGTTTTTTTCCAGCACCCAAAAAACGCTGTATGCAGCGTTTTTTGGACTGGGGGAAAAAAACGCAAGTGGAGCTGAAATACACATGTACACGCAAATGCACCCTGCGTTAACGCACCTGCGTTATTTTTAACAGCCCAAAAAGCGCAGAGATGATCAAAAAAGCTCTTATGTGTGAGCAAGGCCTTTCTTATACACGGAGACCAGAATTGTACACAGTATTCTAAGTGTGGTCGCACTAGTGACATGTATAGAGGTATAATTATGTTCTCCTCATGAGCATCTATGCTTCTTTTATTACATCCCATTATTTTATTTGCCTTTGCAGCAGCTGCCTGACACTGGCCACTAAATGGTGTTTGTTATCTACCCATACACCAAGGTCTTTTTCAGTGACAGTTTTGCCCCGTGTTTTACAATTAAGCACATTATTATACCTTTTGTTTCCTCTGCCCAAGCGCATGACCTTACATTTATCCCCATTAAAGCTCATTTGCCATTTATCAGCCCAAGCTTCTAGTTTACATAAATCCTCCTATAATATAAAATTGTCCTCCTCTGTATTGATTACCTGCAGAGTTTAGTGTCATCTGCAAATATTTAGATTGTAATCTGTATGCCCCCTAGAAGGTCATTAATAAATATATTAAGAAGAGGGCCCAATACTGACCCCCTTGTGGTGGCCCACTGTTAGCTGCTAACCATTCTGAGTGTGATGCATTAATAACCTTTGTTTCCTATCACTAAGCTAGTTCTTAAACCACTTACATATATTTTCCCCTATCCCCATTGCTCTCATTGTATGTATCAACCTTTTGTGTGGCACCATATCAAAAGCTTTTGAAAAGTCCAAAAACACCACATCCACTACATTTCTTTGGTCCAGTCCAGAAGTTACCTCTTCACAGAAGCTTATCAGATTAGTTTGACAGGAACGGTCCCTCGTAAACCCATGTTGATATTGGGTCAGGAGGTTATTTTTCTTCAGATACTCCAGTATAGCATCTCGTAGAAAACTCTCTAGGATTTTACCCACAGTAGAGGTTAAGCTTACTGGCCTATAATTTCCAAGTTGAGTTTTTGTCCCCTTTTTGAATATTGGCACCACATTTGCTACACGCCAGTCCTGTGGTACAGACCCTGTTATTATGGAATCATTAAATTTTAAAAATAATGGTCTATCTATGACAGTACTAAATTCCTGCAGTATTCTGGGATGTATCCCATCTGGGCCCGGGATTAGTCAATTTTAGTGATTTTTAGGTGGGTGCCGTACTTCCTGCTGGGTTAAGCAGGTGACATTTAATGAAGAATTTTTGTTATCATTGATCATGTTGTCTGTCATGGGATTTTATTTTGTAAATACTGTTGAAAAAAAGTAATTTAGCATATTGGCTTTTTCCTCATCCATCCACCATTTCACCCAGACTATTTTTAAGGTGGCCAACACAATCATTTTTTAGTTTCTTTCTATTTATGTAGTTAAAAAATATTTTGGGATTTTTTTTTCTTTCTCTGGCAATGAGTCTCTCTGTCTCAATATTTGCTGCCTTGATTTGCTTTTTACAAATGTTATTTAATTTTCTGTATTTACTCAATGCCTCAACATTACTTGCTTTAATTCCCTAAGGCTGGTTTCACATTTGCGTTTACAAACACAGCGGATGCTGCAGATGAAATTGATTAAATCCGCAAGCGTATCGCGCACTAATCTTTAACATGGAGTGCGGATTCGTCCACAGGGACATTTTTGGTGTGCGTATGGCTACGAATGCGTACCCGCGCATCAAATTTCCGCCGTGTTGCATTTTTTGAGGGTGGAAAAATGTTCAAACATCTGCATGCATACCATGCAGATATGCAATGCATTATTCTCTATGCGTATGTAATCGTACACAAGGCCTTGCGGGATGCCTGCATTTGATACGCATGCGTATAAGCCAACGCACATGCCCAGAAAGAGATTTGCAGTACCTCCCATCGCCCACCCATATCCCAGCCCCCCCAAACAGGCTGGGATCTGTCAAAAAAAATGCAGAAAAATGCGGATGCCGCAAAAGAATTATTGAATGCATGCGCACAAAAAACGTGTACGCATGCCGAAATGCAAACAAACGCATGCAGTGTTTTTATTAAGGTTTGTGGATGACTATGCAGACAAAATCCGCTGCGTTTGCATGCATTTTTACATGCGTATGAGCATGCGCAATATACGCTGCGCTTGCAAAGGCAAATATGAAACCAGCCTAAATGCTTTCTTTTTGTCACTTATTGCTCCCCTTATAGCTTTATTTAGCCATAGTGGTTTCCTCCTATTTCTAGCATGTTTATTCACATAGGGTATATATTGTGTACAGTTCCTATTCAGGATAATAATAAACGTCTCCCGTTTGCTTTGTATACTTTTATGTCTCAGTACATCATCCCAGTTTATTGCACTAAGATCATCTTTCAACCGTTAGAAATCTGCTTTCCTGAAGTTTAGCGTCCTTGTAGCCCCTCTACTACACATCTTATTAAAGGATACCTGAAAACGTATTATATTGTGATCACTATTACCCAAGTGACCTCCAACCAATATATTTGATATACGGTCCAGCCTGTTGGTTAATATGAGGTGTAGCAGTGCCCCCTTCTTATTGTTCTAACCCCCCCCATGCCACCCCGACTTTCATTACTTGTGCAAAGGTTACTATTTACACTATCCTCGCCTCTTGTACAAGTAATACTTTCCCCCCCAATCCCTAGTTTAAACACTCCTTCAACTTTCTAGTCATTTTCCCCTCAGCATAGCTGCACCCTCCCCATTGAGACGCAGCCCATCCCTAGCATAGAACCTGTAGCCAAAAGAAAAGTTGGCCCAGTTCTCCATGAACCCAAACCCCTCCATCCTACACTAATTCCTGAGCCACTTATTTATCTCCATAATCTCATGTTGCCTTTCTGGTGTGGCATGTGGTACAGGCAGTATTTCAGAAAATTCTACCTTGGAGGTCCTTGCCTTAAGCTTGCAGCCTAATTCTCTGAAATCATCTTTAAGGACCTTCCACCTACCTCTAACTTTGTCATTTGTGCCAATGTGCACCATGACTGCTGGGTCCTCACCAGCCCCTCCCAGTAATATGTCAACCCGATCAGCGATGTCCTGATTAGCCTAACATATTGATTGAGAGGAAGACAAAAATCCAATGAGGCATAAACTAAATTCCATATTAGGGAAACAATTCCTTACTGATTTCACCTACGGCAATCAGATTATTTCCATGGACCAATGCCCCTATTACAGAATCTAATTCACACAACCCATAATATCATATTTTTAAAGAAAGGCATCCAGGCCTTTCTTATACTTTAGTAGCGAATCACTCATGTAGCAGATTTCCATAGTCTCGCTGCTCTTAAAGTACAGAAGATTATGATTAAACTTTCTTTTCTGCAGACATAGAGGATGACCCCTTGGTACCATTGCAAGTATATGATGTAAAAAGATAATTGGAAAGGTCTCAGTACTGTCTCTTCATATATTTGTACGTTGTAATAAGATCACTCTTATAGGTTCGTTTCTCCAAACTAAATAACCCCAAATTTAATAACCTATCTTAGTATTGCAGACCACCCAGTCCTTTAATAACCTTGGTTGCTCATGTGGTTCCTCTGTCATGTGATTTTCTTGTAAAAAATACTGTGGAGAAAGAGGCATTAAGCTTATTGTTTTTTGCCTCATCCACGATTTCACCCAGACTACTTTTGATGGGGCATAACTATAATTTTTCAGTTTTTCACTGTTTATGTAGTTAAAGAATATTTTTAGTTTATTTTTACTTTCTCTGGCAGTTTCATGCCCTCGGCTACGGGGCCAGTCTCCTCTGGGCAGGAATACCGGTGTTCACCCTGCAGTGCTATTCCTCCCACAGGGTCTGTTCCCACTGCAGGGCCAGTCTCTGTTAGACAGGAAGACCAGCGCTCATCATGCAGCTCTTCTGCATCTGTCCTTCTTCCAGCCACACTGTTTTCTTGTCACCCTACTTGCTGTCCCGTGCATCTGTCTGCCTCCTTCTCCTCCCAGAGCCTGCGTCCTCTGAGCAGATCCCCCAAGAGGGTGCTTATTCAGCATGCAATGCAATCTGATAGAATTTAAAGGGATAGTACACCAATTCCCTATTTGGCCTCTCAGCCTGATTGCTAAGAGGGTATATAAGGCACCATCCCACTATGGGAGGTGCCTCGGCAACGTGTTCATTCCTTAGGAACATTGCCAGTGTCCAGAACCCTCTGCTGGTTGTCTACTATCGCTGGATCTTTCAGGATATTCTGGATCCCACTTTAGGCTGTTCAAGCCTCCCTAGGATTGTCAGGGACTTTCTGGATTCCTCTACTGGCTGGACTAGACTTTCCAGGATTGCATGGAGCTTCCAGAATTCTTCTATAGACAGAGCCAGCATTCCACAGTCTTCCCATCATTATTACCTACACTGTTTCGGTCTGTATAAGTTGCCCTCTGGTCCAGGATTCGTGGCATTCAGACATCCTGGAGCTGTGCTGGGATAATCCCTGTATAAGGTTTCCCTCGCTTGTTGCTCTTCAAGGCAAGTTCAGAGTCGCAATCCAGAGGGGGCTGTCCTTCGGACATTTCCTTTAGTTAACCTCTCTGTTATACTAAATTAATATCCTTGGTTTATTTGAGTTCACTCTCCTGTCTCTTGCTGTCTCTGGTATTCAACTACCACAACTCCATCAGTGGTCCAGTGAGTTTACTTTACAACACCACGCCACCAGGGCATAACAGCAATGAGCCTCATTTCCTCAATGGTTGCTCCTTGATTTGTTTTTTATAGAATGTATTTAATTTTCTATAATTATATAATGCCTCATCACTACCTACTTGCTTTAGTTCTCTAAACACTTTCTTTTTGTCAGTTATTGCGCCCTTTAAAGCTCTATTTCTTCATAGTGATTTCCTCCCATTTCTAGGTTGTTTAATCCTGTAAGGTATACCATATTTTTCTGATTTTAAGACACGCTTTTGTTTCCCTCAAATTGGGGGGAAAATAGGGGTGCATCGTAAAATCTGAATCTAAAATAAATCTATATATATTACCAAAGGAGAGCTGAGGTCGCGGAACACGGGTACGAGAGGCCCCGATGCTGCGGGGGATTAGTGACGGCACCATGCATCGCCATGTTCTGTGTGCCTGGCTGCATTTATTAACAGTATGCACCTAGTTGCTAGAGGTTATGACTTCTAGGTAATGGCCACGGATCTCCATCCATGGCTATTTTGTAGAAGTTTCAACCTCTAGTAACCAGCTGAATACTGTCAAGGAATACAATCACGCACTATAGTAACCCGTAGTTTACCTTGGATGCGGCCACACACAGAGCCCCAGGAAGTGCGCTTTAGCCGAGCGCACACGAAAATGTCTGCAACGTTTCCGGGAAGTGAGCAACGTTAACACTAGCCGTTACAGCAGGCTTTGCTATGCATTGAGCGGATCCGGGAAACGTGGGTCACCCTCCAAGTGTAACCCTAGCCTAACTATGATTTGCTTTGGTAATCATATCCCTTAGATGCCATTTCTCCCATCCTCAGACATGAGTCATCTCAGCTTTTAATCACATTCCACAGTCCTTACAAATCTGAAGCAATGCAATACTCAGGATTCTGAGATAAACAGCCACTGGCTCCTCTAAGGAGGCTACAACGAGGATTAATGTGCATGTGGACGACCGAGCAGGTCCTTAATGTTGCTATGTGGTGTTTGCACTTGACCTGCATCTAAAAATCAAATCTACGCAGAACAGACGCAAAATATATCCAAACTGACTGTGATGCTGCCAGCATTCAACTACCACTTAGACTAGGGTAACATTTGGGAGGTTGCATCCGTTTGATGGATGCGTTAAAGTATGGGTTTATTTTCTTTTGCATTCAGATAACGTGTTTGCATTTTTGACACATGCGTTAACGCGTACGTTAACACATGGTACATACATGTACCATGCATTAATGGATGCATTTGCCATAGACTTCCATGTTAAAAAAACACATCTGTTTTCCATAGGCCAGGGTTACATTTGGGAGGTTGTAGCTAGGGATGGGCGAGTCTACTCGCTAGGACTCGGGACTCGGCGATTCTGAAGGTACTCGCAGGACTCGTTACTCGGCGAATCTCCCAGCTTGGACTCGCACAGTGACGAGTCCAATGGAATTCAATGGCAATAAGCTTGACTCTTCACAGATACCCGCTGTCAGCAGCAAGTCTGAGCGAGTCTACGATTCCGAGTCCTACGAGTCTACGATTCCGAGTCCTGTATACTGTATTCGGGAGTCGGACTCTTGAATACAGAATATGATTATGTTCCGAGTCAGCACAGCGTGCGTGTTAGGTCAGAAAACTTGTGAAGATAGCCAATCATAGTCAGTAATGGCATAGCAAAGTTGGTTGTGTCAGGACTATGATTGGCTGCTGTCCATCGTGATGCCTATGTCATGTATGACAGGCAAGGCAGTATATAAGGCTTGTCCCCGCCATTTTGGCCACATTCCTGAGACGATCTGACCTAGTATAGGGAGAGAGAGATATATGCTGGAGCAGATCAGGGATTGTCAGTGTAGGGAAGATTCCTTATATTAACCCAAAAAGCTCTTCTGAGAGCTAGGAGGAGGACAGAGTAGTGCTGTGTAGGCAGGCAGGCAGGCAGGGAGGGAAGGAAGGAGAAGCCTTACAGTGCACACAGGACGGACCTCATAGCTTAGCTTACTCACTCAGCTTTGCTAACAGCTGCAGTCAGAGGCTTAGCTGAGGTGCTGTTTCCTTTTTGTTTTTGCACCAGATCGATTTTTGTTCCTAATAAGCCATAGAGCGTTATTTTTTCTGTGGCAGACCAGTGCGTTGCTGCTCTCCTACCTTTAAATAGCACGTACACCACCTTAGGGCCCTTTCATATCAGCGTTTTTTTGAAATCGCGGCAGATGCGGTGAAAAAACCGCATCTGCCGCGATTACCGCATACCGGCTGCACTAGCGGCGCTGTTGCGGTTTTTGCCATGCAAAGTATAGGCGGACTTGCGGCAGGTGCGGCAAGTGCGGTTTTGCACTTGCGGCAGGTGCGGCCGCGAAAAAAACCGCGGTCAGCCGCGGTTTTTTTCGCGGCCGCACCTGCCGCAAGTGCAAAACCGCACTTGCCGCACCTGCCGCAAGTCCGCCTATACTTTGCATGGCAAAAACCGCAACCGCGCCGCAAGTGCAGCCGGTATGCGGTAATCGCGGCAGATGCGGTTTTTTCACCGCATCTGCCACGATTTCAAAAAAACGCTGATGTGAAAGGGCCCTTAGGGAGTGTAGTGTGCGGCTTCACTGCCAAGTGTGAGCGCGCACACTTACCCCGCCAGCAAGTGACGCATACAGCAACACCAAACCACATCTCGGTGGCTGTGCGCACTTAAAACCAATTTTTTTAGGGAGTGTAGTGTGCGGTGTGTTTGGACTCGCACACTTTCAGAGACACATCAGCGAGTTGTAAATGTCATTATTCGCTATTACTCGGTTCCCTATTCATTAACATTGGACTCGCTGGACTCGCAACGAGTCCCGAGTCCTTGACTCGGACTCGTTGGGGTCTTGCGATTCCGAGTCTTTTAGGACTCGCCCATCTCTAGTTGTAGCTGTTTGAGGGATGCCTTATAGGATGCTTTTTTCCCCTTGCTATTTCCATGACATGTGTGTTCATTTTTAACACATGAGTTAACGCATGCGTTAATGCTTGATACATATATGTACCATGCGATAACGCATGCATCTCCCATAGACTCCCATGCTAAAATAATGCATGCGTTTTTAATAAGGCTAGGGTCAGACTTGAGTCTCGCCCTAGCCTGGTGCATCTGGCAGAAACTTAGAAAATGTCTGCCTCAGCGCATAGCGTTACCAGCAGGTAACGCTATGCACTGCCTGGCAATAGATCTCTATGGCAACGGATGCTTACCGCAGCCACCAGCTCCATAGAGAACCCCCTGATATGCGCTATTGCAGAGCACACAGGAAAACGCTGCAGACTGCGTTTCCTGTGCACTCTGCAAAAGCACATATGAGGGGACTGTCTGCGGAGCTGGCGGCTGCGGTAAGCATCACGTTACCATAGTAATGCATAGAGCAAGTGGCACATAGCGTTATATTCCGTGAACGCTATGCGCTCGGCCTGCTACTAAGTTTTTAACGGATTCCCCAGATTGAGGGTAGATGCAAGTCTGACCCTAGCCTAACGAGCCCAAAAACGCTACAAAACACATTATGGTGTCCGCTGCAAAAAACACAAAGCGCCAAACGCATTGCAATGTGGCAATGCGTTCTTTGCATTGGAGTATAAGGCTAGGGTCACACTTGCACCATTCTAAGTTCCCTGTGTTGTTTGCAGAAAACTTAGAACCTTTTCCTCACTACGCAGCCTGCACGCAGCCTTCATGCATGCTGCATTGCGCCGAACGCGCCCCTAGCAACCCGCTGTGTTCCCTGGATACCAGCTACACAGCGGGCTGCGGGGAGTGCAATTTGCACCATGCACAGGGGAATGCAGCATGATGGGGAATGCAGCAACTTGCTTTTACATGTGCAATGTGTAAAAATGCATGCGTTAACGCACCCATAGACTCCAAAGCAAAAAACGAATAGCAAAAGTGCAATGCGTTTGACACAATGCGTTTTTGCTAGTTGCGCTAAAAACATGGTCTGCAACGTTTTTTGGTGCTTTTGGAAAAATGCATGCATTTTTTTAACATGGGAGTCTAGGGGAAACGCATGGTACTTATACAAAAAATGGAAAATTGCCATACAAATGGCAAGGGGAAAAACAGGATCCATTAATGCATCTGTCCAATGGATGCAAGGTCCCAAGTGTGACCCTAGCCTTATACTTTTCCTCTGATTGTTCCACTCCTGGTTTTGGCTACAAAAACTGATGAGCAAAAATAGATCAAAGATGCACAGTGTGAATGGAGCTATAGGCTACATGTTGCCTGCTGGACATAATATTTCCAACTCTGAATTCCAATATCATGTTTTGTCTCTTTATTCAAAAGTAGATGATTTTTTTTTTGCCCTTCCATATTCCAGATTAACAAAGTGGATGAAGAAGCTTTAAGGCTGAAGGCACACTGTCATGCATCAAACACCGAGCGTGTTTGGTGCATGACAGTGATGCAAGTCTAATGCGTGATTTGTGTGAGTGTGGTGTGAGTGTGGAGCATGAGGGTGAGTGTGAATGGCTGTATGCATGTGAGTGTGCTGCGAGTGTGCTGTGTGAGTGCGTGTGTGGTGCGTGTCAGTGTGATGCTGTCCGTGATCCTGAAGCAAGCTTCTGGACCGCGGAAAGCATTTATTATTATTATTATTATTAATAGGTATTTATATAGCGCCATTAGGATACAATTTGGAGGGTAGACACAAACGACGACAAATTATGACATATCACAATTAGTCATACGGGTACAGCAGGGTCGGGGATCCTGTCCGCGAGGGCTCACAGTCTAAAGGGGGTGGGGAGGGAGACAGTAGGAGGGGGAGGTGAGATGATGCAGTGGGTCTCAGTGTGTGTTATAGGCTTGTAGGAAGAGGTGGGTCTTCAGATTTTTTTGAAGTTCCCAGGGTCGGGGAGTGTCTGATGTGATGGGGGAGGGAGTTCCAGAGTCTGGCAGAAGCACGAGAGAAGTCCTGTGTGCGATTGTGGGAGGTGGAGATGCGGAGGGTTGAGAGGAGGAGTTCTTGGGAGGAGCGCAGAGTGCGCGAAGGGAGGTAGCGGGAACCAGGTTGGAGATGTAGGGAGGGGACAGGTTGTATATGGCCTTGTATGTCAGGGTTAGGGTTTTGAAGCGAGATCGCTGGGGGATGGGGAGCCAGTGGAGGGCTTGGCGGAGAGGGGAGGCAGGGGAGTAGCGGGAAGATAGGTTGATTGATCCGGGCAGCAGAGTTGAGGATAGTGTGGAGCGGTGCAAGGGAGGAGGCAGGAGGCGGTGAATAGGAGGTTGCAGTAGTCCAGGCGGGAGATAATGAGGGCATGGACAAATGTCTTAGCTGAGTTGTGGTCAAGGAAGGAGCGGAATGCGGGCAATGTTTTTTAGTTGGAGTCGGCAGGCGGTGGCGAGGGCTTGGATATGGGGCTTGAAGGAGAGGGAGGAGTCGAGGGTTACCCCGAGACATTTGGCATGGGGGACGGGTGAGAGGGTGCAGTCGTTGACGGTGATGGATAGGTCAGGAAGGGGGGAGGGTTGTGAGGGGGAAAGACGATGAATTCTGTCTTGTCCATGTTGAGTTTGAGGAAGCGGGTGGAAAAGAAGGATGCAATGGCGGATAGGCAGTGGGGAATTTTGGATAGAAGAGAGGAGATGTCGGGGCCAGACAGGTAGAGCTGAGTGTCGTCGGCGTAGAGGTGGTATTGGAGGCCATGTGACTCGATGAGGTTGCCTAGGCCGAGGATGTAAATAGAGAAGAGTAGTGGTCCCAGGACCGAGCCTTGGGGGACACCTACGGAAAGGGGGTGAGGCGAGGAGGTGGTGTGGGAGTGGGTGACGCTGAAGGTCCTGCCCGTCAGGTAGGAGGAGATCCAGGAGAGGGCAAGGTCAGTAATTCCAAGAGATTCAAGGATTTGGAGTAAGAGGGAGTGGTCAACAGTATCAAAGGCAGCAGAGAGGTCGAGAAGGATGAGGACGGAGTAGTGTCGTTTGCTCTTGGCGATCAGAAGGTCATTAGTGACTTTGGTTAGGGCTGTTTCGGTGGAGTGGTGCGATCGGAAGCCGGATTGAAGGTGGTCAAAGAGAGCATAGGTAGAGAGGTGGGAGGACAGTTCGGAGTGGACGTGCTGTTCAAGAAGTTTTGAGGCAAACGGGAGAAGAGATATGGGGCGATAGTTGGAGACTGTTGTAGGGTCGAGGGATGTTTTTTTTAGGATGGGCGTGATTAGGGAGTGCTTGAAAAGTGAGGGGAATGTGCCAGTTTTGAGCGATATGTTGAAGAGGTGTGTCAGGGCAGGGATGAGGACTGTTGTAAGGTTAGGGATGAGGTGGGAGGGAGTGGGAGGGGAGTGGGTCAAGGGCGCAGGTGGTGAGGTGCGATCGTGATAGAAGGGAGGAGAGGTGGTCCTCAGTCATGGGGGTGAAACTGCATTTGGGTGGGGGGGGTGGGCAGGAAGGTGGGATGGGGCGAGGGGAGTGTGGGTCAAAGCTTTGTCTGAGTTTGTCAATTTTGTCTTTGAAGAAGGTTGCGAAGTCGTCAGCGGAGATGAGAGGTGAGGGAGGAGGTGCAGGGGGCGAAGTAGGGAGTTGAAGGTTTTGAAGAGTTGTTTGGGGTTGTGAGACAGGGCGGTAATTGGGAGGAGAAGTAGGCTTGTTTTGCGGAGTCAAGGGCAGTCTTGAAGGTATTGAGGGAACGCTTGTATAGGGCAAAGTGCTCTGCGGAGTGGGGACTTCTTCCATTTCCGCTCGTCTGCCCTAGTCATCCGTCGGAGTTTCTTGGTGAGAGTCATGAGCCATGGTTGTCGTTGTAGTCGTGTTGTGTTAAATGTGAGAGGAGCAGCCTGGTTGAGGTCTGTGGTGAGAGTGGAGTTGTAGAGGGAGGCGGCAGAGTCAGCGTCGTGAGAAGAGGCCAAGTCGGAGAGGGGGAGGAGGGATTCTGAGAGTGAATGGAAGTCTATGAGCTTAAGGTTTCTGCGGGGGTGGGGGAGTGTGCGGGTGGGGGGGTGCGTGATAGGGGGGACGAGGGACGAGAAGGTCAGTAAGTTGTGGTCAGAGTGGGTGAGGGTTGAGTGTGCAAGGTCGGAGAGGGAGCAGAGGCGGGTGAAGACTAGGTCAAGTGTTGTGGCCACCAATGTGCGTGGCGGAGGAGATCCATTGGGAGAGGCCAAAAGAGGAGGTGAGGGATAGGAGTCTGGAGGCAGCGGCTTTAGGGTGTCGATGGGGATGTTGAAATCGCCCATGATGATGGTAGGGATGTCGGAGGAGAGGAGGTGGAGGAGCCAGGTTGTGAAGTGGTCAAAGAAGGTAGAGGGGATCCAGGGGGGCGGTAGACAACGGCTAGTTGGAGGTTGCAGGGGGAGTAGATGCGGACGGAGCGTGCCTCGAAGGAGGGGAGGGGGGGTGGGGTAAGAGGGGAGAAGGAGCAGTCGCTGGCCAGAAGTAGGCCAACGCCACCGCCGCGGGTGCTGGTGGGGCGTGGAGTGTGGGAGAGAGTGAATCCCCCGTAGGAGAGGGCAGCCGGGGAGGTTGTGTCAGAGGGGGTAAGCCAGGTCTCCGTGATGAGGAAGGAGAGTTTTCTGGAGATGAAGAGGTCGTGGATGAGTGTGAGTTTGTTGCGGGCCGAGCTGGCATTCCAGAGTGCGCCGGGTAGGGGGATGGGGGAAGTAGGGATAGGGGGAATAGGACGGAGGTTAAGGGGGTTGTGAGGGTTGGTGATGGGCCGATGGAGTGGGGTGGAGGAGAGTGAGGTGGTATGGTGGGGTGGGCCAGGATTAGGGTAAATGTCACCGGAGAGTAGGAGGAGCAGGGAGAGGGTTAGGAGGTGGGAACAGGGGAGCTTGCGTGGTGGGCGTGTACGTCTAGAGATGGTGGGTTGAAAGTGGGGGAATAGTTCAGAGCATTGGGTGAGGTGGGTAGGAAGGATGGAGGATGAGAGTTGGATTTCTTTGCCCAGTGGGGGGATGGTGGGGGTAGTAGGAAGTGGAGGAGGATGGGAGTGAAGGTGAGAAGAAGCGGAAACATGGTGGAGTGAGTAGGGAGGGGAGGTGGGTGAGGTCCGAGGTAGCCGGGGATCTGGTGTGGCAAGGGCGAGTTCCCGGTGATGGGTGAGTGGTCGTGGTTGAGGTAGGGACAATTGATGGGGTGCAGTCCGGGGGAGGATCTAGGAGATGCAGTTCAGGGATAAGATGCAGGCTAGGGAAGGGATGGAACCAGGGGAAGGGATGCAGCTAGGGTTGAGGTGTAGCAGAGGGTGAGATGCAGCTGGAGGTGGGTTCAGTCGGGGGAAGAAACAGCCAGGGGTGAGATGTAGCAGGGGTGAGATGTAGTCACTGGTGAGACGAGATGCAGCCACCGGTGAGACAGAGTGCAGCCACGGTGAGACGAGGTGCAGCCACGGGTGAGACGAGGTGCAGCCACGGGTGAGACGAGGTGCAGCCACGGGTGAAACGAGATGCAGCCACGGGTGAACGAGATGC
>JARQOC010000004.1:337649985-337964830 GCA_033576535.1 Allobates femoralis | reverse complement strand
GCTCCATCTAGTCCAGGCAATTTGTTCGGGCTAATAGCAGTGTCACTTACACAGTAGTGTAGCCCACATGTGAAAGAAGCTACACCGCCTGTGTAGTTCCTACTAATTTTTAAGTTCACCTTGCCCAGGTCTCACTTCGGGTCAAGTAGCAGTGTCACAAAAAGCAGTTGTGTAAGCCACTTCTAATACAAGCAACTACACTGCCTGTGTAGTTCCTACTGATTTTTAATTGCACCTTGCCCAGGTCTCACTTCGGGTCAGGTAGCAGTGTCACAAAAAGCAGTTATGTAGGCCACTTCTAATACAAGCAACTACACCGCCTGTGTAGTTCCTACTAATTTTTAACTGCACCTTGCCCAGGTCTCACTTTGGGCCTAGTAGCAGTGTTGGTTCAGTCACCTCTACTCGGTTTAAATCCAACCTTTTTTTGTCCAACAACTGCACAGTTGCCAATTTTGTCACATACAAAATGAGTGGCAAAAGGCCTGCTGCTGGTGGATAGTGGAGTAGGTGTGGTGGAAAGGGAAAAAAGGTTTATGTCCGTGGGGTAGATGCTAAAGCTATATTAACATCTGCTGAAAAAAGACAATCTTACAGTCAATGTAAGATGTCTACTTCTTTGCGTTGCCAATTGGATATGATCCCTTTCTTACGGACACGACCATCAATACCACTTGTAAATGAGGCACAAAAACAGCAGGTGCTTGAATGGATCGCAAGTGCTCCCTCAAGTTTCCTCTTCTCCACCTCAACTTCTACATCTCAAATCCTCCAGTTATCAGAGGTGTCAGCCCAATCGCACTTGATTCCTTCCAGCTCCCAAGTCTCGAGCCGCCCTACTGAGTCTGGGGTAACAGACATGGTTGAGTCTGCAGAGCTGTTCAGTCACACAATAGCCTGGGAATCAGAGGTCTGCTCCAAAGCTGCAGTGAGTGCAGATGAGTTAATGATCTGCCCTGATGCTCAGAAGCTTTGTGAGTCAGATCCAGGCCCTGATGAAGAAGGTTCTGACCTTCATGTAGACCCTCATTCCCTAACAGTAGCTACTCTTGGTGGACACAAGGAGAATGATGCTGATGAGACTCAGATACTGGATTGGATTGACAAATTAAGTTTCCCGTCAAGGCAGGAAGAGGTTGTCTCTGAGGACGAGGGGTGTGAGAACACAGAGGATGAAGATGAGGTTGGAGATCCCACTGTCAACCCACAGTCAGCCAGTCGATGAAGTCAGCAGAGGAGGTGGAGGAAGATGCTACTGACAACGAGGTTAGGTTGCGCCTTCCTGGACGAAGATAGAGTACTGGAAGCGCATCAACAACTGCATCCGCTGTACACAGCTACTGGCTCCCAACAAGGTGTTATCACTGCTCTATAAACAATTAACACTAGATATTGCACACATTAAGAGAGACTTCTTGGGCCTATGGGAACGAGATCTCCAGATAGAGTTCTCAGATCAACAAATAAGACAAATATATCGAGGATCCCATGGCCCTTCCCCTTGTGTAAAAATACAAGAAAACTCCTACAAGGTAGTAACGAGATGGTATCGCACCCCCACACAACTACATAGATGGCACCCCCCGACATTGAAATCCTGCTGGAGATGTAACTCAGACATAGGAACATATTTCCATATATGGTGGCAATGCCCCCTTATTCAAGATCACTGGAAGATGGTATCGAAGTTACTTACAGATGTTCTGCAATGAGAGGTGGCTCTTACACCTCTCACTGCGCTACTCAATCTTTTCATTTGGCCGAAAGAGATATACATCTCTAAATTAGCTTCTAACATTATAGCTGCCTGTAGGCTTCTTATCTCTGCCCTTTGGAACTCCAATCTGACTCCAACAAAACCACAACTTATACGTGAAATAGATATGGTGTACCGCACAGCAGAATTAGCGGCTCTCTCATTCAGCTCTCATGATAGCTTTGAGAAAATATGGTCACCTTGGATGTGTTATCGGACGACCACAGAATTCATAAAAACCTATATCTCTGATTGACTTAAGAACCAAGACTCTCTTACGGACTTACCACCCAACACCCACCCACACCCATCCTCTCCTTAATCCTTTCCTTAGTTGCCTCTTTCCTCCCTTTAAATTCTTTTATCTCTATATTGAGTCTTTAATTAAGGTTTTCTCTTTTACTTTAAATTCTGCTGAGAGAAACAATACATAACATTTGTAATACGAATATACTTATGAACAGTGATATTATGTATGTCAACTACTACAAATTTTCCCTTATGACAGGGAACGATTGTTTGATTGTTCGATTGTAACACTCTGCTGTTCAATAAAAAGACCATTAAAAGAACAACTACATCCGCAGCCACAACTCTGCCTCTGAGCAGACATCGAGGTGGCTCTGCAGCTCGCATGGGCTCTAAGCCTTGCCTAGCCTGGGCCTTTTTTGACATCGCCAAGGATCTCCCAACTCATGTCATCTGCAAGATTTGCCACCAAACTCTGAGTAGAGGCCAAAAACTCACTAGCTTGAGTACTTCATGTATGAATCGCCACATGGACATGAAGCACAAGTCGCAGTGGGAATCTCACTGTGCTAGAATGCGGGCTAGCGGGGTGGGCCTACCACCATCTGCCCCATCAAGTGCATCCATGTGCTCCTCATCGTCTGTGACTGTGAGGACAGCTGTCACACATGCTTTTGGATGCAGACCTTCCACCTCTTTACCCGCAACAGGTAGTGTGATTGGCAGGTCGTCACTTGGTTTTCAAGTGGACAATGCTGCTGGTGTTGAGCTCTCTCAGACATCGAGAGCACCACCTTTGGATGAAGGCAACATTACAGCTTCACCTGCACCTCCCTACAGACCAGCAGTTTTCCGGAGACACCCTACTCAACTCCGTCTCAGCATAGCAGTCAGCCCTCCGTCCCTCAGATGTGGACAAGTAAAAGACCATCCTAGCCAGGAGAAAGCTAAGTGCTTGAATTTCACCATCTGCAAGCTGTTGGCTACAGAAATGCTGCCTTTCTGCCTGGTGGACACAGAGGATTTTCGAGACCTTATGTCCATCCCAGTGCCCCAGTACCAGATGCCCAGTCGCCACTACTTCTCCAAGAAAGGTGTGCCTGCGCTACACCAGCATGTCACAGACAACATCACAGCTTCCTTGGAAAAATCTGTGTGTGACAGGGTGCATTTCACCACAGACACTTGGACCAGTAAGCATGGACAGGGGCGTTACATGTCGCTGACTGGGCACTGGTTAACTATGGTGAGAGCTGGAGAAGGGTCTGCTGTCCAAGTCTTGCTGTCCCCACGAGTTGTGCGTCCATCCTCTGTGTCATGGCAATAAATAGTTAATAATTTATATAAGTTTATATAAATCTTTGCAATTTCCTCTAGTTATCTCTTTTCTTTTTTCTTCTTCTTCTTCCTCCCCTTCTCTGGAATTTCTCTGTCTCAGATTCTATATAATCTTTTGATTTAGATGTAGCAGTGCTGAAGCTCTTGTCAAGATGTTCCCGTATCGAATGTACTAACCAAGGCTAAACTGAATTGCTAACTAACACATGAAATATGATTGAATGTTCTCTTCAGAATAAAATGCAACACCCCTTTAATATCCCTTTAAGGAGCCGTATATAACTGGCTACCGCTCCCTTAATAAAGGTCTTTATCATTAAGCTCTACTTTGACTTGTTGTCAGCGTGGTTCTTACCGGTGGAGTGCACACACTTAGACAAAGCATCAATTTGGTGGCAGACACTTAAGAGGACAGCCCACCCGAAAGGTGTGAAGGCCTCTCATGACAGTTAGGTAGAAGTTCCTCCACTGCTTCTGCCTCCTCAAGCCTGTCTGGTAATGCCACCCACATTGTAACTGCACAGAGGGAATCCTCCACAGCTCCTTACTATGCTAGCAGCAGGGCTCAACACCATCAGGCGGTCTTTACCATGAAATGCCTGGGAAATGTGAGTCACACAGTTGAGGAGTTGTGGTCAGTTCTGGCGACTGAGTTTCAGCAATGGTTGTCTCCACTCAACCTGCAGCCAGGGAAGACTTTGTGCGACAATGCTGCAAACCTGGGTGCGGTCCTTCGCCGGGGCAATGTCACACACGTGCCTTGTATGGCTCATGTGTTGAATCTGGTTGTCCAGCAATTTTTGATACACTATCCCGAGAGGACCCATCAGACATGGAGCTAATAAGGGTACACAGAGCATTACGCCCGAAACCGCCATCAGATGAATCCCCAAGGGATGTTATCTGCCGTTTCCTGGACTACAGGACAAAAGAACTGGTTATGAAGAGGGCCAGGGAGAAAACCACCGTTACATGCAATGGCTCTATAATCCAAATCTACCAAGATCTCTCTTGGATAACTCTAGCCAAGCGACGCCTCTTGAAACCGTTAACCACAGTTTTTCACCAAAGAAATTACCCTTACAGATGGCTGTTCCCCTTTGGCATATCAGTCACGGCTGGAGACAAAAGGCTCCAAGGTCGAACATCAGCTGATATCAAAAGGATGTGCCAGGAGCTAAGTATCGAACTAGAACACTATCCTAATTTAGAGGAGGTGGGAGCCGCATACCAGATGACACCTCTACAGCATCCACCACCGTGGCAGACACACTTGACACCAAAGTCCCAAAGATCAAAACGTAAAAATTCCAAGCTTGCCGAGTCCCGAGGAGAGGACAGCCCAAATGGATGATGGATCATTAAGACCTAATGCATTTTTCTTTTTCTGTCTGAGACTCACGATTGAGCCATTGTTATACTTAAGGCTTCTCACCTTCATAGAAAACTTAAGTGGTTGATGTACTTTTTGCTTCTTCTCACCTACTCTAGGAACTGATTATTAACCTAATTCTTGTATGACGACTATGTTACAAAAGACAAGAATTATAGATAAAACTTTCGGACACATCATTGTGACGGATGTAAACTACTTAATTAGCCCACTTAAGTGCCTTGGGGGAGGTCCTACCCCCCCCCCATATTCACTTATTAATATTTTCTTAATTTTTCTGGTTCTTGTATTCGGTTTTAGTTAACCATAGGCTAGATTACAAGAGAATATCTTGTTAACAAGTTTAAGGCAAAGTAGCCTAATAGTTATATTCAGTGTTAAAAGGTAAAACCGCCTCTGTCAGTCTTCCCCCCCGTTGGCGACTCTTACACACCGGTGGGATGGTCGTGATAGAGATGAATCTGACTGTTCAGATTTACCGTATACAAAGGTTTAATTTTACGATGTTTGTATATGTACTAACCCCGACCCGTTTTACATTTTCAGGAAAATTTTCTCTACTGTTTCTTTCTACCCTTTCTGTGTCTCCCCAACCACACCCATCCCAAAACCCTGCGAGAGAGTCTCTGCTGCAACAACTGCACGAGTTCAATCATCCACCATGACCACCAACCGTAAGTTATACCAAGTGGTATCACACAATCTACACGGCATTAATTCTCCCATTCCTAGGTCACAAACATTACATTTTCTCAAGAAAGCAGGCTACGACATCCTACTACTACAAGAAACTCATTTTCTAGAAACTAAAACACCTAACTTTGAAAAGAATTATTATAATACCTGGTATCATGCATACTCACCCCAAAAAAGGGCCAGAGGAGTAGCTATAGCACTAGCGAAAAATATCCCTTTCCTTCCCATAGACAAAATGATCGACACTGAAGGTCGATATATCTTTGTAAAAGGCTTACTGGAAGGTTCCTTGATTACGCTAGGGAGTTTATATGCCCCAAATAAAAAACATTTTTCCTGGATACAGAGGGTTCAAAAAAAGCTTTCACTGTTTGCCGAGGGTTCAATCCTGATTGGCGGAGACTTAAACATAACACTAGAGCCTCTATTAGATACCTCAGCTGGGAAAAGCAATATCTCACGGCGAGATCTAGCCCAAATTAGGTCCTCTTTCCACACAGCAAGCTTGATAGACGTATGGCGCTACTATCACCCCCACGACAGAACCTACACCTATTATTCCCACCCACATAACAACTACCATCGACTAGATTACCTATTTATATCCAAAACCCTCCTTCCAGCAGTTATAGAAACTGAAATCCTCCCAGCATTATACTCGGATCACGTAATGGTGTCTATAAAATTGGAATGCGGAGGGCCTGCTCCAACTACTAGGACATGGAGGTTGAATGAATCCCTATTAAGCATTAAAGACATTAAACTTAAAATACAATTGGCCATTAAAGACTATTTCCTATCCATCAACACTCCAGACGTAGATCCTACGATAATCTGGGAAGCACATAAGGCAACACTTAGAGGCGTTATAATATCAATAGCATCGTTTCAAAATAAGCAAAGGAAAACGGAAATAGAAAAGCTATATAAAGTTATTATTCACCTAGAGAAACAACACCAGATAACGTTAACCCATTCTAACATGATAAAACTCGCAGAGTGTAGACAACGCCTTAAAGATCTTCTCAATAAAAAAGCAGCTAAATATTTTACCAACTGGAGAAACCGTCTAATGGTACATGGGGATAAGGCCTCTAAACTAATGATATCATTGATTAAAAGACGACAATCACGAACATTTATCCATAAGATCAAAACAGAATCGGGCCAGATAACACAAAATTATGATCAAATTATAGCAGAATTTTTGACATTCTATAAAAATTTATACCAGATAAGACCACATAACCCCGAAGTAAACCTAAACCAGAGAAAACATGAAATAGACTCATTCCTCTCATCTCTATCATTACCAAAACTAGATGAAAATCAACAGATGTGGTTGGCGAGACCTTTTGAATCGGAGGAACTCCAGTCCATCCTGTCTGAGGGTCCATCGGGCAAATCTCCGGGACCAGACGGTTTTCCGCTCCTTTATTATAAGACATTTTACCCAGACTTGAACACACAGTTATTGAAAATGTGTAATGCAGTTCTCCATGGCAGCTCTCTTCCCTCCCAGTCCTTAGAGGCACATGTCACGCTTTTACATAAGGATGGCAAGAATCCAACACATTGTGGGAGTTACAGGCCCATCTCCTTGCTTAATGTTGATCTGAAAATTTACGCTAGCTTAATAGCAAGACGCCTGATGGGCCTGATCTCACAACTGATTACATTGGAGCAGACAGGATTTGTGCGGGGACGGGAGGGAAGAGACAATGCAAGCAGAATATTACACTTAATGCAACACGCTAAAATACACCATAAACAGATGGTCCTGTTGAGCACAGATGCCGAGAAGGCTTTTGACAGGGTGGACTAGACATTCCTCCGTAGCACCCTAGTGGCTTTCCATATACCCTCTCTTTTAATAGAAGCCATATTCAAAATGTATGCCTCACCGTCAGCAAAATTGAAAATCAACAATATGCTTTCAGATCCTTTTCTAATAAAAAACGGTACGAGACAGGGATGCCCCTTGTCCCCCTTACTATTCGTTCTAGTTATGGAACCATTGTTAAGAAGCATCCAAATGAACGAGGAAATTAAGGGATTTCAATTAACCAAAATACACCACAAGTCGGCTGCATTTGTGGACGATCTACTGGTAATTTTATCTGAACCGGATAGGGGCATCCCTGCTTTTGTACAGATTTTAGAGAGATACGGCCGACTTTCCAACTATAAAATTAATCTGTCTAAGTCAGAGGCCTTAGGCCTAAACATCCCCAAGCCTACTATAGACAAATATAAACATACATATCCCTTCACATGGCCAGAAAAATACATCACATATCTAGGTATAAAGATAGGACACACAGATAAAGATCTTCTTTCCCTTAACGTAGAACCCACATTGGAAAAAGTAAAAGAAACAGTCAAATCGTGGAGAGCGCCCTTTCTATCATGGGTCGGAAGGAAATATTTACTTAAAAACACAATCCTACCAAAATTTTTATACCTATTCCAAATGCTCCCAATTCACATCCCGGAACATACTTTAAACAAAATCCACACCTTTATTTTAAATTTCATCTGGAACAATAAGAAACCGCGAATCAAATATCGGACACTTGCACTACCGCGAGACAAAGGGGGTATGGGGGCCCCAGACATACGCAAATACTATGCAGCAGCTATGCTAACAAGAATTATAGACTGGATCAGGAGGCCGCCGCATAAACTATGGCTTTCAATCGAAGAAACCATGTCGCATGCACCCCTAAGGTCCCTAGCACTACTTCCGGATCTCTATAGCGACCCAAAATTAATTAGAAACACCTTCACAAAAGCTACCGTTGCTATATGGAAAAAAGAATGTGGCCGGCTGCTTCCCCCACTGACCCCAATTCTGGATCTACGAGACCTTGTCGGCCATCTTCCTGTGAAATCTCAGGCGATTGGTCCAGTGGGCCCGGGGCTGAAACCAGACGACCCCATTCCAATTGATCACCTACTAATAGATGGAGCTCTTCTCTCATATAGAGAGATACAACAATCTAACTCCCTACCAGATATGTCTTTTCTACAATATGGCAAATTGAAAGCATACACCCACAAACATCTGAAATATCTAAATTTTACTAGACCTCTAACATTGTTTGAGTAACTATGTAAACAGCTGCTTGCTCCCAACAGGGTGTTATCACTGCTCTATAAACAATTAACTCTAGATATTGCACACATTAAAAGAGACTTCTTGGGCCTATGGGAACGAGATCTTCAGATAGAGTTCTCAGATCAACAAATAAGACAAATATATAGAGGATCCCATGGCCCTTCCCCTTGTGTAAAAATACAAGAAAACTCCTACAAGGTAGTAACAAGATGGTATCGCACCCCCACACAACTACATAGATGGCACCCTCCGACATCGGAATCCTGCTGGAGGTGTAATTCCGGCATAGGAACATATTTCCACATATGGTGGCAATGCCCCCTTATTCAAGAATACTGGAAGTTGGTGTCGAAGTTACTTGCAGATGTCCTGCAATGAGAGGTGGTTCTTACATCTCTCACAGCGCTACTCAATCTTTTCATTTGGCCGAAAGAGATATATATCTCTAAACTAGCTTCTAACATTATGGCTGCATGTAGGCTTCTTATCTCTGCCCTTTGGAACTCCAATCTGACTCCAACAAAGCCCCAACTTATACGTGGAATAGATATGGTGTACCGCGCAGCAGAATTAGCGGCTCTCTCATTCAGTTCTCATGATACCTTCAAGAAAATATGGTCACCTTGGATGTGTTATCGGTCAACCACAGAATTCATAAAAACCTATATCTCTGAGTGACTTAAGAACCATGACTTCTCTCGCGGACTTACCTCCATCCCCCAACCACCCCCATCCTTTCCTTAATTCTTTCCTTCGTTGACTTTTTCCCCCTTTAAATTCTTCATTCTCTATACCGAGTCTTTAATTAAGGTTTTTTCTTTTACTATAAATTCTGCTGATGGAAACAATACATAACATTTGTAGTACGAACATACTTATGAACAGTGATATTATGTACGTTAACTACTACAAATTTTCCCTTATGTCAGGGAACGATTGTTTGACTGTCTGATTGTAACTCTCTGCTGTTCAATAAAAAGATCATTAAAAGAAAATATAGACTATCCCGGCCTAGATGGGCTTCAGCAGAGGGCACGGTCACTGTGTGCTCACTTCCACCGATCGCATACTGCAGCTCAACGACTTGCATCTCTACAGGAGTATTTCAGCTTGCCCGTTCACCAGCTGAAATGCGATGTGCCGACACACTGTAATTCTACTCTGCACATGTTGTAGCGACTGTGGCAGCACCGCCGAGCCCTGGTGCAATATGTTATGACATATAGCCTGGGCCATCCAGATCCAGAGGTGGGGCAGATCACTCTGCAGGAGTGGTCTCAGATCAAGGACCTATGCACCCTTCTGCACAGTTTTGAGATGGCGACAAAGATGTTTAGTGCTGACGGTGCCATTATCAGCATCACTATTCTGGTCATCTACATGCTGGAGCACACTCTAAACAATATTCGGAGTCAGGTGGTGGAACAAGAGGAGGTGGAGGTAGTACAGGAGGAGTCCTATGCGGAAGGGATGACAACATCTCCAGGGACCTGACGGTCGGCAGCACCAAGACGGCAGGCATGAGAGGTGGTGGAGAGGTATTAACGAGGGTGCATGGTAGCAACCAAACTCTTGAGGAAGGTGCAGGAGCCCAGGATGAAATAGAGGATGAACTGCGATGGGCATGTGTTGAGGGGGAACTGTTGGCATGATTAATAATTACTATATATAGATATGTACCTATGTATCTTTATAGATATACAATATACAGTATGTCTGTATATCAATAGTCCAACACATGCTGGGAATGGGGGGAGATACAAAGAAGAGAAACTAAAACCAGTTCTCCCAGTTGTGGCCATCTCTGGCCAGGATGGGAGGAGTAACACTGGCCAGTGGGTGGGTAGAATATGGGTTCTCAACACCTGGTCATATAGAAGCCCCTATTAGATCATAGCTTTCAGCCAATCAGAATGGGATTGTTGGACAGGCCCTTTTTCCTAGGGTTTTTACCAATGTACCTGGGACACTTTGGTTCTCTTGGAAGTTCGATCAGCATGAGGAAGGACCAGAAACACATGGCTGAGTATCATATCATTTCCCTCCTTAAGTCTATCCATATATAGGGATAGTTTATTAGTTAGGTGGGTTTTATTATGCTTAGTTAATGTGGGTGGGTTGTATAGTTAGGAAAATGTGGGTTATATTGTAACTGTGTTATATTGTGATTTAGCTTAATTGTGTTGAGGAATAAACTTGTTATACTTTATTATAACAAAGTGTCATGAGTCTTCTCATAGATGGTATTGAAAGCAACAGAAAGACTTTGTGTTGATAATTGTGCAGTGGCAAAATAGTTATAGATATTGCACAGGAAAATTATTGCCACCCCATGATAAGGGTAATAATAATTTAACCCCCTTTAACAGCATGGAAGAGTCTGCAGATGAGGGAGACCTTGATGACATTTATGTTGTGTGAGGTTGGGGGGAGAGGGCAGAGGAAGGAAGCATGATTCTCACCTACCCACCACCAACACAACAAGGACTTGGTCCTCCTGGATGCACAAGACACATGAGCGACTTCTTGCTGCACTAACTGCAACATGACCCTCGGATTGTCTAAATTAGAAGTAATGTCGACTGCTGGGTTGCCACACTCTTAGATCCACAAGATGTATAATACCAAATTTGTTGAAATAATTCCTGCCATACAAAGAGACGCACGCATGCAGGAGCATCAGCAGAAGCTGATACATAATCTCAGATAGGCTTTTCCACAAAACACCAGTGGTGAATCTCACAGTTCTAACTTATCAACCGTGGGCCTGTCGAGTCATCATCATTCACACCGTACCATTAACACCGTATCTGGTGGTGGTAACAGCAATTTTGTGACCTCGTTTCACTATTTTTTTAAACCATCATTTGTGTGGCGCCCCGCAACGAGTGCGTCACAGGAGGGTATTGCAGCCATATATGCAGCCGCAATATTCTCCGACCCAGCAGTTATGTGGTTAACTGAGAGATCCAAAACCCTGCATGCATCACTTAACATAGAGGGCCAATCCAAGGTCCTGGTGGGCGGAGTGCAAGGGTAGTGTAGGAGAAGTACAGTTAGTCTAGACGAGAGTTAGAGTCGGGTCTAGACAAGAGAAAGACACAGACTTGAACTTGGAGTAGTAGCAGGGGCTCTGCACCCAGTGCAACCCTGGGCCGCACCGGTCGGGTGTTAGCACCTGAGGCCTCAACAAACGGGATCAGGCATCACCAACCACGGGTTCCAAAATACCCCTGTGCCCAATTCACAGCCGGTTCACTGGTACCGAAGCTGGCAGCAGTTCACCTCTGCTACGCGAACTAGAAGCGTGGAGGAGCAGCTTCACAGGAGCACCCCACCACCAGCCAACTTCCAGTCGTCTAACCAGCGGTGTACCCACCGAGGGACCCGAGGCTCCCCAAAACATCCATAACGTACATCTTGGATAGGGATTGAAGCAGCCTCCCCGTACCCGACCTGGTATTCCTGGGCGACAATGGCAAAGACTTAGCTAGAATGGAGAAACACTACGGATCTCTGAGGGACACCTATAACTGCTGAGTCCACCCGGTCCACTACCGGTTAACTGTATACCATGTACTGTCTGCTGGTTACAGTAAAGACCCGTTGCAGAGACTTTCAGTGTCCGTGCTTTCTTATGATTGCATCCGTCCGCACACAAAGTAACCGCAGCTGCCGCACAACATCTTAAGCAGCTCCAGCCTCCGGGGATCACCGCTCAGCCTGTGGGGAGCGTTCCATCTTGCTGCTGTCCATCCCCCGGAGGTTCCGCAGCGTCGGTAACGATTACCGAACTACTCATAGGTGGCGTCACGAATAAATTAACCCCTTTAATCTGTTCCTACAAGACGTCTTCAACTTTTGATCTGCACTCGACCGGGCCTCACTACCGGCAGGCGCGGACCACCTGTGACAAGGAGGAAGGAGCTACAGCCTGTCTAAACCGGAGTCCGCGTGCTAACGGTGAGTCAATTTGCAAGGCCTGAAGACACGAGAAGTCTGACACATAGTCAACACCTGGAGCAGATGGTACACAGGTATCTCCAACTTAACATCGATACCATTACTGGGGAACTGGAGCCTTGCTCATTTTGGGCTTCCAATCTGGAAAAATGGCCTGAGCTCGCCACTGACGCCTTGGAGATCTTGTCATGCCCCGCAGCCAGAGTTCTCTTGGAACATGTGTTAAGCGCTGCTGGTGGTGTGCTGACAGAAAATCGCACGCGTGAACAAGGCATGGATCTGCAAGGACTTTTCCATTCCTGTGTCATCCTAAAGCCTTGAGGATTTTTGCCTAAAAGTAACCATTTAAAATTTGCAACTGGGACAATTGATGCCACTTAAGTGGTGTCTGCGCCTAAATTTTTGGAAAAAATGGAGACTCTTCTTGTATTCCCCTAAATGTCACACAATACTCATCGTCTGCATGAGGCCTTACAGATACTGAGGAAAAACATCACCAAATACTCATCGTCTGCACAAGGCCTTACAGATACTGAAAAAAAACATCACCAAAGACTCATCGTCTGCACATGGCCTTACAGATACTGAAGTAAAACTCACCAAATACTCATCATCTGCACGTGGCCTTACAGATACTGAAAAAAAACATCACCAAAGACTCATCGTCTGCACATGGCCTTACAGATACTGAAGTAAAACTCACCAAATACTCATCATCTGCACGTGGCCTTACGGATACTGAAGTAAAACTCACCAAAGACTCATCGTCTGCACGAGGCCTTACAGATACTGAAGTAATACTAACCAAATACTCATCGTCTGCACGAGGCCTTACAGATTCTGAAGAAAAACATCACCAAATACTCATCATCTGTACGAGGCCTTACAGATTCTGAAGTAAAACATCACCAAATACTCATCGTCTGCACGTGGCCTTACAGATACTGAAGTAAAACTCACCAAATACTCATCATCTGCATGTGGCCTTACAGATACTGAGGAAAAACCTCACCAAATAGTCATCGTCTGCACGTGGCCTTACAGTTACTGACGTAAAACTCACCAAATACTCATCGTCTGCACATGGCCTTACAGATAATGAAGTAAAACACACCAGACTCATCGTCTGCACAAGGCCTTACAGATACTGAGGTAAAAACCTCACCAAGTACTCATTGTATGCACGAGGCCTTACAAATACTGAAGTAAATCTCACCAAATACTCATCGTGTGCATGATGCCTTACAAATACTGGAGTAAAAACGGATTTTAGAAGGGCATGACATGCCTATATCTGTCTCCTCCTTTTACTCGTCCATCTCTTTTCTTTTTGCATTTTTATATGTACTGGTCACTTTTCCATGTGTTTGTTGTATCTTCTGAGTAGTTTGTCACTTTTTGGACACCTTAGAAGGTGTTTTCTATGTGTTTTCTATGTGTTTGTATGTTTTTGTGTTTGCCTGCCATTGTTTTCAATGGTGTTTGACGGTGTTCGACAAACATTCGATGAACACACCCCCAATTCGACTAATCAAATCGAATTCGAACACTAGGGTGGTGGCTCATCACTAGAGATGAGTAACAGGTGTAGGCCTGATGCTGAGAGAGCCTAGCTAAATTCACAAAACATACGTCAAACACACCACAAGAAATGTCTCACCATTTGAAAAAATGATGCCCAGATTGCACCAAAGTGGCATTAATTCACCCGGAATAAAAAGTGTAGTTCAACTAAATACCTCTGTTATCATTCTGAAAATACTGCTGACATTATGCAGCACCCCACTCAGTTGTTGGAACGCGTAGAAACAAAACTGTGTATGAGTGTGAAACCACTAACATTTCCCCTGAGTTACCTGCTTCCCAATATGTTGTATAGGAAACTGGCCTGATGCCACCTGCACACAACCTGCAGTTGCACATACACAACAAACGTTTGTCTGGTGTCAAGCAAAATGTGACCTCAAAACTCACAGAGGAAAGAAAACATTGACTAGTGAGTGCTTTCTACCAAACACCATTACATGGTAGTAGTACTTCTTAGGATTTTAGAAGCACTAGAGGACTGTATTAATTCATGAGCTTTTGGTGGCACAATCCTACCTAAATGTCACCTAAAAACAGTGGGGGAAAATGGCCTGGTGCATGCTTTGTAGCAGGTAGTAGGAAATGTATGGACTACTGCTTTGCAAAGGGCACTAATGGTATTTTTAAGTGGACTAATATGGACAGCAGAAGGCAGGCTGTCTCCACCAAAACAATAGGGAAGTTAGCCTGGTGCATGCTTTGTAGCAGGTAGTAGGAAATGTTTGGACTACTGCTTTGCGGACTGCACTAATCGCCTTTTTAAGTAGATTAATGTAGACAGCAGAAGCCAGGCTCTGACCCCAAAAACAATGGGGAAATTAGCCTGGTACGTGCTTTGTAGCAGGCAGTCTATAAAATTCAAGAATGCGCACATAGGGTGATATCTTCTTTGAAGAAGGACAAAAGGTTATACAAAGAGGCTGCTCACCTGATGTAGTTGTGAAAACCCACAACTGGCAATGATCGCTCAGATACAAGTAGCTGCTGCAGGACCGTACTCTCCACAGATCCCTGTGTCCTGAATTCCCTGATGAAGGAGTTGGGAGATAACTCTGAAACGCGTTGGATAATAAAGAAGAATCGTTGATCCAGACATTCCCTTGTACTGGCTTCTTTTGTTCCTTTCTGAAGTGGCAGCGCGGACCTCGAGGTACTGTGTCCTGGGAGCAGTTGTAGCAGGCAGTAGGAAATATATGAACTATTGCTTTGCAGAGGGCACTAATCACATTTTTAAGTGGATTAATGTGGACAGCAGAAGGCAGGCTGTCACCACCAAAACAGCGGGGAAAATGGCCTGGTGTGTGCTTGGTAGCAGGCAGTGGGAAATGTTTGGACTTCTGCTTTGCGTAGGGAACTATATACCTTTTTAAATGGACTAATGTGGACCATAGAAGCCAGGCTCTGACCCCAAAAACAATTTGAAATTAGCCTAGTGCATGCTTTATAGCAGGCAGTAGGACATGTTTGGACTATTGCTTTGCGTAGTGCACTAACCACCTTTTTAAGTGGACTAATATGGACTGCAGAAGGCAGGCTGTCACCATGAAAAGGGTGGAGAAATTAGCCTGGTGCATGCTTTGTTGCATGAAGTAGGAAATGTTTGATCTACTGCTTTGCGGAGGGCACTAAAAGCCTTTTTAAGTGTAATAATGTGGACCATAGAAGCCAGGCTCTGACCCCAAAAACAACAGGGAAAATTGGCTGGTGCAGGTTTGTTAGCAGGCAGTAGAGAATGTTTGGACTACTTCTTTGCTTAGGGTCTAACTGCATTTTTAGCTGTACTAATAAGGACAGCAGAAGGCAGGCTGTCGCCACCAAACAGCAGGAAAATTAGCCTGGTGCGTTCTTTGTAGAAGGCAGTAGGAAATGTTTGGACTACTACTTTGCAGAGGGCACTAAACACCTTTTTAAGTGGCAAAAAACTAATGAACCATGCACGCAGTGAATGTGTATGTAGGACAGCATTCACACCACCAAGAGACTGAAACACAAAAACAGTCAAACAAACGTGTAAAATAGGTACCAATACACATGGTCAGGTTTTTGAATACAACAAATAGGGACTGCTCTGATAAGGGTTACCGTGAGGAGGTAGAGCGGCTTAGCGTACATTTTTTGCAAAAAAACATAAAACTAAATACCCTGTTTTTACTACTTTTTTAGCAGCACTTGCTTTTTACTGTTTTTCTTTACAACAAAGTTTGTTACAGGTTTGTTTGACTGTTTTTTGTGTTTCAGTCTCTTGGTGGTGTGAACGCTGTCCTACAGACACGTTCACTGTGTGCATGGCTGATTAGTTTTTTGTCTATTATCTTTCTTGTCTTTGCAAGATAGGGGAACCTCCCGCCCTTCCCTATGAGCCATGCACATAAAAATCCGTCTTCTGCATTCAGTCCATGTCAGACCTCGGACCTGTCTGGATCCTGCTCATATAGGTACCAATACACATGGTCAGGTTTTTTAATACAACAGATAGGGACTGCTCTGACAAGGGTTGCTGTGAAGAGGTAGAGCAGCTTAGCGTACATTTTTTGCAGAAAACATATCAACTAATTGCCCTGTTTTTACTACTTTTTTAGCAGCACTTGCTTTTTACTGTTTAACTTTTTAAGTGGACTAATGTGGACAGCAGAAGGCAAGCTCTAAGCACAAAAACAACAAGTAAAATACACTGGTGCTTTAAACAAAAAAGGCAGCACTAAATGCTAACACTCTGTGTGCTGGAAAAGTAGAGCTTTGCCTCTAACAAGAGCTGTTTTAAGATGGACACTGGAAGAAATCTTTAACCTCTCCCTACCTAATACACAATCTCTCCCTCCCAGAATGCTGACATTGTTGTGTGTCTTCAGCTCTGAAAATAACTATTTTTTGTTGGTATTATGGAGATCTCTCCCTCCCTAATCTACATTGACCTAGTGTACACTGCAGTTAGCCCTCAAAAAGGGCTTTTGTGTTATCAAGAGGCCTAAACACTCGGTGATCTCTCCCTATGCTTGTAGAACGCAGACTCAGGATGCAATGTTCGCAAAATGACGGCGGCAAGGCTTAAATAGACACTATGACGCTTGGCGCACAGCAAATCACAGTAATGCCACAACCAAGATGTCTGCGGCATGACTGTGATTGGTTAAGAAGCCATGCATGTTTAGTGGCTACAAAGGAGGTGCCAAAACTGTAGGGCGAGACATCCAAATATAGCGAGGTGAGTACACAAATACTATAATGAGTAACCCAAATACTGCACTAACCATGTGAATAGTGAGTAGTAACTAGTGAAGGGTGAACCCGCCGATGTTTGGGTTCAACAAACTCACCCAGACTTTTTCTTTAAAGTTCAAGTTCGGGGCCTAAACCCCAAAATCAGACTGAAAGGTTATGAGATAGGGGCTAGGAAGCTGTAAAAGAAAGAAAATAATTATTAAACAGCATTATACTTTCGGACATTCACTCACTTGTACTTCTGGGGTCGCTCCATAACTTCCTGGATATTCACTGCAGAGGGACCCAACAGACAATCATCACAGATGCTGTCACAGAGAATTGGTGCACCAAAACTATCATACGGTTTTAGCCATGGATTTCATGCTCATTTGATGCACTTTTGCCACAAAACTGCATGCATTATGTTCAATGTGTTTATCTGCATCTCCAGGCTAAAAAAAAGCACAGAAACCTTGATGTGGTTTTTGCTGCCAGTTTATGATCTTTTTTTTGCATTGTGTTCAAAATGTTTATCTGAATCTCCTGGCCCAAAAAAGCCCCAAATCTGCAATACAGTTGAGCCCTTTTTATAAAATTATGCCTTGTAATAATATTTAAAAAATGACGTGGGGCTTTGCCATATTTTTGTATGCCAGCCAGGTACAGCAGGCAGGTACAGACTGCCCCCTATCCCAGCTGCCTATTTTTACCTGGCTGGAAACCAAAAATATAGGGAATCCCTTTTTTAATTATTTTGTGAATTTCATGAAATAATTTTTAAAAATTACATGGGGCTTAAATGTATTTTTGGATTCCAAACAGGTACAACTAGGCAGCTGGGGGCTTGAATCCTCAGCACAGGATGGCCCAAGCTTTCTGGGCCCCTCCCAGTGAGTTGCAGCACACATCTGCCCCAGAAAATGGCACATTCATATAAGTGCAATTTTCTGGCACTGTACCCAACATTTAAAGTGGCCAGGTGGCAGTGGCACACTGCGGAATAAAGGGGTTAATGCCTTCTTTGTACTGGCAGCTGGCACTAAGCCCAAAATTCATAGTGTCAGGCCAATATTAGACCCACCCCCTATGAATTTGTAGTAAGCAGTAAAAAATCACAATACTGAAAAAAACTTTTAGAAATAAAACACATGACAACCCTGTTTCCCATGTTTAACTAACAAAAAACCCTCCCTCCGACATAAGCCACAGGGAAAATCTTCAGCTCTGCTGCATATCTCTGAGAGCAGACTCCCATTCTTTGTGACAGCGTCTGTGATTGGGCTATTGGGCCCCTCTACAGTGAATATTTAGGAAGTTAGCAGCATGGGGTAGTGGAGTGCGGTAAGTATAATGCTGTTTGATAACTATTTTCTTTATTTTTACAGCTAACCCACCCCCAAACCCAAACTTGAATTGTAACACGGACTTCCCAGAAATGTCTGTGTCCAGGATCTGTGCCCGAACACTAGGTGTTCAGCACAGACCCTGAACTTTACAGTTCTGGTTCGCCAATTACTAATAGTAACGAATACACTCGCTCATCACTAAATTTAAATTTTGAAAAATGTGACCAACGATCACCTACATGTATCAGTACCATTTAAAAGAACAACTTATCAAGTAGGATTTTATGATATGTCTAATGTTGGAAAAGGGTTAAAAAAGATATCTCCATATAGATTTTTTTTTTCTTCAATACAAAATGTTAAATTGATGTAATTGATTGGAAACAAAGGTTAATGGCATATACTATGTTCATTTATCAATATTGCTCAGATTTAATACTCTGTGTTGTGTGTTCTGCTGCTCAGGTTAAATACAAGTTTCATATAAAGTCATAGACAACACTACAATGATTAGATTATAGTTTTATTCACCTCTGGATAGATAAACAGAAACATTAAGGGTTTCTGACACTCACCAGAGCATTGGACGGATGCTGGTTGTGTAGTCTGTGAATAAATCAGCCCAGTCTGGGTGAGCTCATACTTTAATTAAAGTTATGTAATGTTTAATGGATCCAAATAACTGATGCAATGAAATAGTTACATACTATTGGTCACAAACAATAAGCTACCATATGTCTGCATGCTATATTTAGACATACATACAATATAATAATCTATTAGTATCAAAAGTATCAATAGATTTATTCAATAGCATGTGTTTTATGAATGTGGAACAGCCTTGCTTGAAAACCCTTTTACACTCCCCAATATTACATATTTTTTTAAATGTTCTAATTTAGGATCTTGCAAAGGTATATCTATCATGTATCTCAATGCTTTATTGGTATCTTAATTTATATGTAGCCATACTGTAGTCCTCAAAAATTACAATTTCTACAAAGTACAACAATCATAAGACAAATTTTACATTATTTACAATAGTTATATCTAGTACAACAGAAAATCTGTCTGAAAATAAACCATTGAGATAATTTAGATACTGTATCTAGGAGAAAAATGTAGATAAAAATGCTTTGTATAAATATATTACTTTAAAAAAATTAACATAAAATATTTATTTTATCTAAAGGCAAAATAACCAGTACATATTCTATATGCTCAAATAAGTAAGAAAGTGATTGCAATTTTACAGTTATATTATTACAATAACAGGCAGTATTACAATTAATCGATACAAATACGCACATGGACACTGAAAGTGTAGACCTCCTAACTTTCATCAAAATGAACAAGTCATGGATCTCCAAGTACTTTTCCACCTCAGCCATAGACTGGGTAGACAATGCAATGTTGTACTTTTCAGTGTTTTGCATTGATCTGGCCATTATACAATGTTTATTCTGGGTAAGCTAATGCCCCTTTCATGGTATCTGGCACTAATTTTTTTAAATGTCTGTTTCCTGAGTTTAGCAGGGGTCTCTGAGCACGATGCCTACACGTGTCACTCACTCCTTGCTACTTATCAATATTTAAGCTATAAAAATGCCCTGTGCCATGTTTGCAGACTCTTCTTGGGGTCTCCTTCTAGTCTATTTTCTCAATTTTGCAGGGCTAGCAATGCATATATGTGTCACTCATCCCCCTGTTACTAATCAATATTTAACCTTCAAATGCTAGGCCAAACCCTCTTCCAGACACTGTACCATGCATGCAGGTTGCACTATTATACAATTTTTATTCTGAGTCAATTGATGCCACTTTTTGTGTATCTGGTCCTAATTTTTTGAAATGTGGAAACTCTTCTTGGGGTATTCTTGCTGTGTGTTTTCTGAATTTAGCAGTTCTCTCTAAGCACCATGCCTACACCCGTCACTCATCTCACTGTTCCTGATTAATGTTGAATCTTGAAATGCTGGACTAGGGCTTGTCCCAGGCAGCCATAGTGCACCATGATAAAAAAGTTAACTCTGGGGAATAGATTGCCCTTTTCCTGATGTCTGCCCCTAATTTGAGCTGTTTCTGCTCCTTTTTAGCCAAAGTGAAGGTATTTTCTATGTCTTTAGTTTTATCTCCCATTGAATCCTATGGGGTTCTGAAGTTTAGCAAACTCTTCGGAAAACTAGTCAGCGAACATATTGAGATTCGGCGAACCGAACCTGAACTTCAAAAGGCTCACTCATCTCTAGTCTGGTGTTTGCATCTATAAAACTAATAGTTAACTATCATTACAAATATCTTTACAAACCACTGGTTAATGTAAAATAATTGAAGCATTGATGACAGTTTTGTGATTCCAAGTTTCTATGCTTGACATATAAGTTTTTCATTAACTCTATGGGGAGATTTTAACAAGGCGTTGATGCTTTTTTGTGTGTGTCAAAAATGTGTATTTTTTATTTGAACTTTGAAAATGTTAGTGGTGTTGTTAGTAAATATGCCAAAAAGTCTAAACCAGGTTCATAAAAAAATATTCATATTCTCACTCCAGGAGAGTTCTGTATTAAAAAATGCAAAAATAAGTTCTTAAAAATATGACAAATTTATCACACAAATAAAGGCAATGTAGCCTCCTTAAAAACTGACTTTAATAATTTGCCTACTTATAACTACTCCCTCCCTTTAACTGCTACTGTTTTTTTACCCCTTTTAAAAGCCCTTTAAAGCATAACATTTTGTTTAGTGACGTCATAGTGATGTCACACAACTGCTGACAGTAATTGGCCACACCAGTCACCCTAAAGTAGCATCTGTAGAGTTAAACCAGGAGTCAAGGGGAAGATCAGCATCCCAATGGCTTGTAATGGCCACTTTACACACACCAACTTATCTGTCCAACTTCTGAACAACTTACTGGTTGCAGTGACATCATGGACACATTGCTCCATTGTACACAGCCACAAAATGGAGCAATGTGTCCATGATTTCACTGCAACCAGTAAGTTGTTCAGAAGTTGGACAGATAAGTTGGTGTCTGTAAAGTGGCCCTTACTGTCAAGATAACAGCAGAGAAAACTCTAGTGGACAAATCTAGGTTCGCACATGATCGATATTCCTACAGAGCATTTATCCATCAAGTCAACATTGGCTCAAGTTCGAGCTGAACACCGTTAAATAACAATAATAATAATATATAAAATACAGTTAGGGCCAGAAATATTTGGACAGTGACACAATTTTGGCGAGTTGGGCTCTGCATGCCACCACATTGGATTTGAAATGAAACCTCTACAACAGAATTCAAGTGCAGATTGTAACGTTTAAGGGTTGAATAAAAATATCTGATAGAAAACGTAGGAATTGTACACATTTCTTTACAAACACTCCACATTTTAGGAGGTCAAAAGTAATTGGACAAATAAACATAACCCAAACAAAATATTTTTATTTTCAATATTTTGTTGCGAATCCTTTGGAGGCAATCACTGCCTTAAGTCTGGAACCCATGGACATTACCAAACGCTGGGTTTCCTCCTTCTTAATGCTTTGCCAGGCCTTTACAGCCGCAGCCTTCAGGTCTTGCTTGTTTGTGGGTCTTTCCGTCTTAAGTCTGGATTTGAGCAAGTGAAATGCATGCTCAATTGGGTTAAGATCTGGTGATTGACTTGGCCATTGCAGAATGTTCCACTTTTTTGCACTCATGAACTCCTGGGTAGCTTTGGCTGTATGCTTGGGGTCACTGTCCATCTGTACTATGAAGCGCCGTCCAATCAACTTTGCAGCATTTGGCTGAATCTGGGCTGAAAGTATATCCCGGTACACTTCAGAATTCATCCAGCTTCTCTTGTCTGCTGTTATGTCATCAATAAACACAAGTGACCCAGTGCCATTGAAAGCCACGCATGCCCATGCCATCACGTTGCCTCCACCATGTTTTACAGAGGATGTGGTGTGCCTTGGATCATGTGCCGTTCCCTTTCTTCTCCAAACTTTTTTCTTCCCATCATTCTGGTACAGGTTGATCTTTGTCTCATCTGTCCATAGAATACCTTTCCAGAACTGAGCTGGCTTCTTGAGGTGTTTTTCAGCAAATTTAACTCTGGCCTGTCTATTTTTGGAATTGATGAATGGTTTGCATCTAGATGTGAACCTTTTGTATTTACTGTCATGGAGTCTTCTCTTTACTGTTGACTTAGAGACAGATACACCTACTTCACTGAGAGTGTTCTGGACTTCAGTTGATGTTGTGAACGGGTTCTTCTTCACCAAATAAAGTATGCGGCGATCATCCACCACTGTTGTCATCCGTGGACGCCCAGGCCTTTTACAGTTCCCAAGCTCACCAGTCAATTCCTTTTTTCTCAGGATGTACCCAACTGTTGATTTTGCTACTCCAAGCATGTCTGCTATCTCTCTGATGGATTTTTTCTTTTTTTTCAGCCTCAGGATGTTCTGCTTCACCTCAATTGAGAGTTCCTTTGACCGCATGTTGTCTGGTCACAGCAACAGCTTCCAAATGCAAAACCACACACCTGGAATCCACCCCTGACCTTTTAACTACTTCATTGATTACAGGTTAACGAGGGAGACGCCTTCAGAGTTAATTGCAGCCCTTAGAGTCCACTGTCCAATTACTTTTGGTCCCTTGAAAAAGAGGAGGCTATGCATTACAGAGCTATGATTCCTAAACCCTTTCTCCGATTTGGATGTGGAAACTCTCATATTGCAGCTGGGAGTGTGCACTTTCAGCCCATATTATATATATAATTGTATTTCTGAACATGTTTTTGTAAACAGCTAAAATAACAAAACTTGTGTCACTGTCCAAATATTTCTGGCCCTAACTGTATATATATATGTATATGTGTATATACATTACTCTATATCTTGCATGTCAAGCAATTGACATTTCCACGATACACATTGTAATTTACCATATGTTTTACATTCCCTTCTCCTGCTAAGTGCAATTTTACAGGTACATACAATACTGCTCGAACAAAGCTCCAGTTGTGGTAAGCAGAACACAGGTAAAGCCACAAATAAAGCATTTGTACATCATGAATGCAAGTACTGTCATCATTAGTTTCCTACAGGGCAGTACATCAATGTAAAAAACTGTGATAATTGGGTTTTTCTATAAGAAATATTGGGAAAAAATGCATTTTCATGGTAGACATTTTTTTCAGCTTCTTTTGTAATCTATTGGAAGCCATTGCAAATAGGGTTGGTCTGCAAAGCTCTAAATAGAAGTGTAAGATGTAGGCTCGCCAAGATAAAAATGTGTTTCCCTATCTCTCCACATGTTTAGAATGGCTTGAATGAACAGTGTGATATCCTTATTTTGGAGGAAAACTAAGGGACAGATTTATCAATTGTGGCACTAATTACTATTTTAGCCACTGTTCTCATAAATATGCTAATCAGAACGGCTGTTCTGTGCAGTGTTACTAAGCCAAGAAATGGCGGCCTGCAAGCGATGGAAAATAATTATGCTTTTTGGCCTTTTCTAGTACTTTGTATTTGTAGGCTCCACATTACATGTCTTTGTTTATTTTATTTTACTATTTACTCCAATAGGCCTATATATGTATATATATACCTATATATATATATATATATATATATGTATACATATATACAATATATACACATATCTATATACTGTACATAGATTAGTATTTATGCTTAATTTAAAAATAGGGTTTTCTTGTTAATATTTTTGCTGTAAATTGCCACATTTTAAAAGATCTATTGCCCTCGAAACATTGGAAAATTAAAATGTATAATTCATACTGAAATGGTTATTCCCTGGTGAAAAATAAGCATCATGATCCAAAACAGGAACTGCATTAACGTTTTTGAGATCATTCAAATCTCTTCAGCATTCACTTTTTATGCCGTTTAATATTACACATGTATATCACACTGTTTTCAAATAATAAGCATTAGCAATATACTAAAGTGTTACTACTAATAGCGGAAAAAAAAACAATGATTTGTAAAATATTACACAAAAAATGAGAATGCAGTTTAGTAATAATATAAACATAGATATTTAATCATTTTTATTAAAGTATCCAGATACTCATGCTAAGATTTTAAGACCAAACTTAAAATCTAATATTTACTTAGTTAACAAATATGCTTATAGCCAAAAAATATTTATTAATAGAGGATTCCTATCTTAGACATTTGGGGCATATTAACAGGATATACTGTGCCCTGATTGTCTAACAGATGCAGAATGCACCTCTAGGATGACCCATAGAATTATTTGTCCCTCTAATGTATGTTCTTAACCCCTTTACAACCAATGACGTATATGCACGTCATTTGTCATCTCCCTTTCTTCGATGTGGGCTCACGTACTGAGCGCACATCTTTCCCTACACATGTCGACTGATCTGATCAGACGATATGTGCATCTAACATAGGCGGGCACAGCGGCAATCCATAATCTCTGACTGCATGATCTATCACACCGGTGGGGATCGCGCTATTCAACACTCCCATTGGTGACCTCATGGCATGATCACACGGCGCTGATGGATTATCATGACAGCAAAATATCAGATGAGGACCCCTGTCACTTTCATGACTCACTTGTATGAATGTTGGCTGAGTGCCAGCATTCACAGAATATGATAATATGAGCTGTACAGAGCTATGGATCCCCTTTGGTGACTGTTCTGGCTTCAAGTCCTTAAGAGGACTAGTAAAATGAATAAAAAGTAAAAGTTTTTAAAAATATGAAAAAAATAAAAAAATACACAAAAGTTCAAATCACCACCCTTTTGCTTTATTGAAAATAAAACAATTAAAATACACATATTTGGTATTACCACATTTAAAAATGCCTGCTGTATCAAAATATAAAATAAATTAATCTGATTGGTAAATTGTGTAAGGCCCATTTCGCATTAGCACTTTTCGCTGATTACGGCAGATCCCTCAGGTTTACCGCATGTGCTGCATCTGTCGTCTAACGGCCGCACTTGTGGCACACTTGTGGCAAGCACCATGCATTGTCTATGGGGCTTGCGGCAAGTGCGGTATTGCTGTGATCCGGCAGTTGCGGCTGCGCAAAATAACCGCAGCTGTATGGGCCTTGCCGCAAGTGTGTTGCAAGTGCGGCCATTAGACGGCAGATGCAGCAGATTCGGCAAAGAATGCTGATGTGAAAGGGGCCTAACAGAAAAAAATTCAAAATTTTAAAATTACAGGGTTTTTTCGGATGCTGCAGCATTGCAATAATATGCAATAACATACGACTGAAACATCACATCTACACCAAAATGGTGTCATTAAAAATGTCAGCTTGGTTTGCAAAAAATAAGCCATCACAAAGCCCCAGATCCCAAAAAATGAGAACATTACGGGTCTTAAGGCCGCTTTATACGTCGCAATATCGTTCCGATATTGCATACAATTTCACGGGAGCGCGCACTTTTTTGGCACTTGTCCAAGATTGCATAGTAGATGTCACACAGGAAGATATCGGCAGGCAACGCAACCAGGATGTCTACGCCCCCTCCTTCGCGCTGTGTATGAGCAACCCAGTGAACGACCATTTAACATTGGAGTGAATAGGGGAAATTGTGCTCCAAATCGTAGTTGCGCTTTCACACAGCACGATCCTGCCACATCGCCTAGCCAATATTGCACGGTTGGAGAGCATGCACAATTCAAAAACGATATCGTAGTTACATCGTTTTTGAGTTGCGTTGCCTATTTACACGACACAACGCACAAACGATATCGGTGGCAACGCCCGAACCACGTGACTTTTTATCGTAGTTGGGTTACCATATCGTGCTGTGTAAAGAAAATGGTGACTAAAGTGCAATATTTTTTGACAAATGCACAAAACCACTGCATCTATGGTCCTCAAATGTTGCCCATATTTGGTACTTCTTAAAAAGTACTTGAATGGCACATCTTGAAACAACAATCTGCTTGGCAAATTTTGCTCTAGGAGGCAATGTTTCTACATTATACCTAGCTACTGAGTATTTTTTACAATCTCACCATTATAGTAGAGTTTAGCTATTCTAATCACCATTATAAACCTCCTACATGCCTGTTATTGTTTCAGTTAATAAATGTGTTTCAACCTACATTTGAAAATGATGATCATTATCACCTGTTTTGTATAATTCATTAATCATACTCCTGACTATAATTTTGCATAATCCCTGAGTTTGTACCCTGAAGAAATTACGTTGTTTTGAAGATAAAGGACGGTTACACCTAATATTGGTTTGATTTAGATTTCTTTGTTCAATCACTTTACAATTTGTTAATTGATAAAAAATAAACTTTAAAAATATTTCTATTTTTGAAAGCATTCATACTTTGCACTATTTGTTCCACACATTCGTAAAGTTTTTGCACAGCCCTTCATAAGAAGGCTTATTTTTACTTTTGAAAGAGTTAAGAAAATCTCTGCATTATGGAAAGCTAACATAGTAAACAAAGTTAAAAAGAAACAAGACAGAAGAATGATCAACACCTTCAAAAAGTGGTGCTGGAGAAGGATGTTGTCAATATAATGGCTTGATACCATCAAGACAATGGAGGAGAAAACCATGGTTGACCTATCTAGGCTCGCGCTAGATCAATCTTCCCACAGAGCGTTCATCCATAAAGTTGCCATGGCTCGAGATCAACCTGAAGGCCAATAAATAATATTATACTTTAAACATTCCCCTTACATAGTTTGAATGAATTAATTAATTAATGAATTAATTAAAAAGTGTTCTCTATAGGTAAATGTCCCTGCTATCAGAAAAAAAATAATTTTCACGGTAGCCTTAAACATGCTTAATATTTTACTGCCAACGAGACAACTGCTCTTATTATGATAAAATACCATTTCTATTAAAAATTCCTAATCCATCACAAACTTTCAAACATCACTGTTGCTGTATATATTATAAAGTTTAAAGAGCAAACATGCTCCATAAAATCAACCTATGAACTAAAACTGATAGCCTCTTTGAAAAGGAATATTGTGTAGAAAGTGCTACAAAATTGTATTAAGTAGTGGCATCATTATCTAATGAGAAGTAAACAATATTATATTCTGTACTCAAAAAGACAAATCACATCATTGATTTTATAGTATACAAGAAATGACAGATTATGCATCACAGATGTCTTCTTAGTTAGATCTGCAGTCCAGAAACAGAAAATTAGGTTGAATGCTAATAAAATACAGGATAGCAGAAGTCTGCAAGCATAGTCAATTATCTAGTCATTCACTTTGAAAGGATTTAAAAAAAAACATGGTAAAAAACTAATCCAGGACATGTATTATTATTGTTATTAAATATTTATATAGCGCCATTAGGTTCCATGGCACTTTACATGTGTAAGGACAGACGAGGACAAGAACATAAAGAGACGACAATTGAATCATACAGGTATATTAGGGAAGAGATTCCTGTCCACAAGAGCTCACAGTCTATAGGGGATGGGTGGGGAGACAGTAGGAAGGGGAGAGGTGAGGGTGAGGTGGCACAGTGGAAAGGTCTCAGTGTGGGCTGTAGGCTTGAAGGAAGAGGTGGGTCTTCAGGTTTACTTGACGGTTCGCAGGGTAGGGGAGTGTCTGATGTGGTAGGGGAGAGAGTAATATACCAACATACAAGCAATTGATAATATTTATTTTCCTTTCTTCACACTGCAAGGCTTAACACTATGATTTACTAAAGTATTTTGTTCCAAAAATCTTCATAATGATTGAATCTATGATTTTCTGATATATAGCTACAAATTCCTAAAATATATAAGATAACAAGCCCTCACAGTCATTATTGAAATCAACCCCTCTCCTTGATATGTAAGAGGAATTGATTACATCATCACTGGGTTTTGTGGGGGAAATGTGATGAAAAGCGTATTCCAAAATGAGAGCAAGTGGATATGGACTCTAGGTACTGTATACCCAAAGGGGCTAAATGAACTTTTAGGGTACCTTTACACGCCGCAACCACGGGAGACATATTTGACGGCGATATGTCGCCCTGGAATTATCGCTGTCAAATTGCCTCCCAATTGCGCCGTGTAATTGGGGAATTTGGCGGCGATATTTTGCCTCGCGACGGTCACCTGATTTCAGAGCACTGCACTGAAATCAGGCGACCGTGGCCAGGCGACATATCGCCGCCAAATTCTCAAATTACACACCACAATTAGGAGGCATTTTGACAGCGATAATTCCAGGGCGACATATCGCCATCAAAAATATCTCCTGTGGTTGCGGCGTATAAAGGTACCCTTAGGATATCGTTACACATTGCAACTTCGCATGCAATTTCACTTGCAATTTGCTGGTTGCAGTGAAATCATGGACACATTGTTCTATCTTGTTGTCGTGTACAAATAGAACAATGTGTCCATGATTTCACTGCAACCAGCAAATTGCAAGTGAAATTACATACAATGTTGCGACGTGTAACGGTACCCTTAGTTTTGCTCCATTCTTCCTTTACGTATGCTTTGCTCCATTCTTTCCTTTCCTTGCTCCATTCTTTCCTTTCCTATCCTTTGCTCCATTCTTTCCTTTATATATGTTTCTCTTTGTAGTGCTGCTGGAATAATGTCCCTAGACTGCTTATATATGTTTTTTAATATTTCTTGTCCTTCTGACCTATTCAAAAATATATTCTCATGCTTGTGGATATGCATATTTACTGTAGTATGCATGTAACTAATATCAATGTAATTTTTCAGTTATGTACTTCACCTGTCTGATTCCATCAAGAGCACTTTACACCTTGATGTCTCCCAATATATTGATTTAGTCATATTTTATCCTATATATGAAACATAAACCATTTATATATTACATGTTTTATATTATACAGTAGTAGATAGATAGATAAGGATATATGTGGCATCATTGTCCCCACAAAATTCCCTTAGTTTTAACAAATTATATCAGTAGGTGTTATTTCTCATCATGTGCACTTACATAGGGTTTTTCGCGCTACAATTTTTTAGCTCACATCACTATTCACCTTAAAGCGTAACCAGCGTTTACATTTTTATCTAATAATAATGTAGAACAAGCGATTTTAATATACTTTTAAAAATACTTTGTAAATGACTTCTGGAAGAAAACCTTTCAAAAATCTTCTAGAACAATGTCCCCCTATGCTATTTCTAAGGGGGCCGTCACACGGAACGATATCTTGCCCGATATCGTTTAAGCGATCTCCTTTTTGATCGCTTAAGCGATATCGGGCAAGATATCGTTGCATGTAATCAAGCGATTTACGATGGTAAATCGCTTGATCGTGACATCGCTGATCTGAGGTTCGGTTCTCAGATCTAGCGATGAACGATGTCACGATCTGCTTCATCATGGTGTATAACACCACGATGAACGATCTCCCAGCGACCGCGCCTATGCTGGGAGATGGTAACTATGGTACACGTCGGGTAACTAAGCGACGCGCGGCGCCTAGTAACCCGATGTGTACCATAGTAACGAGCGAGATCGCTGCTCCACATCGCTGGTGAGTCTGTCTGTGTGACATCTCACCAGCGATGTGAGCGATATTGTAAGCGATTGCGCGTGCACGTGATCGCTTACAATATCGCTAAAGATATCTCACCGTGTGACGGCCGCCTTAAGCAGACATATTGTCTGGTTTAGAAACAGCTCGTTGTCAGATCATTGTCAGGAAAATCCACATTCAGCTGTACACACTGAAGACGGCTTTAGGGTGCACATCTGTGGAAAAATTCAGCAAGTGCAATCCAATAAAACTTCAGATTGCACTTCCACCGATGTTAAAGTATATTGAAATTCACATCTGCAAGTTTCTCCTCAATGAGAAAGGCTGAGGAAATATTTTCAGCATGCTGCGTATGTCTGAGGATCTTGATGAGATTCCGCCACTGCAAATGCATGAGCACAATAAAAAAATCCCACAGCACATGCACAGCACTTGGACAGCATTTTTTAGCATGGTCTTTCCCATGCTGTAAAAAGTAAGAAAAGATAGGCAGACAAACAGATAGATAGATAGATAGATAGATAGATAGATAGATAGATGAAAAAAAAGAGAAAAAAAGGGAAAAAAAGAGAAAAAAAAAGAGAAAAAAAGAGAAAAAAAGAGAAAAAAAAGAGAAAAAAAGAGACAGCATTTTTTAGCATGGTCTTTCTCATGCTGTAAAAAGTAAGAAAAGATAGACAGACAAACAAATACATAGATAGATAGATAGATAGATAGATAGATAGATAGATAGATAGATAGATAGATTGATAGAAATATAGGTTAGATGATTTGATAGCTTGATCATCTTACCAGTCTCCTGCTGCTGCTCCCGGGGCCGCTCATTAAGCTTCATTCATATTTCCTGCACTGACCAGCAACAGCCAGTTACAGACGCTCACTCTCTGTGAGAGCGTCTGAGATTGGCTTTTGGAATCAGACTGCATTTCCACAATCTGTATGGTTTGTATGCCTTATTGTCATACACATTAGTGTAGGGTAACAAACCTGCCATCAAAGTGTGCAAAATAAATAAATAACATGAAAAGAATGTGTAGGGATTTGCTGAATTTTAGTCTCAACACAGATAAAGTGGACAGCTACTGGCTTTTTTTGGTGCAATTGTGGCCTAAAACTGCATGCATTGTGTTCATATGCATTTCCTGGAGCAAAAAAGCTCCAAAACTGCAACTCAGTTGAGTCCTTATTATAAAATTATTTCTTAAAATTATTTAAAAAAAAATGACGTGGGGCTCCACCGTATTTTGTATGCCAGTCAGTTATAGCAGGTAGTAACTGGCTTTCCCCTACCCCCCCAGCTGCCTATCTTTACCTGGTTTGGAACCAACAATATAGGGAAGCCCTCTTTTTTAATAATTTCATGAAATAATTAAAAAAACGACATTAGGCATGGCCATGATTTTGGTTTCAAGCCAGTTTCAACTATGCACGCAGCTGGGGGCTGGAATCCTCAGTGCAGAGTGGAGCGAGCTGTCTGCCCCCCCCCCACCCCACTGCAAATTGCAGTTGGCCGCCACCCCAGAAAATGGTACATCCATAGAAGTACCATTTTCTGGCGCTGTACCACAACTCTTCTGGCAGCCCTGGTGGCGGTAGCATGCTGGGTAATAATGGGCTTAGTGACAGCTTTGTATTGTCAGCTGGCACTAAGGCCAAAATTCATGATGTCAGGCCAAATTAGACCCAGCCAGCATGAATTTCTTGTAAACATTAAAAAACAGAAAACATTTTTATTAGAGATAAAACACAAAAACACATTTAGGTGCTCCATCTTTATTAGAAAAAAACCTCCCCCCAACGTAATCCAGGTCTTCTTAGCTTCAGCTCTGCTACATCTTTGCCAACAGACAAACACATCTGCTGGCAGAGAGAACAGGTACAGAATAACAGCCAAGTGCTGTGTGAAAGGTTATTTGAGTTAATACATGAACATGTACCTAAGAAGATAAGCTTGAGCATGGATGAGAAGACCTGGATTATGTCGGAGGGAGGTTTTTTTCTAATAAAAATGAAGTCCCTGAGGTACCGTTACACGTAGCAATATCGTTCCGATATTGCATACAATTTCACGGGAGCACGCACGTTTTTGGCACTTGTCCAAGATCACATAGTAGATGTTACACGTAGCAATCACACCTCCAACCTGCGATGATCAGGCGTTCCGGAAGTCGGCGCCCGAATCGGGCAGCCGATTTTTCTGATCATAGTTGCACCGTCACACAGCACATCCACATAAGCAATGTGGGCGTACTTTTCACCCAGCTTCGGACATAGGCGTACCTGAGTTAACTTTTAATTGCGCCCAGAACACTCTGATTGAACGGCAAAAGAGCGTCACCATTGGTCAGCCATCTCAGACAACATGGTGGCGATATGGATGCTATTACCCATTATATCATCTGGAAACTGATGTAATATGTGATGAGTGTCAGCTCCAGCAATACACTGTGGCGTCGCCAAACTGGCAGACAGGCACGCTAGTGTACTGCAGTGTGTTTCCGCTAAATGTTTGGACATTCTGTCCGTCTACTGTACAAGTTGGTAAGCTACACACAGGAAGTATGGACAATTCTATGTACCTCACATAGCATTATCCCAACTATGTGGCTGGCAAATGTATGTATGTATTTCCACATATGTGCATATGTCTCAATCAGACAATATAGAAGTTACCGTGTGTGTGAACACATACCTATGTCTACATGCAGCAATCTGGACAGGGAAACACATGAACACCATACAGTGTGTTGGAAACCACCACACATGTGTAGTGTACCTGTGCACACAATGGTGCAGGGACCCTCAAATAACATTGTTGTCTCACACCTCAGAGCACACCTTAAAGTCCTACAGTTGTGGCCAAAACTATTGACACCTCTGCAATTCTTTCAGATAATACTCAGTTTCTTCCTGAAAATGATTGCAATCACAAATTATTTGGTATTATTATCTTCATTTAATTTGTCTTCAAAGAAAAAACACAAAAAGAATTGTCCTAAAGCCAAATTGGATATACTTCCACACCAAACATAAAAAAGGGGGTGGACAAAAGTATTGGCACTGTTAGAATAATCATGTCATGCTTCTCTAATTTGTGTAATTAACAGCACCTCTAACTTTCCTGTGTCACCTAACAGGTGTTGGCGATAACTAAATCACACTTGCAGCCAGTTGACATGGATTAAAGTTGACTCAACCTCTGTCCTGGGTCCTTGTGTGTACCACATTGAGCATGGAGAAAAGAAAGAAGACCAAAGAACTGTCTGGGGACTTGAGAAACCAAATTGTGAGGAAGCATGAGCAATCTCAAGGCTACAAGTCCATCTCCAAAGACCTTAATGTTCCTGTGTCTACCGTGCACAGAGTCATCAAGAGGTTAAAAGCCCATGGCACTGTGGCTAACCTCCCTAGATGTGGACGAAAAAGAAAAATTGACGAGAGATTTCAACACAAGATTGTGCAGATGGTGGATAAAGAACTTCGACTAACATCCAAACAAGTTCAAGCTGCCCTGCAGTCCGAGGGTACTACAGTGTCAACCTGTACTATCCTGAATGAAAAGGGACTGTATGGTAGGATACCAAGGAAGACCCCACTTCTTACCCCGAGACATAAAAAAGCCAGGCTGGAGTTTGCCAAAACTTACCTAAGAAAGCCTAAAACGTTTTGGAAGAATGTTCTCTGGTCAGATGAGACAAAAGTAGAGCTTTTTGGGCAAAGACATCAACATAGAGTTTACAGGAGAAAAAAAGAAGCATTCAAAGAAAAGAACACGGTCCCTACAGTCAAACATGGTGGAGGTTCCCTGATGTTTTGGGGTTGCTTTGCTGCCTCTGGCACTGGACTGCTTGACCGTGTGCATGGCATTATGAAGTCTGAAGACTACCAACAAATTTTGCAGCATAATGTAGGGCCCAGTGTGAGAAAGCTGGGTCTCCCTCAGAGGTCTGGGTCTTCCAGCAGGACAATGACCCAAAACACACTACAAAAAGCACTAGAAAATGGTTTGAGAGAAAGCACTGGAGACTTCTAAGGTGGCCAGCAATAAGTCCAGACCTGAATCCCATAAAACACCTGTGGAGAGATCTAAAAATTGCAGTTTGGAGAAGGCACTCTTCAAATATCAGGGACCTGGAGCAGTATGCCAAAGAAGAATGGTCTGAAATTCCAGCAGAGCATTGTGAGAAACTCATTGATGGTTACCGGAAGCGGTTGATCGCAGTTATTTTGGCTAAAGGTTGTGCAACCAAGTATTAGGCTGAGGCTGCCAATACTTTTGTCTGGCCCATTTTTGGAGTTTTATGTGAAATGATCAATGTTTTGCTTTTTGCTTCATTCTCGTTTGTATTTTTTCATTTAAGACAAATTAAATGAAGATAACAATACCAAAGAATTTGTGATTGCAATCATTTTCAGGAAGAAACTGAGTATTATCTGACAGAATTGAAGGGGTGTCAATACTTTTGGCCATGACTGTAGGTCAAACCTCCCAAGAATAACAAAAGCATGTACAAAAACACATCTCTACGTTTAATCTTGCAGCCATGCACTGGGAAAAAGGCATGAACATCACCCCAGTGGCAACACACTTTTTGGAGCACCATCGGAGCAGGAGCCACCTCCTTCAAGTAAGTGGTCTAGAACAAGTCAAAGGTAATGGCCGTTCAGACTTCCTAAAAAAAACTGCTTTTACAGAAGGAATCTAGATCAGTAGTTCTTAACCTTGTTTGAGGTATTGAACCCACCAGATTCATATGCATATGTGATTGCAATCATTTTCAGGAAGAAACTGAGTATTATCTGACAGAATTGCAGGGGTGTCAATACTTTTGGCCACAACTGTATGTGATATGGTACCTTTACACGCCGCTACCGAAAGGTAGAAATCGGCAGGTGTCGAAGACAATTGTACCTTGTACCGTCAAAACACCGCGAGGTAGCGGCGTGTAATTCAGGTAACACCCTCCTGTCTCTGTGGACACCCGTCTTTCAGCCGTGCTCAAAAACAAGCAGGTATAAACCCTATGGTAGCGGCGTGTAATCGGGGCACAGGAAGGTATTTTCGACACCTAGTGAATTCCTCCAGGATACCGCGCCCCATCAGCGATTATTGGTGGAACCTCCTGCGTTACGATTGGTTGTCCCTGCATAGGGCGGCATACTTAAGGAGCTGCCCAGTCACACTACACAATTGCAATAGTATCATGTATTAGCCAGCCTTCCTGCGCTGGCTGGCCAATCATGATGCTATTGCATTGTCCAATCACCGTACGAGCGTCGTGTAAGACACAACTCTTGCACGATATGTACGCCCATATTACTTTGTGGTAGCGGCGTGTAAATCAGGGAAGGTGCGCCACAGAAGGTATCCTGCGGCACCCGTCGGCACTTCCAGGGGACGAAAATATCTTCTGTGGAGAACCTTGTGGCGGCATGTAAATGCGGTATCAGGTACCGTTAGCAACCGTTGAAAACGTGCGCATGCACGTGCGGTGCCTACCTGTTGCTACCTTCGGTAGCGGCGTGTAAAGGTACCAATATGGTGGTCAGCTACAAATAAATGAATCGCACACGTTTGTCTGGTCAGAAACAAATATATTGTGAGTGTGGCCACACAAATAAAAACAACAACAAACACACAACAAAAAAACGAGTGTTATCACCACACAAGAAACATCTATTATATAATTGCCGTAGCGACTTCCGTCGGAGCGGCGCTGCTTCCGGTCGCTTGGTTAGCGAGTCCGAGCTGCTTCTCCTGGACTCTCCCCGTGGCCGCGTAGCGGCCAAGGCGACTCACGAAGCAATGCCCGCAAAGCGGGCATTGCGAGTCGTTGCAGCCTAGCGAAGCAATGCCCGCGAAGCGGGCATTGCGAGTCGCTACACACCGCTAACCAAGCCACCGAAGCCCATACTCCTGTACTGTACACCGCTATACTATACTACAGTCCCATGCCCATAAGCGCCATGGGACTGTAGTATACCATCGCGCTGTACACTACAGACCCCTGCCGAGACTCGCTACACCGCTAACCAAGCCACCGAAGCCCATACTCCTGTAGTGTACACCGCTATAGTATACTACAGTCCCATGCCCATAAGCGCCATGGGACTGTAGTATACCATCGCGCTGTACACTACAGACCCCTGCCGCTCTAAGCCACTACGCGCTGCTGTACTGTACACCGCTATAGTATACTACAGTCCCATGCCCATAAGCGCCATGGGACTGTAGTATACCATCGCGCTGTACACTACAGCCCCCTGCCGCTCTAAGCCTACCCCCTAAGGCACCGCCGCCCCTAACCCCCTACCCCCTAAGCCCCGCAGCAGCCCCGACCACCTAACCCCCGACCCGCACCATCCAAAGCCGCCGCCGATACCCCCTAAGCCCCGCCGTCTACCTCCTAAGCCATCGCCGCCCCTACCTAAGCCCCTACCCCCTAAGCACCCTACCCCCTAAGCCCCGCAGCAGCCCCGACCACCTAACCCCCGACCCGCACCATCCAAAGCCGCCGCCGATACCCCCTAAGCCCCGCCGTCTACCCCCTAAGCCATCGCCGCCCCTACCTAAGCCCCTACCCCCTAAGCACCGCAGCAGCCCCGACCACCTAACCCCCGACCCGCAGCATCCAAACCCGCCCCCGATACCCCCTAAGCCCCGCCGTCTACCCCCTAAGCCATCGCCGCCCCTACCCCCTAGGCCCCCGCCGATACCCCCTAAGCCATGCCGCCTACCCCCTAAGGCACCGCCGCCCCTAACCCCCTACCCCCCCAACGATACCCCCTAAGCCATGCCGCCTACCCCCTAAGGCACCGCCGCCCCTAACCCCCTAAACCCCGCAGCAGCCCCGACCACCTAACCCCCGACTCGCACCATCCAAACCCGTCGCCGATACCCCTAAGCCCCGACTACCTAACCCCCGACTCGCACCATCCAAAGCCGCCGCCGATACCCCCTAAGCCCCGCCGTCTACCCCTAAGCCATCGCCGCCCCTACCTAAGCTCCTACCCCCTAGGCCCCCGCCGATACCCCCTAAGCTCCCGCCGCTGTCCCCTGCCCCTGTCGCTAAAGCCCTACACCCTAACCCCCCGCCGTCCCCTAACCTAACGCCGCTCTCACCTAAGGCCCTACACCCGAAGCCCCCGTCCATCACTTACATGCCTTCAAGTCATCTGATCGTCCGTCCGATCGTCCGTCCGATCCTCCGTCCGGCCAGGCGTCCTCTTCCTCCGGCCCCGGGGGTCTTCTTTCTTCTTTCCGCCATCGCCGCCTCTTCGTCCGGCCCCGGGGATCTTCTGTCTTCTTTTCCGAAAATTCCACCTCCGACGTCCTCTTCCTTCTCATTAAGATAGAATGGAGGAAAAATCCCCCATTCTACCTCAATGAAATCTCACGCCGTCTTCTGATTGGTCGCTGCATAATGCCCTCAGCCAATCAGAAGAGCTCCTCATTCAGTTTTCATTCAGGTCCGCCTTTTTTCCCCATTGACATACATTACCGGTGTGTCGGCGATTTTATGGCCGCCCCCCTGGTTCTATTTGTCGGCCCTAAAATCGCGGACACACCGCTAATGCATCTCTATGGGCAGTCAGCTCGACTTCTGATTGGTTGCCGTTCAATCCGAAATCGGGCTGACTGCCCATAGAGATGCATTAGCGGTGTGTCCGCGATTTTAGGGCCGACAAATAGAACCAGGTGGGCGGCCATAAAATCGCTGACACACCGGTAATGTATGTCAATGGGCAAAAAAAAGGCGGACCTCAATGAGAACTGCGTCTCAGTCAAACTTAAAAAAATAAATAAATTAAATAATAAAAAAAATAATTAAAAAAGAATTAAAAAATAATAAAAATATTAATTAAAAATAATAAACAATTCAATAAAAATAATAATAAAAAAATAAAATATATGCTAATAAGATCAGCCCTTTGCGGACCTCAATGAGAACTGCGTCTCAGCCTAAATAATAAATTAAATAATAAAAAAAATAATTAAAAAAGAATTTAAAAATAATAAAAAAAATTAATTAAAAATAATAAAAAATTCAATAAAAATAATAATAAAAAAATAAAATATATGCTAATAAGATCAGCCCTTTGAGGACCTGAATGAGAACTGCCTCTCAGCCTAAATAATAAATTAAATAATAAAAAAAATAATTAAAAAAGAATTAAAAAATAATAAAAAAAAATAATAAAAATAATAAAAAATTCAATAAAAATAATAATAAAAAAATAAAATATATGCTAATAAGATCAGCCCTTTGCGGACCTCAATGAGAACTGCGTCTCAGCCTAAATAATAAATTAAATAATAAAAAAAAGAATTAAAAAAGAATTAAAAAATAATAAAAAAAAATAATTAAAAATAATAAAAAATTCAATAAAATAATAATAAAAAAAATAAAATATATGCTAATAAGATCAGCCCTTTGCGGACCTGAATGAGAACTGCCTCTCAGCCTAAATAATAAATTAAATAATAAAAAAAATAATTAAAAAAGAATTAAAAAATAATAAAAAAAAATAATTAAAAATAATAAAAAATTCAATAAAAATAATAATAAAAAAATAAAATATATGCTAATAAGATCAGCCCTTTGCGGACCTGAATGAGAACTGCGTCTCAGCCTAAATAATAAATTAAATAATAAAAAAAATAATTAAAAAAGAATTAAAAAATAATAAAAAAAAATAATTAAAAATAATAAAAAATTCAATAAAAATAATAATAAAAAAATAAAATATATGCTAATAAGATCAGCCCTTTGCGGACCTGAATGAGAACTGCGTCTCAGCCTAAATAATAAATTAAATAATAAAAAAAATAATTAAAAAAGAATTAAAAAATAATAAAAAAAAATAATTAAAAATAATAAAAAATTCAATAAAAATAATAATATAAAAATAAAATATATGCTAATAAGATCAGCCCTTTGCGGACCTGAATGAGAACTGCCTCTCAGCCTAAATAATAAATTAAATAATAAAAAAAAAAATTAAAAAAGAATTAAAAAATAATAAAAAAATTAATTAAAAATAATAAAAAATTCAATAAAAATAATAATAAAAAAATAAAATATATGCTAATAAGATCAGCCCTTTAGCGCACCTGAATGACAACTGCCTCTCAGCCTAAATAATAAATTTAATAATAAAAAAATAATTAAAAAATAATTATAAAATTATAAAAAAATAAATAAAACATAATTAAAAAATAAATAACAAATAATAAATAATAATTTAAAAAAAATGCTAATAATAATATTACTGCTAATAATAATGCTATTAATGCTAATAATTATGTTATTAATGCTATTATTAATGCTAATAATGCTATTATTAATTCTATTAATGCTAATAATAATGCTATTAATGCTATTAATAATGTTATTAATGCTATTATTAATGCTAATAATCCTATTATTAATGCTATTTATGCTAATAATAATGATATTAATGCTATTAATAATGTTATTAATGCTATTAATAATGCTAATAATGCTATTATTAATGCTATTAATGCTCATAATAATGCTATTAATGCTATTAATAATGTTATTAATGCTATTAATAATGCTAATAATGCTATTATTAATGCTATTAATGCTAATAATAATCCTATTAATGCTATTAATAATGCTATTTATGCTATTAATAATACTATTAATGCTATTAATGCTAATAATAATGCTATTAATGCTATTAATAATGTTATTAATGCTATTATTAATGCTAATAATGCTATTATTAATTCTATTAATTTTAATAAATGCTATTAATGCTATTAATAATGTTATTAATACTATTAATAATGCTAATAATCCTATTATTAATGCTATTTATGCTAATAATAATGCTATTAATGCTATTAATAATGTTATTAATGCTATTAATAATGCTAATAATGCTATTATTAATGCTATTAATGCTAATAATAATGCTATTAATGCTATTAATAATGTTATTAATGCTATTATTAATGCTAATAATGCTATTATTAATTCTATTAATGCTAATAATAATGCTATTAATGCTATTAATAATGTTATTAATGCTATTATTAATGCTAATAATGCTATTATTAATGCTATTAATGTCAATATTTTTCCTATTAATGGTATTATTAATGCTATTAATGCTAATAATAATGCTATTAATGCTATTAATGCTAATAATAATGCTATTAATGCTAATAATAATGTTATTAATGCTATTATTAATGCTAATAATGCTATTATTAATGCTATTTATGCTAATAATAATGCTATTAATGCTATTAATAATGCTATTAATGCTATTAATAATGCTATTAATCCTATTATTTATGCTATTAATGCTATTAATGCTAATATTTATCCTATTAATGGTATTATTAATGCTGTTAATGCTAATAATAATGCTATTAATGCTAATAATAATGCTATTAATGCTATTAATAATGTTATTAATGCTATTATTAATGCTAATAATGCTATTATTAATTCTATTAATGCTAATAATAATGCTATTAATGCTATTAATAATGTTATTAATGCTATTATTAATGCTAATAATCCTATTATTAATGCTATTTATGCTAATAATAATGCTATTTATGCTATTAATAATGTTATTAATGCTATTAATAATGCTAATAATGCTATTATTAATGCTATTAATGCTAATAATAATGCTATTAATGCTATTAATAATGTTATTAATGCTATTAATAATGCTAATAATGCTATTATTAATGCTATTAATGCTAATAATAATCCTATTAATGGTATTAATAATGCTATTCATGCTATTAATAATACTATTAATGCTATTAATGCTAATAATAATGCTATTAATGCTATTAATAATGTTATTAATGCTATTATTTATGCTAATAATGCTATTATTAATTCTATTAATTTTAATAATAATGCTATTAATGCTATTAATAATGTTATTAATGCTATTATTAATGCTAATAATGCTATTTATGCTAATAATAATGCTATTAATGCTATTAATAATGCTATTAATGCTCTTATTTATGCTATTAATGCTATTAATGCTAATATTTATCCTATTAATGGTATTATTAATGCTATTAATGCTAATAATAATGCTATTAATGCTATTAATGCTAATAATAATGCTATTAATGCTATTAATAATGTTATTAATGCTATTATTAATGCTAATAATGCTATTATTAATCCTATTAATGCTAATAATAATGCTATTAATGCTATTAATAATGCTATTAATGCTATTAATAATGTTATTAATGCTATTATTAATACTAATAATGCTATTATTAATGCTATTAATGCTAATAATAATGCTATTAATGCTATTAATAATGCTATTAATGCTATTAATTATGCTATTAATGCTATTAATGCTAATATTTATCCTATTAATGCTATTAATGCTAATAATAATTCTATTAATGCTAATAATAATGCTATTAATGCTATTAATGCTATTAATTATGCTATTAATGCTATTAATGCTAATAATAATGCTATTAATGCTATTAATAATGTTATTAATGCTATTATTAATGCTAATAATGCCAATAATAATGCTAATAATGCTATTAATGCTATTAATGCTAATATTTATCCTATTAATGCTAATAATAATGCTATTAATGCTATTAATAATGCTATTAATGCTATTAATTATGCTATTAATGCTATCAATGCTAATATTTATCCTATTAATGGCATTATTAATGCTATTAATGCTAATAATGCTATTAATAATGCTATTAATGCTAATAATAATGCTATTAATGCTATTAATACTTTTATTAATGCTCATAATACTGCTAATAATGCTATTAATACTGCTATTACTGCTAATAATAATGCTATGGCTTATATTATTGCTATTGATGATGCGATTATTATTTAAAAATCTTTAAAAAAACAATAAACATATTTTAGATACCCGATGCATTTGCATCAGGCTAACAGCTATAACTACTATAATCAAATTAATGCACGTTCTAGAATCCCGATGCATTTGCATCGGGCTCACAGCTAGTATTACATAAATGAAATAGTGCATAATTCTGCCATACCTTACAAAATAACGTATGTGAATCAAAAACTGAAAAAGAATCACACATTGGACAGTGTGGACCCATCACACACCCTTACATCTGGTGGTCCGGCCAGGGCACCGCCCCAGGGCCATTGAAATACAAGCAGGAGCTGTCTCTGCTGCTCCTGGCATCCTGCTGATGTTGGCCCTGGCCCAACGGCTGAAGTGGCGCTATGCCAGAGTCGTTTGCATGCCACTCACCTGGCATGAGTTCCTCAGTTGTGGGGTCCACACTATTCACATAATTTGCTGGCGTGTATGATTGAGTATCCCTACAACGCGGAAAGTTATGCAGCACACAACACTCCATCACTACCATATGGATAGATTCCAGTTTCATAATTAAAGCACTATGAAACGCGCGGAATCTATTGGCCATGATACCGAACGCATTTTCAACCACACGACGTGCCTGGGATAGCCGGTAATTGAAAAGGCATTGCTCAGGGGTCAGAGTCCTCTGGGGATATGGCCGTAGTAGGTTTGCGTGAAGTGCGAAGGCCTCATCCCCCACAAAGGCAAAGTTGAGATGTTCAGTGGTGTCATCATTTGGGGTAAGTTCAGCCGCCCACTCACAAGGTCTCAACCAAAGGAGGTCTGGGCCAAAACTCCCCATCAGACACACGCCCGTTCATCCCCACATCCACAAGGAGGAACTCATAATTGGCATTGACGAGGGCCATGAGGACTACACTGAAATAACCTTTGTAGTTAAAATAATAAGACCTGCTGTTGGGGGGTTGTGTGATCCACACATGCTTGCCATCCAAGGCTCCCCCCTCAGTTTGGGAATTCCCACCTCTCCTGGAAGCCAGTGGCAACTTGCAACCATTCCGCAGGGGTTGTTGGAAACCGCATATAGGTTGGCAAGAGTCATCTCACAATGGTATCACACGTCTCAGGGATTAGGCGGCTCAGCAGTGAGCGTGAGACAGCAGCAGCATACTGCAGGTAGTCATCATGTGCCCTGTTGCCAAGAAACGCAGAGTCACAGCTAACTACTCCTTGGCTGGAACAGCTCGACGCATTACAGTGTCCTCACGGGCAATATGTGGTGTAACCAAGTCCAAGAGGAATTTGAATGAGTCTTTGGACATCCTGAGATAGTTCCTGAAGTCCTGCGGATTCCTGTCCTCCAGCTGACAGACAAGGCCCATGTGACTCAGGTGGCGCCTTTGCAGGAGCCAATCCCGAGACCACACACGCCGTCGTCTACACCTCCACAGTCTCTCAGTCCTTTCATCCATCAACAAGGCATCCTCAACCATGGACACAGCCACTACTGCCATTGTGGAGCGATGCATGACGTCCAATCTCTGTTAGCCAGGGTCTGCGAATGAAAAAGGAAAAATAACATGTATAAGCACATGGAGGCCTAACAACAACAATATTCATCAACTAGCACATGTACATAGTCGTACATGGTTGGGCTGTTACGTTACACACCATCTAATGGTTGTCGACCTTGCTTATTGTAAACACTACAGTATGACAGTTCACATACTGTAACTACTCTTCATGTACAGCCCTGACATTATGTGCATCCCCAAAGCCAGTACAAGACCAAGATGTGTCCCATGGCTGTCAACAATCAGTATGTAAAATAAAAGTATTTTGCACGCCACAAAAACACTGAATTGGGTCAAGTTAAGTACATTACACAGCACAAGAGGGTAATGCTTGCAGATGCATTATTGTGTCTTCATCTAACTGACAGATGTACAATACCCAAGGCTGCATGTCGTGGAATTACTTAGCATGCAATGTGTGTGGCCAACCGGTGCTCCGACATGTCCTGCCATTTTGATATAGTCCATATTTAACCTTACAAATACTCTTCTTGTCAAGACCGTGTTTCCCACACAAAATGGATGATCACTGACTACACACAAAGCTGCATGTGGCAACCACCTACACAGTAACGAATATGTAGCCTTTAGCCTAAAACAAAGTTGTACCAGTGGGCGAATGGCCCAGTATCTTCTGGTGCTCATTAGCGCAAAGTATCCATGCAGGAATCTTTTCAACATGCAGTTAAGATGCCAGAATAACCCCAAACAGTTGTGCACATGACTACTTACTCAATGGCTCTGAGCAGCAAACACAACATCGTTCTGCCATTCCCCATTTTTATGTGTGAAGCCACCAATCACAACCCGCTTGCGTCGTCCAATTGTATCTTGCCGTTACCACGGCCGACGTCACCGAATGGACGACTCTGCTGCGATGTCATTGGTTGAGCGCCCTTTAAAAGATGGATGAGGGACATCCGGCCTGTTGCACATGGAAACACAACGTGGTAGCGTCTCCTCTTCTGGCACTGCAGGACTGACGGTATTTATAGATGACTCTGGCTCATCTTCATTTCTTCTTTGTGTATGGCCTTCGATTTGCACTCACTCCTCTACCATGTGGTAATGTTGTTGGTATTAGCTTATACTACGTATGTGTCCTAATGGGCCATGTAGCGTTCATAATGGCCCTTAATGGCTTATTCATCAGAATGTTCATTAACAGAGTAAACATCATATATGTTGCGGCCCACACTATTCATGCATGTACGTCTAAAGGGCATGTGCTTCTAAAGTATGTAAACCACAATCATAGCTCATTTTGTTTAAAATTATACATGATACCTACAAGAATGTCATTCGGCTGTGAGTCTTTGATCAAGTAAACCGAAGTTCACATTATCCTCCTCCATTACCATACAGGCCTTTGTAGGGACTGTAGTGGCATTTAGCTTAATGTGTGTTTTGTACCCTCGGTACTGTGTTTAATGTGTAACAGATAATTGTGGTAGCCAATTGATGTGTGCACAGGACCTCATGTACCCACGTGTGCACACATGAAACAACATGATACATACATGGGTGTGTGTTCATGTCATACTTTTCATTTTGTAGATGACAGACAACCAGGATTTCATCCGGGCCTTCACAGCCAAGTACCAGGAGCTAGATTGCTTGTGGCGGACCTCATCACCTGATTACAAGAACAATCAGGTGAAGAGAGTGGCATATGACCAGCTCATCACCCTCTCCCAGCAGCACCACCCTGGGTAGAGGGTGGATCAGAGGTTTGTGCTCAGGAAGATCAGGAACCTGCACACAGTGTATAAGAGGGAGCTTAATAAAGTGGAAAAATCAATGCGGTCCGGGAGTGGAACGAGGGAGGTGTATGTGCCATGCTTGTGGTACTTTAACCTCCTCCATTTCCTCCGGGACCAGCATCTCCCTCCAACTACACTGTGCAGTAGGGACCTAGCACACTCCTCCTTCGCCACTCTCCAAGACACGGCTCCGCCACAAGAGGTATTTCCTAATGTCTTTGTGTCATCACACTCTTTAATAGTGGTTGGATACACTTGTGTTGTGTTTAACTTAACAAAGATATCAGCGTGTGGTGTTTGTCACAGTGCACAGTATGTTTAGTAGTTGTTGCACCCATTTGTGACATCGGCAAGATTGTGTGCTACTGTGAACACATATGCATGTCCATGGTGGCTACTTAGGTGAGTAGAGTAGTCACTGTGTCATGTTACACATAGCCATATATTTAGTACAGTATAATGGGCACACCTTTAACTAACCATTTCACACAAAAACACTACAAATAGCTGCTTGGTAGTAATGCATTGATGGTATGTCAATGGTTAAATTATGTATTAAATGTTTTTTATTTTTTTCACAGGGCCCTCAAGAGGTCAGGTCTAGCCTGGGGGGGCACCCGTTGGCGACGGTCCCTCAACAACATCTGGGGGGATTGTAGAGCCTGATCCCAGTGCCGCCGTGCAGCACCCTCGGCCCAGTGAGGGGGTGAGGCGTAGAAGACCTTTGCCACCCCCTACCCAGCTGAGCGATTGGGCTAAGAGGGTGCTGCTGAACATGGAGCGTATCCCTCTGGGATTGGGCAGCTAGTTAGTGAGTGGGTGTCCTGGCTGGGCCATCAACAACGTATGGACCTCGAGAGGGTAATCTACCTAGCCCTGGAGGTGTCAGAGAATGGGACACTGGACTCCCAGACTATCTTGGCTCAGCCCCCCCAGCAGCCATCAGTGCCCCATCAGGCGCCACCACTGGTTATGTCTGTGCCTGGACTTAATCCTGAGGTGCCGAGGGATCCAGGAAGACCTTTCCCTCAGCATCGACCACACCCACTTCCCGCAAGGGATGTGGGTGAAGCAGCCACGTCAGATCCTGCAGCTGCATATCAACACTTTTGGGGACCCAAAAATTGTAGCGCGAAAAACCCTATGTAAGCAGCCACGTCAGATCCTGCAGCTGCATATCAACACTTTTGGGGACCCTACCACCAATCGTGAAGTGCCTGTTTTTGTGGCCCCGTCTTTTGTTTGGGGAGAGGGCCTTTTTTGGCACTAATGTTAGTTTTGTTTTGTAAATAAAATGTTTTCCCCACAAAAAGTACTCCGTGTTATTGGCCACCTACTAATGTGTTATTGGTATCCACAATTTAACGGTGTTTTGAATGGAAGACACAGATGTGTCACACATTTGCCCTGCACATACACATTACTACATGGTGAGGTATATGAATGATGTTACATTAGGAATTCATCTGTGGCATTCACAGGTTAAGGGAGATGCAAAATACAAGGGTCAAGCAATTTGAAAGGCAAACACGGGGCAAAGTCGATTTTTTCCCCCTCGTGTATTGGTCAGCTGTTGTGTACACTTAGGTTTTGTCATCAGGCGCCATGAAGCCAAAATGACCATTGGGTATGTGTGACTGCAGCCAGGCAGTGTGTTGGGTTTGTTCGGTGTGTCTTTTAAGGGATGCCCAACACACATGTCAGTTTTGGGTACCCAAGACATACAGCTTAGTACTTTTTGGATGGTACATGGTGTTTACATATACTTTGCTACAATGAAGTAGTGTCCTTATGTAAAATAACACAACCACACCATGTTGTGGGATTGTTGCAACGTTTATTTTGCAAAATCCCTTTTTTTTGTTTTTGAGGGTGCCTAAAGGCTTTTTTTTTTTTTTTTAGGAACAAAGGTGTAAGGCTGGAGCCTAAAAGAGGGCTTTAAGCCACTATAACGTAGACACATTGTGTCCCTAATGTCAAACAAGGCTGTGAAACAGTACAGCAACAAGTAACTTGTCAACATGACAAAAATATATTGTTGCTAGAGCAACATGACACATTCATTACGTTACAAGTCCCGGCTAATCATTAATGTTGGCCCCCAGGGCCATGGCCTTGCTAGTGCTGAAGGACCCTCTGTATCATGGCCCCAAACAGCTGTAGCTGTGCTGTGGCCTGATGCAGCTGTCCTGGGGCTTCTTGGTGGGTCTGCATCAGGTCACTCAATGATGGAACACCTATAGTGATGAAAGACATGCATCATTCCCACAACAAACCACATGTGTGTTGCAAGATTTGTTTGTGCCACAAAACATGACTTACCAACTACACCCGAGCCACCATTCTCTGGGGAGGGGGAGTGGCTTAGGGACCAAGCGAGCCCTCAACCTGTTGTGCCTACACATACAGAATAAGACAACGTAGACGCGATGTATGTATTATTTGACACATTTGTGAGCACAAAACAAAAAGGCCAAGCAATTTGGTTTGGCTTTGGACACTTACCAGAGAGATCGAAGCCACCATGGTCAATGTGGGACTCTGTGGGTGATGGTGTGTGGTGACCCATCACAGAGTCGACGCCAGAGGGTGAGGCCGGTGTTCCGGCTGGTTGTGATGCAGCAGGGGAAGGCAGCGTGGAGGCCGCTGGTGACCCTGCTTGGGCTGCTGCAGGGGATACAGGTTGGGAAGGCTGATGCAGCAGGGGAAGGCAGTGTGGAGACCGCTGGTGACCCTGCTTGGGCTGCTGCAGGGGATGCCGGTGTGGAGGCTGATGCAGCAGGGGAAGGCAGCGTTCAGGCAGCTGGTGACCCTGCTTGGGATGCTGCAGGGGATGCCGGTGGGGAGGCCTCAGCTTGCTCCTCAGCATCTGTTGGTTACAAAGGGAGCATAATTGTTGCATGTATGAAGTGATATGCACCTAAACTGATGTCTGGCTAATGGGCTTTGTGTACCTATGACATCATGTGCCTGACATTTGAAACTGGGGTACAAGGGGACTGCAAGATCTTCTGCACAATGGTAGCAACGTCACATATGTATGTGTTGAAAGAATTAAGGTGTCCTTGGCACCCAGCACACACAGGTTGTGAAGGTTGGCAAACTACCTTGTTCTGAGACACAATTTGGTCAAGAAGCTTTGTCCGCAGCACTTTTGGACATTTCCTTTTACATATACATGGGCAGACAAGCACAGCCCCACACTGACAGGATGTTTGGCAACATAGGAATCCATCATTTCGTATTGGACCACAACATATTAACAACATGACGTTACAGTGAGTGTGTGTTTGGTTGGCACAAAGGCACGCAACCAGGGGGGTTATGGGGCATACACTTATGTGTCCAATAACCAGAAGGGTATGTGCTGCGAGATGTAGGGTTTGTGGGACAATGTGACATTTTGTGTGCTGTGGTCCATGACATCACTGACAATGTGCACATGCTGACTTCAAGGTTTGAGTCACAACTATGTGTGTTTAGTGAATTGGCCACTACATCTTGAGTGTATGGCATGCTACACACATTACTGTGTGATGGCCCTTGTGCATGCATCTGCAGGGCCAACACATGAACACCCATCACCCATCAGCATCAGGAGTTATGCCACACTGACAGGGTGCACTTCCATGTAGGCAAAATCATGTATATTGTGGTGTGAGTAAACATGTGTGTATGTGTTATGACATCATACTCACCACGCAGAGTCTGGATGTGGTCCCTCACCTTATACTTCATGTCCGCCACCTTTTTTATTATCTGCTTCTGCGTCCGCAGAACTTGCAGTCTCCTGAGCAGGGCCCGCTGTACTTTGCACACAATGCGCATCTTATGCAGCCGTGGGTGCTTATGCGGGAACTCGCACCAGTAGTCCAGTCTGTCCAAATAATCAAAGAGCAGGAGGAGCTCGGGCTCTCCCCATGCTGCAGAGCGCTGTGCGGCAGCCATCTTTATGCAGGGGACTGTAAAGCACCTGGAAGGCTGGGCCAGCCGCAAAACGATGTAATGATGTCATGGCGCAGAGTATTGACGCTTTATACACTTCTATCTCCGCAAAGGAGTTGCCCACACATAGTGGATAACCACAGTGAACACCACGGCGTCACATAATATGTAAACTGCAAAGCTCAGGCGTCGCACATGACCACATATCTGGCTTATTATTGCAAGAAGTGGCTAGACTTGTGAACATTTTAAGGTATGTGCGACATGTGGGATGGGAGATTGTAGGTAGCATCAATGAGGCCTTCACATACTGACATGGCAATTTTGGCCATTACTTTATGTTTTCGGCGACGCTATGTTTGTGGCGTCGTCAATAGGAGTCTTAAACGTCATCATGATTACTGAAGGAGGTGTTTGACAATGATTCGCCTTGTATACATGCATTTTCGCAACACTGAGGAGATGCAGAAGTGAATGAATGAAGTAGCGTACGCACAGATAATCCAATATGGCTCCTTTGCCAGGGCTATCCAACCGGCATACAATACTAGCCACCAATCAATGTAGATGGGGCGCGGAAAACACAACCCACAGGCACGCCTACGGCCTTGCTTGTGCAACCTGTGAAATCGCAAACAAGATTGTAGTTGCGCCATCACACAGCACGATCATGCCACATCGCGTATGCAATATTGTACGGTTGAAGGGCTTGCACAATCTTCTTGCAATATCGTAGCTGCAATTTTTTTCCGTCACATTGCCGTGTTACACGACACAATGCACCAACGATATCAACTGCAACGACCACACCACGTGACTTTTTGTCGATGTTGCATTGCGATATTGCGACGTGTAACGGTACCCTAACTCTGTCTTGTGTTTTATTTCGAATAAAAATGTTTTGTCTGAGTTGTGTTTTTTTAATGTTTACTAGAAATTCATGGTGGCTGAGTCTAATTTGGCCTGACATCAGCAATTTAGGGCTTACTGCCAGCTGGGAAACACAGCTGGTATTAACCCCATCATTACCCAGCGTGCCATCTCCCCACAAGAGCCGCTGGAATAGCTAGGTAAAGCACCTGGAACTGGCGCTTTAATGAATGCACCATTTCCAGGGGTGGCTGCGACTGTGGTTTTCAGTGTGGAGAGCCCAGAATGCTTGGGCCTTACCATGCTGAGAATCCCAGCCCCCAGCTGTCTGGTTTTACCTTGGCTGGTGATTAAAAAATATAGCAGAAACCCACACTTTTTTTTAATTATTTATTTAAAGGCTACCCTGTATTTTGATTGTAAGCAAAGGTAAAGCCAGGCAGCTGGGGGAGGCAGCCCGTAGCTGTCCACTTTATCTGCACTGAGAATCAAAAATACTACGAAGCGCTACGTCTTTTTTTAATTATTTATTTTTATGCTACAATGTGTGTGATGGACACAACAGCTAATCACAGACACTGTGACAGAGAATGAGTGTCTGTGATTGGCTGCTGAAGTAAACTGAAACCTACCCATACATTTTACCATACTAGAATGCATGAGATGATTGCAGATTCTTCAAACAGCCAATCACAGATGCCCATTCTGTGTGACAGCATCTGTGATTCGCTGTTCTGTCCTCTGCAGTGAACATCCTGGAAGACAATGAGTGGCCTGGAAATAGATGCGGTGGGACAGCAGGACCCGGTATGGCGGGACCCGGTAAGTATAATGATAATGTTTATTGATTATGTGTTTTGTTTTACAGCCCCCCCAACCCCTGAATCTGAACTGTAACATGGATTTCCCAGGGAAGTCCATTTTCGGGATCTGTGCATGTACACTAGGTCTTCAGTACGAACCCCAAACTTTACAGCTAAGGTTCACCCATCACTAACAGTGACCAAGTTTCCTTTTTAGCACATTTTCTCCATTTTTAATTACTTATTAAAGGGTTAACTGAATGAATTAATGATTTCTTGTTTAAATATCCAAAGATGATCCTCCTGAAACTGGAAATTAAGAAACAGCACAAAAAAATGGAAATTAATTAAATGATAATATAAATCACTGCTACAGAAAATACACAGACATGAAATGTTGTCTGTGAATCTATAAATGTAACATTTCCAATTTCCTTGGTTGGGAGTAGATTTTCCTTTCTTTAATACTTCATTTTACAGGAATTAGAAAGAAATACTAATTGCTAACCCAGCTAGTGAACTGCTAAAGACAAATACAGGCTTGAGCATTATTAGAATCTCTGGCGACCAAAATATGAACCATAGTTTTAATTGGTTTGAACCTATACCGAAAACAGTACAGTAGCAGAAATAACAGGCTATAATGATAATCATGTGTCTTCCTCCCAGGTTATCAATAACTATAATATGTTCCAAAGGGAGAAAAATGCATCTTTTGATTTTTCTTTTTATTACCCTTTCCCAGAAAGAAATAGATGCTGAGAGTTTAGTGGTGTTAAAGAACAGAAACATGCTTCCTGATATTGTCTGTGCACTAATGATAACAGTCTGATTTATGGGCACTTTCCAACAAGACTGCACTTTAAAAGGAAGTCATTTAGAAGAAACAATTACTTACATAGTAATTTACATTTATTATGCATAATGCTGTCTGATTACAGAAAACAAGTAATTGAGCAATAAGAACTGAGCAGTATAAGAAATCCAATATAAGTGTGTTACCATTACATATCTATCTATCTATCTATCTATCTATCTATCTATCTATCTATCTATCTATCTAGAAACAAAAAAAGACAAACTGGTTGAAATGGCGGTTGATGAGGGTCTAGTGAATTGGATCATTGATTACCTGTCGGATAGGCCACAGTTCGTTAGGTTGGGGGCGGCCGTATCGGATAGTCTTCGGAGCAGTGTTGGAGCTCCTCAGGGAACGGTGCTGTCGCCATGCCTTTTTACGTTATACACAGCTGATTTTCAGTATAAATCAGACCTTTGTCACCTTCAGAAGTACTCTGATGACTCAGTGATAGTGGGAGGTATTGAGAGGGGCCGGGGGGAGGAGGAATACAGAAGGGTGGTCTCGGACTTTGTTGACTGGTGCCAGGCTAACCATTTAGAACTCAACGTAAAGAAAACCAGGGAGTTGGTGTTGAGTTATGGAAGGTGCAGGAAGGATTGCTTACCTATCACTATTGATGGTCAGGATGTGGAGATGGTGGAGAATTTCAAATATTTGGGGGTTCACCTGGACAGCAAGCTTGATTGGAGGTGCCATATGGAGAAGGTTTGCAAGAAAGGGATGAGTAGACTTTACTTCCTAAGGAAATTAAGGTTGTTTAATGTGTGTAGCAAAATGCTTGAAATGTTCTACCAATCTATTGTGGCGAGTGCAATCTTTGCTGAAATAATATGCTGGGGTAGTAGTGTGCGCACAGCTGACGCTAATAAGCTGAATAAACTTATCAAGAAGGCTAGTGCGGCGGTGGGTCTACAACTTAGGACTTTCGAGGAGGTATTAGAGGATAGAATTAATAAGAAATGCAAGGCTATAATGAGCAACAATACATACCCGCTCTCTGAACTGTTTGCAAAGCAGAAGAACACATTCAGCAAGCGTCTTATCCAACTAATGTGTAAAAAGGAAAGATATAGAAAATCGTTTGTTCCGACAGCTGTGGGGATGTTTAACAAATGCATAAGTGTAAAGCATCCCAAGACTATGTGAAGTTCTATGTGTATGGGGGGAATAGGTGAGGTACATGTACCAGTTTATCCGCATCTGCTGTCCATATAGACTTATTTTGTAAAGTGTGAAATGTTCTTGATCTTTGTTCTGCTGCTGTAATACTGTAATTTCCTCCGGGATCAATAAAGTTTATCTTATCTTATCTTATCTTAAACAGCACTCTAGGTCTAGTCTGAACTGGTACAAACTGCAATACTGAACAATATACAGAAAAAAATGTTCACAGCAGCACTCAGTCACTGCCATTCATGTGTGTATATATACATATAGATACATAGACGTAAAACACCTACAATTGTGGCCAAAAGTATTGACACCCCTGCAATTCTGTCAGATAATGCTCAGTTTCTTCCTGAAAATTATTACAATCACAAATTCTTTGGTATTATTATCTTCATTTAATTTGTCTTCAATGAAAAAAAACACAAAAAGAATTGTCCTAAAGCCAAATTGGATATAGTTCCACACCAAACATAAAATGGGGGTGGACAAAAGCATTGGCACTGTTAGGCTGCTTCCACACTGCAGTTTTTTCCCTGATCAAGTTCGATCAGGTTTGTATGCCAAAGCCAGGAGTGTCTCCAAAACCCAGAACAGGTGTCAATCTTTCAATGGCATTGTTCACACACAATTTGCGTTTTTTTTAGCACTCCTAAAACCACATGCGTTTTTTTAGGAGTGCTAAAAAATGTCTCTTGTGTGTCTGAAAGGAAATTTAGCCTTTTTGGACTTTCCTCAAAAACGCAGGCAAAAACGCAAGCGTTAACGCAGGGTGCATAAATGTGCCTTTTAAAAACGCATGCGTTTCCCATAGGGCCCCATGTTATAGAAACGCATGTGCGTTTTCCCAAAAACGCATGCGTTCTTTTAACATGGGCCCCTATGGGAAACGCATGCATTAACGCAGGGCACATATAGGCACCTGCGTTAACGCATGCGTTTCCCATAGGGGCCCATGTTAAAAAAACGCATGCGTTTTTGGGAAACCACTCCTGCGTTTTTTTTCCAGCACCCAAAAACGCTGCATGCAGCGTTTTTTGGACTGGAGGAAAAAAAACGCAAATGGAGCTGAAAAACGCATGTACACTCAAATGTACCCTGCGTTAACGCACCTGTGTTTTTTTTAACACACCAAAAAACGCAGAGATGGTCAAAAAAACGCATGTGTGTGAACATGGCCAATTATAGTTTCTCTCTGCAAGTTCCTCTCCTGGTTCCTCTCCTGGTTATGACACACAAACCTGATCGAACCTGATCAGGGAAAAAACTGCAGTGTGAAACCAGCCTTAGAAAAATCATGTGATGCTTCTCTAATTTGTGTAATTAACATCACTTGTAACTTACCTGTGGCACCTAACAGGTGTTGACAATAACTAAACCACACTTGCAGCCAGTTGACATGGATTAAAGTTGACTCAACCTCTGTCCTGTGTCCTTGTGTGTACCACATTGAGCATGGAGAAAGGAAAGAAAACCAAAGAACTGTCTGAGGACTTGAGAAACCAAATTGTGAGGAAGCATGAGCAATCTCAAGGCTACAAGTCCATCTCCAAAGACCTGAATGTTCCTGTGTCTACCGTGCGCAGTTTCATCAAGAAGTTTAAAGCCCATGGCACTGTGGCTAAGCTCCCTAGATGTGGACGGAAAAGAAAAATTGACGAGAGATTTCAACACAAGATTGTGCAGATGGTGGATAAAGAACCTCGACTAACATCCAAACAAGTTCAAGCTGCCCTGCAGTCCGAGGGTACAACAGTGTCAACCCGTACTATCTATCGGCATCTGAATGAAAAGGGACTGTATGGTAGGATACCCAGGAAGACCCCACTTCTTACCCTGAAACATAAAAAAGCCAGGCTGGAGTTTGCAAATACTTACCTGAGAAAGCCTAAAACGTTTTGGAAGAATGTTCTTTGGTCAGATGAGCAAAAGTAGAGCTTTTTGGGCAAAGGCATCAACATAGTGTTTACAGGAGAAAAAAAGAGGCATTCAAAGAAAAGAACACGGTCCCTACAGTCAAACATGGTGGAGGTTCCCTGATGTTTTGGGGTTGCTTTGCTGCCTCTGGCACTGGACTGCTTGACCGTGTGCATGGCATTATGAAGTCTGAAGACTACCAACAAATTTTGCAGCATAGTGTAGGGCCCAGTGTGAGAAAACTGGGTCTCCCTCAGAGGTCATGGGTCTTCAAGCAGGACAATGACCCAAAACACACTTCAAAAAGCACTAGAAAATGGTTTGAGTGAAAGCACTGGAGACTTCTAAGGTGGCCAGCAATGAGTCCAGACCTGAATCACATAGAACACCTGTGGAGAGATCTAAAAATGGCAGTTTGGAGAAGGCACCCTTCAAATATCAGGGACCTGGAGCAGTTTGCCAAAGAAGAATGGTCTAAAATTCCAGCAGTCTACTTAAAAAAGCAAGAGAAGGTTGAGCCTTTTGGTGTTTTTTATTTGTGGAGTTTGTGAAAGTTCATCAATCATCAAACGTCTCGGCTCATGCAAGAGCCTTCATCAAGTGATTCTTGTATGCAGTAGTGGGAGTGTTACTCCACTTTTTAGCTCAGTTAGATGGGTGTATGTTGCCCATGGAGGCCTCTGTTTAATAGGGAATGCAGTCCGAGATCCAAATTAGTGGATACACAGACGTGGTCTGGCTGAGCGTATGGGGGTCCATACATCAAGGTCCATCACATGGTTAGCAGAAAGGCAGTTTATGGCTCCTGTCCTTGTGTTGAAGTTTTGTGCATCATGCAGACATGCTAGAGGGCTGATGGCAGCAGCCCTCTAGCATGTCTGCATGATGCACAAAACTTCAACACAAGGACAGGAGCCATAAACTGCCTTTCTGCTAACCATGTGATGGACCTTGATGTATGGACCCCCATACGCTCAGCCAGACCACGTCTGTGTATCCACTAATTTGGATCTCGGACTGCATTCCCTATTAAACAGAGGCCTCCATGGGCAACATACACCCATCTAACTGAGCTAAAAAGTGGAGTAACACTCCCACTACTGCATACAAGAATCACTTGATGAAGGCTCTTGCATGAGCCGAAACGTTTGATGATTGATGAACTTTCACAAACTCCACAAATAAAAAACACCAAAAGGATCAACCCTCTCTTGCTTTTTTAAGTAGAGTGCCAGGTTAAGCTTTATATATAGTTATTCCTTCTTCCCTGGGCACCTACGCTAGCGGTTTGAGCCAGACTTGTCCTATATATAAAATTCCAGCAGAGCATTGTAAGAAACTCATTGATGGTTACCGGAAGCGGTTGATCGCAGTTATTTTGGCTAAAGATTGTTCAACCAAGTATTAGGCTGAGGGTGCCAATACTTTTGTCTGGCCCATTTTTGGAGGTTTGTGTGAAATGATCAATGTTTTGCTTTTTGCTTTCTTCTCCTTTGTGTTTTTTCATTGAAGACAAATTAAATGAAGATAATAATACCAAAGAATTTGTGATTGCAATCATTTTCAGGAAGAAACTGAGTATTATCTGACAGAATTGCAGGGGTGTCAATACTTTTGGCCACAACTGTATGTGTTTGAGAAAATATTGGCCAATACCTGTTTGCCCATCAACCGCAGCAAGGTGACCTTAGATCCGATGGGTCCCTGTCCTACCATGCCACTTTTCCTTGGGCTTAGCTAAGCCTCCATTTTTATCATTTTTATGGGAAGTGGGAGGACTCTCTTCAATCAAAGACCACCTGGGTAAATGGGGGTGCTGAGTAAAGCTGTGGAGCCAGTAATTCCAAAAAACAAACAAACAGCAAACATTGGTCAAACAGGTATTGGCCAATATGTGTACTAAGAACCTTACTTTGCAAAGATAAAATATCCAAAAAAATCCAAAAAATTGAGTTTTTTTGAAAAAAGCGCATGTTTTTAGATTTTTTCTCAAACGCATAGGTGTTTTACTTCTATCTATCTATGTATACACATGATTGGCAGTGACTGAGTGCTGCTGTGAACATTTTTTTCTATATCTCTATCTATCTATCTATCTATCTATCTATCTTTCTATCTATCCATCTATCTATCTATCTCTTATTACTATTATTATTATTATTACTATTATTTATTTACTAGCTGTGAGCCCGATTCTAAAGAATCGGGTAGTCTAGAATGCATATATAGTTTATTTACTAATATTTAGGGGAGTGCGGTGAAATTAATTGTGTGTATACAGGTGGCTCAGTGGTTAGCACTGTATATGGTGGCTCAGTGGTTAGCACTGTATATGGCGGCTCAGTGGGTAGCAGAGTATACGGTGGCTGAGTGGTTAGCACTGTATACGGTGGCTCAGTGGTTAGCACTGTATATGGTGGCTCAGTGGTTAGCACTGTATACGGTGGCTCAGTGGTTAGCACTGTATACGGTGGCTCAGTGGTTAGCATTGTATATGGTGGCTCAGTGGTTAGCACTGTATATGGTGGCTCAGTGGTTAGCAGTGTATACGGTGGCTCAGTGGTTAGCACTGTATACGGTGGCTCAGTGGTTAGCACTGTATATGGTGGCTCAGTGGTTAGCACTGCGCGGTGGCTCAGTGGTTAGCACTGCGTGGTGGCTCAGTGGTTAGCACTGCGCGGTGGCTCAGTGGTTAGCACTGCACGGTGGCTCAGTGGTTAGCACTGCGCGGTGGCTCAGTGGTTAGCACTGCGCGGTGGCTCAGTGGTTAGCACTGCGCGGTGGCTCAGTGGTTAGCACTGAGCGGTGGCTCAGTGGTTAGCACTGCGCGGTGGCTCAGTGGTAAGCACTGGGCGGTGGCTCAGTGGTTAGCACTGGGTGGTGGCTCAGTGGTTAGCACTGGGCAGTGGCTCAGTGGTTAGCACTGGGCGGTGGCTCAGTGGTTAGCACTGCGCGGTGGCTCAGTGGTTAGCACTTTAGCACTGCGCGGTGGCTCAGTGGTTAGCACTTTAGCACTGCGCGGTGGCTCAGTGGTTAGTAGTGCGCGGTGGCTCAGTGGTTAGCAGGAGTATGGTGGCTCAGTGGTTAGCAGTGAGTGGGGTGGGCAGAGTGGTCAGCGCAGTGTGGTGGGCAAAGTGGTCAGCGCAGTGCGGCGGGCAGAGTGGTCAGCAGATGACAGAGGCACTCTGCCTGTCATACTTACCAGCGGGTCATCGTCTTCCCCGCCACAGCATTTTCACTCCGCCGTCGCCAGCATGTTGGCTCCACTCATGCAGAGCATTGCTCCTGTGCAGGCTCCTCTCTGCTGAGTATTGCTCCTGTGCAGCCTCCTCTCTGCAGAGCATTGCTCCTGTGCAGCCTCCTCCTCTCTGCAGAGCATTGCTCCTGTGCAGCCTCCCCTCATGCAGAGCAATGCTCCTGTGCAGCCTCCTCTGTGCAGAGCATTGCTCCTGTGCAGCCTCCTCTCTGCAGAGCATTGCTCCTGTGCAGCCTCCTTACTGTAGAGCATTGCTCCTGTGCAGCCTCCTCTCTGCAGAGTATTGCAGCGGCATTCTGACTGTCATACTTACCAGCGAGTCATCGTGTTCCCCGCTACGGCATTTTCATTCGCCGTCGCCAGCATGTTGGCTCCACTCATGCAGAGCATTGCTCTTGTGCAGGCTCCTCTCTGCTGAGTATTGCTCCTGTGCAGCCTCGTCTCTGCAGAGCATTGCTCCTGTGCAGCCTCCTCCTCTCTGCAGAGTATTGCTCCTGTTCAGCCTCCTCTCTGCAGAGCATTGCTCCTGTTCAGCCTCCTCTCTGTAGAGCAATGCTCCTGTGCAGCCTACTCTCTGCAGAGCATTGCTCCTGTGCAGCCTCCTCTGTGCAGAGCATTGTTCCTGTGCAGCCTCCTCTCTGCAGAGCAATGCTCCTGTGCAGCCTCCTCTCTGCAGAGCATTACTCCTGTGCAGCCTCCTCTCTACAGAGCATTGCTCCTGTGCAGCCTCCTCTCTGCAGAGCATTGCTCCTGTGCAGCCTCCTCTCTGCAGAGCAATGCTCCTGTGCAGCCTCCTCTCTGCAGAGCATTGCTCCTGTGCAGCCTCCTCTCTGCAGAGCATTGCTCCTGTGCAGCCTCCTCTCTGCAGAGCATTGCTCCTGTGCAGCCTCCTCTCTGCAGAGCATTGCTCCTGTGCAGCCTCTTCTCTGCAGAGCAATGCTCCTGTGCAGCCTCCTCTCTGCAGAACATTGCTCCTGTGCAGCCTCCCCTCTGCAGAGCATTGCTCCTGTGCAGCCTATTCTCTGCAGAGCATTGGTCCTGTGCAGCCTCCTCTCGGCAGAGCAATGCTCCTGTGCAGCCTCCTCTCTGCAGAGCATTACTCCTGTGCAGCCTCCCCTCTGCAGAGCATTGCTCCTGTGCAGCCTCCTTTCTGCAGAGCAATGCTCCTGTGCAGCCTCCTCTCTGCAGAGCATTGCTCCTGTGTAGCCTCCTCCCTGCAGAGCATCGCTCCTGTGCAGCCTCCTCTCTGCAGAGCATTGCTCCTGTGCAGCCTTCTCTCTGCAGAGCATTGCTCCTGTGTAGCCTCCTCTCTGCAGAGCAATGCTCCTGTGCAGCCTCCTCTCTGCAGAGCATTGCTCCTGTGCAGCCTCCTCCCTGCAGAGCATCGCTCCTGTGCAGCCTCCTCTCTGCAGAGCATTGCTCCTGTGCAGCCTCCTCTCTGCAGAGCATTGCTCCTGTGTAGCCTCCTCTCTGCAGAGCAATGCTCCTGTGCAGCCTCCTCTCTGCAGAACATTGCTCCTGTGCAGCCTCCTCTCTGCAGAGCAATGCTCCTGTGCAGCCTCCTCTCTGCAGAACATTGCTCCTGTGCAGCCTCCTCTCTGCAGAGCAATGCTCCTGTGCAGCCTGCTCTCTGCAGAGCATTACTCCTGTGCAGCCTCCTCTCTGCAGAACATTGCTCCTGAGCAGCCTCATCTCTGCAGAGCATTGCTCCTGTGCAGTCTCCCCTCTGCAGAGCAATGCTCCTGTGCAGCCTGCTCTCTGCAGAGCATTACTCCTGTGCAGCCTCCCCTCTGCAGAGCATTGCTCATGTGCAGCCTCCTCTCACCTGTATCCTGGAGATCAGCTCTTGGGGGCTCAGTCCGGGGTCCTCTGTCAGCTGTATGTTCCCTTGTGATCGCAGGATGTCAGAGGCAGAGAATCAGTGATGAGGACATGTCTGATGTGAGACAGCGGCATGATGTCTCCTGTGCTGACTGCAGCAATGAAAGCGCCTGTGATGATGTCACAGTCATGTGATATAGCCCCGCCCATACCAGTGACATCATCTCAGGTCCTGAGAGTGAGAGACTGTGCATGGACTTGCAAACGCATTGCGAGTGAGGAGAGACTCTGGAAGGACTCGCAAAGGAATTGCGAGTGTGGCAGCCACGCATACGACGACGGAAACACTGCCGAATATGACGGAAGTGGCCTTAGGGTAATTATATATTAGATAGAGCACCATTGATTCCATACTGCTGTACATTAGAAAGGGTTACATACAAACAAGTTAAAAATACAATGAACAAACTAACAGTGACAGACTGGTACAAAGGTGAGAGAGGACCCTGTCCTTGTGGGCTTACATTCTACATGTCAATGGGGAAGGAGACAGTAGTTTGAGTCTGCTCTGGTGGTAGTGGAGCGCCAGGTCCAGTGGTGCTGAGGTGGCACCGTGGTCATTGCAGGCTGTAGGCTGTTCTGAACAGATGGGTTTTCAGGTTTCGCTTGAAGGTTCTGAGTGTAGAGGATAGTCGGACATTTTGGGGTGCAGAATTCCAGAGGATGAGAGATGCTCGGGCGATGTCTTGAATGTGGCTAGATGAGGAACGTACAAGTGTGGAGGAAAGATGGAGGTCTTGGGAGGATCGAAGATTACGAGTTGGATGATAATGGGACATTAGTTCAGAGATATATCGGGAGACAGATTGTAGATGGCTTTGTAAGTCAATGTTAGTAGTTTGAATTGGATATGCTGGGGGAGCCAGTGGAGGGATTTGCAGAGAGGAGAAGTGGGAGAGCAATGAGGAGAGAGGAGGATTAGTCAGGCAGCAGAGTTAAGGACTAGAGATGAGCCACCCCCCTGCCGTTCGTGTTCGATTCGATTCGCCGAATCAACGGGGTGTTCGACGAATGTTCGTCGAATGCTCGACGAACACCGTCGAACATCCCCGAACACAAAAAAAACAGGATTTTGGGTCTGTTTCACTTCCACAATGTATATACATACATTGTGGAAGTTAAATAAAGTCAAATAAAGTGTAAAAAATAAAAAAATAATGTATGCTCACCTGTCCGCGGTCCACCAAAGCCTCCGGTATGGTCCGGAGTTCGCGCGAGAACATGACGTCACCACAGGTCCTAGAAGCCGCAGGACCTTGCCGGAGGCTTCGGTGGACCGCGGACAGGTGAGCATACATTATTTTTTATTTTTAACACTTTCTTTCTTCTAGGGAATGTTTATTTTGGCTCAAAATGCGGCAGATGCGGTTTTCTGACCGCATCTGCCGCATTTTCGAACCAAAATCGAACATGTTCGAAATTCGCCGAATTGGAACCAAATTGTTCGAATTCGGCGAATTACTCGAATAGCGCCAAAATCGACTCGAATTTGAGATTGGCGAACTATTCGAGTCGAACATCGCTCATCTCTGTTAAGGACAGATTGGAGAGGTGCAAGAGTGTTAGCAGGGAGGCCCCAGAGGAGGATGTTGCAGTAGTCAAGACAGGAGATGATGAGGGCATGCACTAGTAGTTTAGTAGATTGAGGGATGGGGATTTTTAGGGGACTGCAGCAGGACACCACTATTAAACCAAGACCAGTTTCAACAGGTTGTTAGTTGGATAGCGGATAATGCTTCAAGTCAGTTTGGCACCACCACAAACACCTTGTCTTCCACACGGTCAAGTATCAGTAGCCGTGAGACTGGACCGCACATTCCACACCCTGATCTTCCTTCCTCCCACCATGCCGAATGCCCAGCCCCGGACATAACTGATCCCACACTTGGACACTCTGAAGAGCTGTTCACTTATCCATTCTTAGATTCTGGCCTCTCGCCAGCTCCACTTGAAGTGGGTCATGAGGAGATCGTATGTACCGATGCCCAAATATTTGAGCAGCCACGGTCTCATGAAGGAACGGTGGGAACGTGTCTCAACAAGAGGTGGACAATGATGAGACACAATTGCCTGAAAGTCAGGAGGAGGACTAGGGTGTGGAAGTGGAAGACGACGTGGTGGTTGATCCAGTAACTGACCCAATCTGGCAAGGGGACATGCAGAGTGAGGACAGCAGTGCACAGGGGGAGTTAGGCGTAGCATCACAACAGACCGGAAGAAGCAGGGTGGTGTCAGCAGGCAGAAGGCAGGCAACAGTTCCCTGGAACAACAACACAACAGAAGTTGCCAGTACAACTGTTAGGTCTTCCCGAGTCTGGCTGTTTTTTAAGGAGTCTGCAGATAATTCCAAAAAGGCCATTTACAACACCTGCCATGCCAACATCATCAGGGGTAGCAAAACTAGCAGCCTGACCACCACCACCATGAACAGGCACATGTCAGCAAAGCACCCGACTTTGTGGGATGTACACTAGAGTCCAGGAGCAGTGTCTGCGGGTGACACCACTGCGTCTTCCACTGTTGTGCGTCCAAGCCAATCCCCTGTCCATACTTTATGTGAAGATGCCTCCTGTTCTTCACCTGTAGTTGCACAAGCAGAAATAGCACCATCATCAACCACATCCTTGTCCCAGCGCAGAGTTCAGTTATCCATACAACAATCTTTGGAACGCAGGCACAAATACGCTGCCAACGCCCCACAAGCCACATTTCTAAATGCACACATTTTGCGACTGCTTGCCGTCCCCGCATTACATAAGCACGTGTCATAAAACATCAGACATGCCCTTAACAACGCAGTTTCAGGCAAAGTCCACCTAACCACGGACACGTGGACAAGTGCTTGTGGGCAGGGGCGGTACATCTCGCTGATGACACACTGGGTTAACATTCTGGAAGCCGGGACCCAGTCTGAGCTTGGGATGGAACACGTCCTTCCCACACCAAGGATTGTAGGCCCTAACTCAGTCAAGGTTTCACCCACAGTGTACAGCTCTGGAACGTCATGCTCCCCCGTCTCCTCCTCGTCCTCCTCCACTTCACCCTCCACACCAGTCCCAAGCTGGAAGCACTGCAGCACTGCCTTGGCTAAGCGGCAACAGGCAGTGGTGAAGCTAATATGCGTAGGTGACAAACCCACAATGCTGAAGAGTTGTGGACAGCTCTAAAACAGCAAGCAGATCACTGGCTCACACCGCTGAACCTACAGCCAGGCATAGTCGTGTGTGAGAATGGTCGGAACCTGGTAGCAGCTCTGAGGCGAGGCGAGCTGACACATGTTTTATGCGTGGCCCATGTGCTAAACCTCATGGTTCAACGGTTTCTTAAATCCTACCCAGAGCTGCTGTCGGATCTGCTCGTAAAAGTATGCCGCCTGTGTGCCCATTTTAGAAAGTCACCTACTGCTTCAGCCACCTTTGCCAGCTTTCAGCAGCGTTTGCAACTTCCGGCTCACAGACTGGTGTGTGATGTCCCATGCATTGGAATTCCACACTGCACATTAGTCAGGATTTGTGAGCAGAAGAGGGCAGTTGTTGACTACCTGCATCAACTAGACGGTTGGTATACGGTTCAAACTCCACACATAAGACCTCAGGAGTGGACATGGATGTCCGACATATGTACTGTCCAAAAGTTTGAGTACTCCACCAAGATGGTGAGCAGCGATGACGCCATCATTAGCGTCACCATCCTGGTTCTCTGCCTTCTAAAACGCTCTCTGCTCAAAATCAAAGACGATGCATTGCAGACGGAGCACGATGAGATGGAGCAGAAAACGGTACTGGGTGATTACACACAGCCCAGCCTCATCTCATCACAGCGTGCATTGGAGGACTATGAGGAGGATAAAGAAATGGAGCTACTTTCATGCGGAATTGACGGTAATACATGCACAACCGTCATACCGTTGATTCAGCGTGGATGGCCAGAGGACAGGAGAGAGGAGGAGGATGATGATGAAGACAGCATGGTCAGTTATCCTGTTGGTGAGGACCTGAAGTCTTGCCTGTTAACAGTCTGGCGCACATGGCTGACTTTATGTTATGCTGCCTGTCTTGTGACCCTCGCGTTATCAAGATCTTGGCGGACACTCATTACTGGTTCATGACACTTTTAGACCCACGCTACAAGGAGAACTTTGTTTCTCTTATTCCCGAGGTGAAGAGGTCTACAAAAATGCTGCAGTACCAGAAGCCCCTAGTTACGGAATTAGTCAAAAAATTCCCTTCTGAAAACACTTGCGACAGAGGTCACGGTTCGGTGGACAACCAAGGCGTCCGGCCGAGAGAGGCACAAATCCAATCAAGCAGACGTAGGGGAACACTCTCAAAGATCTGGGAGAGTTTTTTCAGCCCCTACCATAGCACAGGCCCTCAGGTGCAGGGTACTGTCACAAGGACTGCAAAGTTTGTAAAGATGCTGAAGGAGTACCTTGCCGATCGTATGAAAATGCGCCTAGATTTCTCTGTGCCTTATAATTATTGGGTATCCAAGCTGGACACGTGGCAGGAATTGTCCCTCTACGCCTTGAAAGTCCTGGCCTGCCCTGCCGCTAGCGTTTTGTCAGAGCTTGTTTTTATTGCCGCAGGTGGAATCATTACTGATAAACGCACCCACCTGTCAACTGAAAATGCTGACCAGTTATTTTTGAGCTGGATACTGAGATTAGAGATTAAATTACAGCAGCTATACCGGTCAGACACAAATGCTGCCATGAGTATACAGAGTGTTTTGGCTTATACTAATTTCCGCTACAACCCACTCCTGCCGCACAAAAAAGGTAAATGAATGCAGACAAGAGTTGGTTTTTAGCTGGACACTGAGATTACAGATTTGAGGTTAAATCCCAGCAGGTGGACCGGTCAGACACAAACGCTGACGAGAATACAGAGTGTTTTGGTGTATACTAATTTCCACTACAACCCACTCCTGCCGCACAAAAATGGTAAATGAATGCAGACAAGAGTTGGTTTTTAGCTGGACACTGAGATTACAGATTTGAGGTTAAATCCCAGCAGGTGGACCGGTCAGACACAAACGCTGATGAGAATACAGATTGTTTTGGCATATACTAATTTCCACTACAACCCACTCCTGTAGCACAAAAATGGTAAATGAATGCAAACAAGAGTTGGTTTTTAGCTGGACACTGAGATTACAGATTTGAGGTTAAATCCCAGCAGGTGGATCGGTCAGACACAAACGTTGACGAGAATACAGAGTGTTTTGGCATATACTGATTTCCGCTAAAACCCACTCCGGCCTATAGAGAGCTAAATTAATCCCTAAAAGCACTGTTTTGGGATGGATGAGATTTCAAGCTTGTCCACCAGCCCCAGATGTGATGCAGACTGGTTGGTATACTGGCACAACGAAGTTTTCTATATACCCTGACTCCATGCCTGCCTGTATACAGCTGTATTAGTCCTCAGAAGGACTGTTGTGGTAATTAGATTGGCAGTCCTGCGCCTACACTAGCTGAAAGGCCACAAATCTGTCCCTCAATCAGCAGCACCTCTCCCTACACTGACTATCTGTCGAGCAGAGTGACGAGCACAGCGCGGTCAGGTCTTATAAAGACTTGATCACGCTGTGCGGCCATCCAATCACTGTAAAGCCACAACCAACAGGGCTGTTGCTTTAGAGTGGCTGTTAGCCAATCCCTACATGCGGGCTGGGTCTGTAAAGAGCGCCAACATGCAGGGAGGTGGACCCCTAGCATAGCAAGAGTATCGCGAGATTACTCGGTACTCGCCAAGTACCCCGAGTACAAAGCATACTCGCTCATCCCTAATCCAAACATGTTACACATTTATCAAAAAGAAATCCACCCCTCACCCCTATAAAAACTATGCGTTTCAGCGGATGCCTTTATCAAGCTGTTATCTGGCATCTTGCTCTCTTAAGGCTGGGTTGCACTCAGTGACATCGCTACCGATGTCGCTGCAACATCACAAGTGTATCCTGGTTACCAGCGTTCTAGCGCTTAGCCTATCTGCATGCAGTAGCGGGACCTCAACATCGTGGAACAGAATATTTTATATTCTTTTCCACGATGTCGAGGTCGTTACACAGGTCGGTGATCTCTAGTGAGATCTGCCTGTCTGGCATCTCACCAGCAATCACATAGTGATGTTCCAGTGATCCCGATCATTGGTCGGGTTGCTGGAACATCGCTACGTGTCACCTGGCCTTTATTTTTTCACTGATCAGTGTCCATCAGTGTTTGGGTGCCAAAACCAGGAGTGTCTCCAAAACTCAGAACAGGTGTCAATCTTTCAATTATAGTTTTTCTCTGCAAGTTCCTCTCCCAGTTCCTCTCCTGCTTTTGGCACCCAAACACTGATGGACACTGATCAGTGAAAAACTGCAGTGTGAAGCCAGCCTAAAGGCCGCTTTACACGTCGCAGTATTGTTCCGATATTGCATACGATTTCACGGGAGTGCGCACGTTTTTGGCACTTGTCCAAAATCGCATATGAGATGTTACACAGGGAGATATATCGGCAGGCAACGCAACTACGATGTTGTATGCCCCTTTTTCACACTCTGTCTGAGCAACTCACGGAACCACCAATAAGCATTGTAGTGCATAGGGGAAGTTGCCCTCCAAATCGTAGTTGCGCTGTCACACAGCACGATCCTGCCACATCGCATAGCCAATATTGCACGGTTGAAGAGCATTCACAATTCAAAAACGATATCGTAGTTGCATCGTTTTTGAGTTGCGTTGCCCATTTACACGATACAACACACGAACGATATCGACTGCAATACCCGTACCACGTGACTTTTTATCGTAGGTGCGTTGCAATATTGTGACGTGTAGAGCGGCCTTAAGTCTATTCTTTGTGAAAGGGGAAATACTTCACTCCATTTTGGGGTGCAGAATTCCAGAGGATGAGAGATGCTCGGGCGATGTCTTGAATGTGGCTAGATGAGGAACGTACAAGTGTGGAGGAAAGATGGAGGTCTTGGGAGGATCGAAGATTACGAGTTGGATGATAATGGGACATTAGTTCAGAGATATATCGGGAGACAGATTGTAGATGGCTTTGTAAGTCAATGTTAGTAGTTTGAATTGGATATGCTGGGGGAGCCAGTGGAGGGATTTGCAGAGAGGAGAAGTGGGAGAGCAATGAGGAGAGAGGAGGATTAGTCAGGCAGCAGAGTTAAGGACTAGAGATGAGCCACCCCCCTGCCGTTCGTGTTCGATTCGATTCACCGAATCAACGGGGTGTTCGACGAATGTTCGTCGAATGCTCGACGAACACCGTCGAACATCCCCGAACACAAAAAAAACAGGATTTTGGGTCTGTTTCACTTCCACAATGTATATACATACATTGTGGAAGTTAAATAAAGTCAAATAAAGTGTAAAAAATAAAAAAATAATGTATGCTCACCTGTCCGCGGTCCACCAAAGCCTCCGGTATGGTCCGGAGTTCGCGCGAGAACATGACGTCACCACAGGTCCTAGAAGCCGCAGGACCTTGCCGGAGGCTTCGGTGGACCGCGGACAGGTGAGCATACATTATTTTTTTATTTTTAACACTTTCTTTCTTCTAGGGAATGTTTATTTTGGCTCAAAATGCGGCAGATGCGGTTTTCTGACCGCATCTGCCGCATTTTCGAACCAAAATCGAACATGTTCGAAATTCGCCGAATTGGAACCAAATTGTTCGAATTCGGCGAATTACTCGAATAGCGCCAAAATCGACTCGAATTTGAGATTGGCGAACTATTCGAGTCGAACATCGCTCATCTCTGTTAAGGACAGATTGGAGAGGTGCAAGAGTGTTAGCAGGGAGGCCCCAGAGGAGGATGTTGCAGTAGTCAAGACAGGAGATGATGAGGGCATGCACTAGTAGTTTAGTAGATTGAGGGATGGGGATTTTTAGGGGACTGCAGCAGGACACCACTATTAAACCAAGACCAGTTTCAACAGGTTGTTAGTTGGATAGCGGATAATGCTTCAAGTCAGTTTGGCACCACCACAAACACCTTGTCTTCCACACGGTCAAGTATCAGTAGCCGTGAGACTGGACCGCACATTCCACACCCTGATCTTCCTTCCTCCCACCATGCCGAATGCCCAGCCCCGGACATAACTGATCCCACACTTGGACACTCTGAAGAGCTGTTCACTTATCCATTCTTAGATTCTGGCCTCTCGCCAGCTCCACTTGAAGTGGGTCATGAGGAGATCGTATGTACCGATGCCCAAATATTTGAGCAGCCACGGTCTCATGAAGGAACGGTGGGAACGTGTCTCAACAAGAGGTGGACAATGATGAGACACAATTGCCTGAAAGTCAGGAGGAGGACTAGGGTGCGGAAGTGGAAGACGACGTGGTGGTTGATCCAGTAACTGACCCAATCTGGCAAGGGACATGCAGAGTGAGGACAGCAGTGCACAGGGGGAGTTAGGCGTAGCATCACAACAGACCGGAAGAAGCAGGGTGGTGTCAGCAGGCAGAAGGCAGGCAACAGTTCCCTGGAACAACAACACAACAGAAGTTGCCAGTACAACTGTTAGGTCTTCCCGAGTCTGGCTGTTTTTTAAGGAGTCTGCAGATAATTCCAAAAAGGCCATTTACAACACCTGCCATGCCAACATCATCAGGGGTAGCAAAACTAGCAGCCTGACCACCACCACCATGAACAGGCACATGTCAGCAAAGCACCCGACTTTGTGGGATGTACACTAGAGTCCAGGAGCAGTGTCTGCGGGTGACACCACTGCGTCTTCCACTGTTGTGCGTCCAAGCCAATCCCCTGTCCATACTTTATGTGAAGATGCCTCCTGTTCTTCACCTGTAGTTGCACAAGCAGAAATAGCACCATCATCAACCACGTCCTTGTCCCAGCGCAGAGTTCAGTTATCCATACAACAATCTTTGGAACGCAGGCACCAATACGCTGCCAACGCCCCACAAGCCACATTTCTAAATGCACACATTTTGCGACTGCTTGCCGTCCCCGCATTACATAAGCACGTGTCATAAAACATCAGACATGCCCTTAACAACGCAGTTTCAGGCAAAGTCCACCTAACCACGGACACGTGGACAAGTGCTTGTGGGCAGGGGCGGTACATCTCGCTGATGACACACTGGGTTAACATTCTGGAAGCCGGGACCCAGTCTGAGCTTGGGATGGAACACGTCCTTCCCACACCAAGGATTGTAGGCCCTAACTCAGTCAAGGTTTCACCCACAGTGTACAGCTCTGGAACGTCATGCTCCCCCGTCTCCTCCTCGTCCTCCTCCACTTCACCCTCCACACCAGTCCCAAGCTGGAAGCACTGCAGCACTGCCTTGGCTAAGCGGCAACAGGCAGTGGTGAAGCTAATATGCGTAGGTGACAAACCCACAATGCTGAAGAGTTGTGGACAGCTCTAAAACAGCAAGCAGATCACTGGCTCACACCGCTGAACCTACAGCCAGGCATAGTCGTGTGTGAGAATGGTCGGAACCTGGTAGCAGCTCTGAGGCGAGGCGAGCTGACACATGTTTTATGCGTGGCCCATGTGCTAAACCTCATGGTTCAACGGTTTCTTAAATCCTACCCAGAGCTGCTGTCGGATCTGCTCGTAAAAGTATGCCGCCTGTGTGCCCATTTTAGAAAGTCACCTACTGCTTCAGCCACCTTTGCCAGCTTTCAGCAGCGTTTGCAACTTCCGGCTCACAGACTAGTGTGTGATGTCCCATGCATTGGAATTCCACACTGCACATTAGTCAGGATTTGTGAGCAGAAGAGGGCAGTTGTTGACTACCTGCATCAACTAGACGGTTGGTATACGGTTCAAACTCCACACATAAGACCTCAGGAGTGGACATGGATGTCCGACATATGTACTGTCCAAAAGTTTGAGTACTCCACCAAGATGGTGAGCAGCGATGACGCCATCATTAGCGTCACCATCCTGGTTCTCTGCCTTCTAAAACGCTCTCTGCTCAAAATCAAAGACGATGCATTGCAGACGGAGCACGATGAGATGGAGCAGAAAACGGTACTGGGTGATTACACACAGCCCAGCCTCATCTCATCACAGCGTGCATTGGAGGACTATGAGGAGGATAAAGAAATGGAGCTACTTTCATGCGGAATTGACGGTAATACATGCACAACCGTCATACCGTTGGTTCAGCGTGGATGGCCAGAGGACAGGAGAGAGGAGGAGGATGATGATGAAGACAGCATGGTCAGTTATCCTGTTGGTGAGGACCTGAAGTCTTGCCTGTTAACAGTCTGGCGCACATGGCTGACTTTATGTTATGCTGCCTGTCTTGTGACCCTCGCGTTATCAAGATCTTGGCGGACACTCATTACTGGTTCATGACACTTTTAGACCCACGCTACAAGGAGAACTTTGTTTCTCTTATTCCCGAGGTGAAGAGGTCTACAAAAATGCTGCAGTACCAGAAGCCCCTAGTTACGGAATTAGTCAAAAAATTCCCTTCTGAAAACACTTGCGACAGAGGTCACGGTTCGGTGGACAACCAAGGCGTCCGGCCGAGAGAGGCACAAATCCAATCAAGCAGACGTAGGGGAACACTCTCAAAGATCTGGGAGAGTTTTTTCAGCCCCTACCATAGCACAGGCCCTCAGGTGCAGGGTACTGTCACAAGGACTGCAAAGTTTGTAAAGATGCTGAAGGAGTACCTTGCCGATCGTATGAAAATGCGCCTAGATTTCTCTGTGCCTTATAATTATTGGGTATCCAAGCTGGACACGTGGCAGGAATTGTCCCTCTACGCCTTGAAAGTCCTGGCCTGCCCTGCCGCTAGCGTTTTGTCAGAGCTTGTTTTTATTGCCGCAGGTGGAATCATTACTGATAAACGCACCCACCTGTCAACTGAAAATGCTGACCAGTTATTTTTGAGCTGGATACTGAGATTAGAGATTAAATTACAGCAGCTATACCGGTCAGACACAAATGCTGCCATGAGTATACAGAGTGTTTTGGCTTATACTAATTTCCGCTACAACCCACTCCTGCCGCACAAAAAAGGTAAATGAATGCAGACAAGAGTTGGTTTTTAGCTGGACACTGAGATTACAGATTTGAGGTTAAATCCCAGCAGGTGGACCGGTCAGACACAAACGCTGACGAGAATACAGAGTGTTTTGGTGTATACTAATTTCCACTACAACCCACTCCTGCCGCACAAAAATGGTAAATGAATGCAGACAAGAGTTGGTTTTTAGCTGGACACTGAGATTACAGATTTGAGGGTAAATCCCAGCAGGTGGACCGGTCAGACACAAACGCTGATGAGAATACAGATTGTTTTGGCATATACTAATTTCCACTACAACCCACTCCTGTAGCACAAAAATGGTAAATGAATGCAAACAAGAGTTGGTTTTTAGCTGGACACTGAGATTACAGATTTGAGGTTAAATCCCAGCAGGTGGATCGGTCAGACACAAACGTTGACGAGAATACAGAGTGTTTTGGCATATACTGATTTCCGCTAAAACCCACTCCGGCCTATAGAGAGCTAAATTAATCCCTAAAAGCACTGTTTTGGGATGGATGAGATTTCAAGCTTGTCCACCAGCCCCAGATGTGATGCAGACTGGTTGGTATACTGGCACAACGAAGTTTTCTATATACCCTGACTCCATGCCTGCCTGTATACAGCTGTATTAGTCCTCAGAAGGACTGTTGTGGTAATTAGATTGGCAGTCCTGCGCCTACACTAGCTGAAAGGCCACAAATCTGTCCCTCAATCAGCAGCACCTCTCCCTACACTGACTATCTGTCGAGCAGAGTGACGAGCACAGCGCGGTCAGGTCTTATAAAGACTTGATCACGCTGTGCGGCCATCCAATCACTGTAAAGCCACAACCAACAGGGCTGTTACTTTAGAGTGGCTGTTAGCCAATCCCTACATGCGGGCTGGGTCTGTAAAGAGCGCCAACATGCAGGGAGGTGGACCCCTAGCATAGCAAGAGTATTGCGAGATTACTCGGTACTCGCCAAGTACCCCGAGTACAAAGCATACTCGCTCATCCCTAATCCAAACATGTTACACATTTATCAAAAAGAAATCCACCCCTCACCCCTATAAAAACTATGCGTTTCAGCGGATGCCTTTATCAAGCTGTTATCTGGCATCTTGCTCTCTTAAGGCTGGGTTGCACTCAGTGACATCGCTACCGATGTCGCTGCAACATCACAAGTGTATCCTGGTTACCAGCGTTCTAGCGCTTAGCCTATCTGCATGCAGTAGCGGGACCTCAACATCGTGGAACAGAATATTTTATATTCTTTTCCACGATGTCGAGGTCGTTACACAGGTCGGTGATCTCTAGTGAGATCTGCCTGTCTGGCATCTCACCAGCAATCACATAGTGATGTTCCAGTGATCCCGATCATTGGTCGGGTTGCTGGAACATCGCTACGTGTCACCTGGCCTTTATTTTTTCACTGATCAGTGTCCATCAGTGTTTGGGTGCCAAAACCAGGAGTGTCTCCAAAACTCAGAACAGGTGTCAATCTTTCAATTATAGTTTTTCTCTGCAAGTTCCTCTCCCAGTTCCTCTCCTGCTTTTGGCACCCAAACACTGATGGACACTGATCAGTGAAAAACTGCAGTGTGAAGCCAGCCTAAAGGCCGCTTTACACGTCGCAGTATTGTTCCGATATTGCATACGATTTCACGGGAGTGCGCACGTTTTTGGCACTTGTCCAAAATCGCATATGAGATGTTACACAGGGAGATATATCGGCAGGCAACGCAACTACGATGTTGTATGCCCCTTTTTCACACTCTGTCTGAGCAACTCACGGAACCACCAATAAGCATTGTAGTGCATAGGGGAAGTTGCCCTCCAAATCGTAGTTGCGCTGTCACACAGCACGATCCTGCCACATCGCATAGCCAATATTGCACGGTTGAAGAGCATTCACAATTCAAAAACGATATCGTAGTTGCATCGTTTTTGAGTTGCGTTGCCCATTTACACGATACAACACACGAACGATATCGACTGCAATACCCGTACCACGTGACTTTTTATCGTAGGTGCGTTGCAATATTGTGACGTGTAGAGCGGCCTTAAGTCTATTCTTTGTGAAAGGGGAAATACTTCACTCCAATCATGTGCAAGTAATTAATCTGATGCAGATTGGTCCACCTCCAAGATGTTTCTCCCTTGAAAAGACATGCAGTTTTAGTACAAAAGTTGAAACTGTTTTTAACTACTACATATTTTTAGAGAGAAAAAACGGAGTCAATTATAATAAAGTCACAAAAGTTTCCATTATAGATGCACCACTTGTCATGGTGGATTTACACGCCGCGATATCGGCGTCCAACTCTGACCCAACTCCGACAAAAAGTCACGTGGGTCGCGAGTTGGACCCGATATCGTGTGCGCGTTGTACTGTTTTAGCAAACAACGCGATGCTGGAACGATGCCAAAACGATATCGGAGTTGAATAGCAGAGCTATTCAACTTCCCGATATCGCAAGGCCGTTGTAGCAGCATCGCTGCGTGTGACAGCCCAACTCCGATCTGTACTCGCACCTCACCCATTAACTCCCATGTTAAATGGTCGTTACTGGGTTGGTGGGCGTACACATCGGAGGGACGTTGTTTCCCGATATCGCAGCGTGTAAACCGCCGATGCAATATCGGGAAAAGCGCTCAAAAAATGCGCGCTCCCGCGGCGTTGCCTCCGATATCGCCGCGATATCGGGACGTGTAACCCCACCATAACTGTTGGTAGTTATGTACTTTATAACTGACATATGCTCCAGTAGAAACGATTACGGGGACAGAAAAGCATGCAATATTAAATTATTATTATGTATAAAAATTGTTTGCTATGCATACATCTCCCAATTGCTTCCGCAGAGCATTGCCTGTCAATAAAACATAATGAATCAAAGAAAATAGTGGGACACCAAGTCAATATTGTAGTGTGTAGAAAAAAAAAGGGAATTTTTTAAATCTATTTTGGACTCGATCTAATGTATTTTTCAATGCTCAGTAGTGGTAAAAACTCTCGCATTTTTGTTGTGATTGCACCACTTGGTACTGTCGGCATGGCATGTATGTACTGTGCAGTTGATACATGCATAAACCACTACGTGGACAAAAATATGCAGTACTACCGTATATACTCGCGTATAAGCCGAGTTTTTCAGCCCAAAAATTGGGCTGAAAAGTCCCCCCCTCGGCTTATACGCAAGTCATATCAGTATACAGGCCCCCCTCACAGTATGGCGCCACCCCCCTCACAGGATGGCCACCGCATGCAGTGCTGCGCACATACATTACCTGGCTATCAGCTGTCACCCTCCGGTGGCGATTCGCTGCTCCTGGCTCTGGGCTGCATCTTCATCTGTGTCTCCCTGCTTGTCATGTGACCGGACGGGGTCGCGATGACGTCATCGCGATGAGCCCCGGCCACAAGCAGGAAGACACAGAGGAAGATGCAGCCCGGAGCCAGGAGCAGCGAATCGCCACTGGAGGGTGACAGCTGATAGCCAGGTAATGTATGTGCGCAGCGCTGCATGCGGGGGCCATCCTGTGAGGGGGGGGCGCCATACTGTGAGGGGGCTGTATAATGGCACTGCTGGGCTGTATACTGTGCTGGGGACCTGTATACCACACTGCTGGGGCTGTATACTGTGCTGGGGACCTGTATACCACACTGCTGGGGCTGTATACTGTGCTGGGGACCTGTATACCACACTGCTGGGGCTGTATACTGTGCTGGGGTCCTGTATACCACACTGCTGGGGCTGTATACTGTGCTGGGGACCTGCTGTATACCACACTGCTGGGGCTGTATACTGTGCTGGGGACCTGCTGTATACCACACTGCTGGGGCTATATACTGTGCTGGGGACCTGCTGTATACCACACTGCTGGGGCTGTATACTGTGCTGGGGACCTGTATACCACACTGCTGGGGCTGTATACTGTGCTGGGAACCTGTATACCACACTGCTGGGGCTGTATACTGTGCCGGGGACCTGCTGTATACCACACTGCTAGGGCTGTATACTGTGCTGGGGACTTGCTGTATACCATCACTGCTGGGCTGTATACTATGCTGGGGACCTGCTGTATACCACACTGCTGGGGCTGTATACTGTGCTGGGGACCTGCTGTATACCACACTGCTGGGGCTGTATACTGTGCTGGGGACCTGCTGTATACCACACTGTTGGGGCTGTATACTGTGCTGGGGCCTGCTGTATACCATGACTGCTGGGCTGTATACTGTGCTGGGGACCTGCTGTATACCACACTGCTGGGGCTGTATACTGTCCTCGGGTCCACCCTCGGCTTATACGCGAGTCAATACGTTTTACCAGCTTTTGGGGGCAAAAGTAGGGGGGTCAGCTTATACATGGGTCGGTTTATTAGATTAGATTAGATTAGATAAACTTTATTGATCCCGGAGGAAATTACAGTATTATATACACGGGGGCTGCTGCTCGTATGACAAGCAGGACTGAGAAGGTAATTTATATCATGGTTGTTAGTGATTTTCTTTGCTCTGTATAGGTTTGGGTGTTCTATTTTAGGATGTAGTAATCTGATCTACGTGACACGGAGGTGTCTGCCTTGCAGCTCTCCGTACTGATATAGATAGGTGTGGGCTGTTTCACTAGTATTATCTGGTGGATACTGTGCATTGTGAGTAGCTGTTGGTTCTCACAGGTGAGATATAAACATTTGGGCATGGTCTGACACTCTATATACTGGTCTTGTGAGATTTCCTATGGACATCTAGCCAGGTTACAATTGTGGTTCCCTCTTCATATGAGCAAACAGGAGATCATACATTAAAGTAGTGTGGTGTGTGGCTTATGGTGTACTTGGATAACCTCCACTGCGATTTGCATTTGTGATTATAGGTGTCATATGATAGTTTCAAACGCATGTATGAGTGTGGTTTGTTCTCAGGAATCTGATTCATAATAAGAGGATTGTGAGCATTATGTAGATGGTTTGTGGACACAACTGACCATTATTTGGGAATATAATTGTATTTAGTGAATCTGTTTTCTTGAGATCCTATACTCTAATAGTGTTTGCGGTATAAATCAATACACCACGCTACACTATCTATAATATAAAGCCCGAAGCCACTTCCGGCCAAACCCGAAGCCACTTCCGTAGTGTTGTGGTCGGATATTCGGCCCGCTCCACCCGCACAGGGTGGACCAAGATGGCCGCCCTATGCGGGAGGATCGCGGCAAGTCAGCCGGGAGACGACCGGCGTCAGCCGGTCGTCTCCCGGGTGGCAAGTCGTTGCAGCCGTGGTAACTCCGGCACGTAGGTCCGCGGCGAGCCCGCCGGCGTTAGCAGGTCGTCTCCCGGCAAGCGATCCGCTCCCCGGAGCTCCGCCACTGTAGGGGCCCATGTTAACTTGAATTTGGCGGCGTGCGCGAGCCGCCCCTCTGATTGGTCGCTCGCCGCTGGCGCCGACCAATCAGATGAGCGCCGCGAGACACGCCCCGACATTTAAAATATGAAGCCTTCCCGCTGGATTTTACATATGGCGCCGTGTTTCGCGGCGGTCTTCGGATTGGTCGCTGCCAGGCGCGAGCGACCGATCAGAAGAGTGGGGCGTGTCACGGCACCATTTTATTTTCATATTTGGCGCCATAGCGAGCGGCACTATTCTGATTGGTCGCCACCACACGAACGCCGACCAATCAGAATAGCGCCGCTCAGCACGTATTATGATTGGTCGGCGCTCGCGGCAGCCGCCGACCAATCAGAATACCGCCGCTCGCTATGGCGCCAAATATGAAAATAAAATGACCCCATCACATGCCCCGCTGTCCTGATTGGTCGCCGCCCGGCGCGAGCGACCAATCAGAAGAGCGGGGCGTGTCACGGCGCCATGTCATTTTTATATTTGGCGCCATACCGAGCAGCGCTATTCTGATTGGTCTGCGCCACTCAGGCCGACCAATCAGAATAGCGCCGCTCAGCACGTATTGTGATTGGTCGGCACTCGCGGCAGGCGCCGACCAATCAGAATAGCGCCGCTCGCTATGGCGCCAAATATGAAAATAAAGTGGCGCCGTGACACGCCCCGCTCTTCTGATTGGTCGCTCGCGGATGGCGGCGACCAATCAGATTAGCGCCGCTCGCTATGGCGCTAAATATGAAAATGAAATGGCGGCATGACACGCCCCGCTCTCCTGATTGGTCGCCGCCATCCGCGAGCGACCAATCAGAAGAGCGAGGCGTGTCACGGCGCCATTTTATTTTCATATTTGCCGCCATAGCGAGCGGCGCTATTCTGATTGGTCGGCGCCTGCCACGAGCGTCGACCAATCACAATACGTGCTGTGCGGCGCTATTCTGATTGGTCGGCGTTCGTGTGGCGCCGACCAATCAGAATAGCGCCGCTCTTTATAGCGCCAAATTTGAAAATGAAATGGCGCCGTGAAACGCCCCGCTCTTCTGATTGGTCGCTCGGGCCGGGCGGCGACCAATCAGAGGACCGCCGCGAAACATGGCGCCATATTTACAAATTTAAGTCTCTGCTGGATTTTGCCGTGGTGGTAGGCGCTCTCCTGATTGGTCGCTCGCGGCTGTACGCGGCTGCCAGTGACCAATCAGGTTCATGCCTCATGCCACGCCGCCAAGTATGAAAAACAAATGGCGCCGTGACACGCCCCGCTATTTTGATTGCTCGCTCGCGGCGACCAATCAACATAGCGCCGCGCGGAATGGCGCCATGTTTAAAATCTAAATTTGGACTTCAGGTTTACACATTTCGCGCCTTGCCATGCGCCGCGATGCTGATTGGTCGCCGCCTGCCCCGAGCGACCAATCAGCATCGCAGTGCACTGCGACACATCCCGCCGCCATTTTGAGGCGCCATTTTTGAATTTTTCACCTCAGAGCGAATTTCTACTGCGTGGAGGCGGTGCCAGTGACGTCGCACTCCAAGCTCCCCCTGAATTTCTCCTCAAAAGAGATAAGACCCTTTATCAAAACTAAATGTATTTAGTTTTGAAGTGCTTCTGTTACATTTTGACATTTATATTAACGTCCTATGTGGTTATTTAGCTGTATACTGGCAATTAATTACTGACTATTGTACTGAGAGACTCTGCCTGCTATTAACCCTTCATTTGCCACCTCATTACTCATTCACTATTGCACTCTGAGATTTTGCCTGCTATTAACCCTTCATTTGCCAGCTCATTACTCATTGACTATTGCACAGAAACATTCTGTCTGCTATTAACCCCTTATTTGCCAGCTGCTTTTACACTGAGTATTGCACTGAGAGACTCTGCTATTAACCCCTCATTTGCCAGCTGAATACTGACTGAGTATTGCACTGAGAGACTCTGCCTGTTATTAACCCCTCATTTGCCAGCTCTTTTTTCACTGAGTAGTGCACTGAGAGACTCTGCCTGTTAATAACCCCTCAATTGCCAGCTGATTACTCACTGGCAATTGCACTCAGATACTCTGCCTGTTATTAACCCCTCATTTGCCACCAACACAGCTATAGCTGTTTATGATAAACAACATGAGCTCTGAAAACACGTGTTCTTATGACACTGGGCGAACAGCTGCCAATGCCGCACGTAAGATTAGGAGAGATACCAAGTATATTAATGACACTGAACGAAAAGCTGCCAAAGCCGCATATATGCGTCAACAGCGTGCTAACGAGACTCAAGAAGAGAGATGCCAGCGCCTGGGCAAAAACAGCAAAAATAGGAAAAAACGCATTACTAATGAGTCTGCTGAGCAAAAAGCACTTCGGTTAAAGGGATCCTGTCACCCCCAAAACACTTGTAAACCTATTAAAACCTGTCCCTAGAGCATATTAACACTTTCCCTACACTATTTCTACCTCCTAAATGCAGTAAGTGACATTGACTAAAAACGTTTTATAAGTACCTGATTAGTGATGATAATGAGTGACTATGCTATTCATAGTCACTCATCAAGACTGCCCCTCTGCTTCATAGCACGCCTCCATAGGCGTGATCGTCCTCCTAGATTCAAATTGCAGCCTCCCCGCTGTGCCCTGTGTCGTAGGAGGCTGCAGTGTGGCTTGTGACGCGATCCGCGTCATTCCCGGCGCCCTGTGACGTATTTACAGCGGCGCCGCGCTGTCAGCTTCAAAATGCGCACTGCGCATGCCCAATGCGCATGCGCAGTGCGCATTTTGAAGCTGACAGCGCGGCGCCGCTGTAAATACGTCACAGGGCGCCGGGAATGACGCGGATCGCGTCACAAGCCACACTGCAGCCTCCTACGACACAGGGCACAGCGGGGAGGCTGCAATTTGAATCTAGGAGGACGATCACGCCTATGGAGGCGTGCTATGAAGCAGAGGGGCAGTCTTGATGAGTGACTATGAATAGCATAGTCACTCATTATCATCACTAATCAGGTACTTATAAAACGTTTTTAGTCAATGTCACTTACTGCATTTAGGAGGTAGAAATAGTGTAGGGAAAGTGTTAATATGCTCTAGGGACAGGTTTTAATAGGTTTACAAGTGTTTTGGGGGTGACAGGATCCCTTTAAGTAATCAGGCTGCTGCTGCTCGCCGTCAACGTTCCAAAAATATTAATGCCATCTCTCCAGTCTTTGATTCTAAGCACAATATACCTTCTATGTCTACTGCCATACAATGTCCTGACCCTGAGCCTACTGTATTTGTGTCTAATTCTGAACGTAAGCGGAAACAGTGTGCTACCCACAATTTTGAACACAAACGTCGTCGCCTCAACACCGTGGAGTCTGCTGTCACAAAATCCTTCACACATGAGTCTTCTATGCCAATAATGAATCCAGTAATAAATGCTGCTGGTGCATGCCGTGAAGAGCGCAACAATACTCCTTTGACCTCTGCACTCATAGACTCTGTTGACGATACACCTTCCACCTCTTCCGTCATTGCATCTGTGGACAGTGAAGATCCTCTACCAGGTCCACGCTTTATATATCTTGGCTTCCAGCGCCAGTCTAATCGTCCATTACCACAATCTTTAGCTATACTTCCTAAAGGTTTCACTGATGATGACAGTTCCGTTGTACAACACTCCTGTGGTCCTATGAACTATGTTTGTGAAGATTGTCAAGCATTGCATTTTAATGCTGAGATACCATCAGATAAAAAGTTCACTCTATGTTGTCACAAGGGTAAGGTCCATGTACCTATACCCCAATATCCCTACCTCTTCACACGTTTGCTCACAGCACAAAGTGAGTTCAGTAAAACTCTGATGGAAAACATCCGTAGCATCAACAGTTCCTTTGCGTTTGCCTCCATGGGTGCCAATATTTCTCCACCTCCTGGATATGGCCCATATTGCTTCCGGATGCATGGGCAAATATATCATCGTACTGGAACCTTACATCCATCTCATGAAGAAGTTCCAGTGTATGCCCAGCTTTACATCTTAGATACCCAGACTGCTAATCAACAACGTTTGCAATGTCAACACAATCAAAATTGTCATCGTACTTTGATGAGTATGATTGCTCTTCAATTAGATAACATCAATCCATTTGTAGCGGCGTACAAAATGTTAAGGGATGTAGAACAGGAGGAACATCTTAAAGCTATTGCAAATGGTACCGTCATGCCTAATATAATCATGGCCCTAAAACAGGATCGCACACAAGACCCTCGACGCTACAATAACCCTACTGTCAATGAGGTTGCCGTTGTTTTTGAAAATGACAATGGCGAGCCACCATTCAATCGTGATATCTTAATTCACCTAAAACCTGACCCAAACAACCCTTTGGCACCAAAAACCAAACCTATCAGCATTCTACACATTAACTTGGATGCCCTCCTGTATCCATTGTTTTTTCCGTACCGAGAACAAGGTTGGCATGATGACATGAAACAACAAGCTCCAAGTACGCGCAGAATAACACAACTGCAATATTATTGCTACATGCTATCTGTAAGAGATTACTTTAATCCGGTACTGAATGGTGGCAAACTCACCCAACAGTACATTGTTGACGCGTATGTGAAAATTGAGGCCAATTGCCTACATTTTATCCAAACATCAAAAGGATTTGAAAGTAGAGGACTACTGTCTATTGCAAGAGCATTTATTACAAAACTCCATCCAAAAAGGCATCCCCATTGGCAAGACCGTAATTTTACCTTCCTCCTTTGAGGGTAGTCCGAGGAACATGCAGCAACGGTATCAGAATGCTATGGCTATTGTCACCAAGTACGGTCGCTCTGATTTGTTCATCACTATGACCTGCAATCCTAAATGGAGCGAGATTACAACTAATTTGCAGCCATGGCAGCGTGTGGAACACAGACTTGATTTAGTAGCACGTGTGTTCAAAATCAAGTTAGAAGCTCTATTACAAGACATTAGAAAAGGATTGTTTGTAAAAGTTTGTGCTATGGTACATGTAAATAGAATTTCAAAAACGTGGTCTACCACACACACACATTTTGATCATTTTGGATACCAACTCTAAATTAAGAACTAAGGAGGATGTTGATAACATTGTCTGGGCCGAAATTCCTGATGCTAACTTCTACCCTCTACTTCATGGCATTGTTTTGCAACATATGATTCATGGGCCCTGTGGAGAACACAACCCCAATTCGCCCTGTATGGATCTCGGCAAATGTACAAAAGGTTTCCCTAAAGATTTTCAAACCTCTACCATTATAGCTAAAGATGCCTATCCCATTTATCGTAGAAGCTCTGGCCCTGCTATTCAACACCACTCTAAAACAATTGACAATTCTTGGGTAGTTCCGTACAATCCATTCCTACTGTTGAAATACAGGTGCCATATCAATGTGGAAGTTTGTGGTTCAATACAAAGTGTCAAATATTTGTTTAAATATGTCTACAAAGGCCATGATAAAGCATACCTTGAAATTTGCCAAACTCACATTGACCATGATGAAACACATCAATTTATGGATTCCAGATATGTCAGTGCACCAGAGGCAGCTTGGCGCATTTTTGCTTATCCTATGCATAAGCAACCGCATAGCATCATTCGCCTTGCCGTACATCTGCCTCATTCTCAGTTGCTCTATTTTCATGAGGATGACTACATTGCTAACATCCAACAAAAACTTCATCGGAATTCTACTCTTACTTTGAGCTTAATATGAATGACCAACATGCTCATAACTTTTTATACCGGCAAATTCCAGAGTACTATGTTTGGCAGGAAGGCTCTTGGGAACTTAGAAAACGAGGAGGTGGCTCTGTTATTGGAAGGATGTACACTGTCAGTGTCAAAGATCAAGAACGCTACTACTTGCGATTGTTGCTATTACACGTCAAAGGTGCAACAAGTTTTGACAGTATTAAAACGGTCAACGGAGTAACGTATGAAACCTTCAAAGAGGTAGCATTAGCCCTTGGCTTAATATTTGATGATAATCTATGGAAAAATACGCTACAAGATGCCTGTATTCTTAACATGCCAGCACAGCTTCGGGACATGTTTGCCTATATCTTCATTTTTGGCCCTCCAGCTAATCCTCTGCAGTTATGGAAAGAATTCAAGGAACACTTTGTACAGGACTATTGCCATGCATACCACTCCAATACTGAGGCCTGTATAAATTGTGAAGGCTATGCTATGACTGATGTTCAAGATGTTCTAAAAAGTCATGGCAAAAGTTATATGGATTTTCATTTACCACAACCTGTAAATAAACCACATCTTCTCCCACTGTATGATAAGGATGTTGAGCTACAAATAGCTGCGGACATGAAAGCTACTCTAAATGACGAACAACTCTTGGCCTATAATACTATCAGTCAAGCTTTACAAGACTCTACTGATAGCACAAAGTGCTTTTTCATTGACGGTCCTGGTGGGAGTGGTAAGACCTACTTATATCATCTACTGCTACATCAGCTAAGGGGAGAAGGACACATTGTGTCAGCAGCTGCCACAACAGGAATCGCAGCTAACTTACTCGAAGGAGGACGCACAATCCATTCTCTTTATGGCATTCCAATTCCTGTCAATGAAACTTCGGTTTCAAGGATTAAAACTGACACAGCCAAACAGTTGAAGAATACTAAACTATGTATCATTGATGAGTGCACAATGCTCTCTAAGTATGCATTGCATGTCATTGATAGACTTTTACGGGATGTCATGACAACACATGTCTCCAAGAAACAGCAAACACCGTTTGGAAGTAAAGTTATTGTTCTGGGACAATGCCTTCCTGTCATCGCTCACGGAACCAGAACTGATATTGTAGAGAGCTGCATTAAGTATTCCAAACACTGGCAAAATTTCGTTAGACTACCACTTATTAACAACATGCGCTCCATTGACCAACAATACAGTACTTGGTTGCTTCAACTGGGAAATGGTGAACTTTCCAATGATTTTAACCTTGGAGATGATGTCATCGATATACCTTCAGACATGCTTTCCACTGGCTGCTTAATACGTGATATCTTTGGAGACAACATTTCTATTGATATTAACAACAATGAGAGCATCAATATTGCTGCATCACATGCAATTCTATGCCCTAAAAATGAGGATGTGGATAATGTTAACTCCAATATCATGGATCGTCTGAATGGTGACTACACAGAATATATCAGTCATGATTCCATAGATGCTGATGAATGTGATGACCCTGACCAATATCCAGTAGAATTCTTACATTTGCTTAGACCAACTGGAATGCCTTCACATCGGCTAAAACTGAAAAGTGGTACTATTATCACGCTGTTACGCAACCTCAACACCAAAAAAGGTCTGTGCAACGGTACTCGCTTGATTGTTACTGCTTTGCTTCCTAACATCATAGAAGCCAAAGTAATTACTGGGTCAGCTGCTGGAAATGTTGTTTTTATTCCACGTATTGACTTATGTCCATCTGACACAGGATTACCTTTTAAATTGAGACGTCGCCAGTTTCCTGTGAAGCCAGCATTTGCCATGACCATTAACAAATCGCAAGGCCAAACACTTCATCGAGTTGGTATTTTTCTACCTGAACCAGCATTTGGACATGGTCAACTCTACGTGGCTTTTTCTAGAGTGAGGCAACGCTGTAATGTGAAAGTTCAAGTCGTTGATACACCAGTTCAAGGGAAAATAGTGGAAAATTGTGACAAAGTTTTCACTAAAAATATAGTGTATAAAAATATTTTACTTTAAATTCTTTAGATACATATTAGATTTAGATACATAGTTACTTTCTAATTAAACACAAATATTACAATAAATTAGTTTAGCCATAGATGTATAGGAATAGAAAAAAATAAAAATACCAAAAAAATTAGTTTAGTTATAGATAAAGACATTATAATTAGTTATTAGATATAAAATAGTCATTTAAGATATATAGTCGTTAGTTTTTTAGCTTAGAAACTTTATTTTTATATTTCATAGTATATGTATATGAACACACATTTTGTAGTAGATTGTAGATGTGTATCATCTAAATGCTTGCATTTAGTGATAACAATCTGAAGCTCCAGCAGTATAGCTGCTGAAAGATTTCATTTTCTTTTTACACAGGGTGAGGTTTTTGTGAACAGCTAAGAGACGGGTGGGACGGCTGTTCACACACATCTCTATCTCGAAGTGTTTTCTGTACACATACATACATACATACATACATACATACATATAGGTACATATTTAGACACATAGGTACATATTTAGACACATAGGGAAAGAATAGACATTTTGATTTTAAATCTGAATTCTTCTGCTATTTGTGGAATTTATAGTGGAAAAAAGGCAATTTTGGCACTTGCTGCCTAATGGTGACCTACAGCACTCTTGCTGTAAGTTGCATGAAATGTATATGGAATTTGTGGTTTACTTGCGGCAGTTGCGGCACATGTGGTTTCGGCAGTTTCAACCGCCAAAATCGCAGTTACCTCTAATTTTTAGTGGTTGCATTTAGTGAACCTGTCGAAGCTGTGCTTGCCGTATTTACTGCAAGCTAACTGCAAGTTCCATATACATTACATGTTACTTGCTGAAAGTGAGCTGTAGGTAGGCCCTTTGGTGCCAAGTGCAGAAATTGTATTTTGTTATTCCACACCTTCTGCAAATAGCCGAAAAATATCTGATTTAAAAGGAGCCTAACTATTAATAATTAGGGATAGAGTAGAGTAGGTCCCACCAGCTGTAAGGCTAAATCATAGATTATTAACATTCATATATAAATTGAATATACGTAATCTGTACAAAACATCGGTGCCAGTATCTGTACGAAAAACCTTGCCTTAGAATCATGACATGTACTACACTGACATATACCATACAAACATTGGTAGTTGATGGATAGATATCATGTCTTATGTGCATTATTGTCAAATTTGAATGAATAATGTATATATGCATGCTAGACTCCCGATTCTTTAGAATCGGGCCGCCATCTAGTATATAATATATTTTGATATAGATGTTACCATATGAACTACTGATGATATAGTTCCATATAGTTAAATAAGTAGAGATACTGGGAAATCCCAGTGGAGCTCAGCAGCTCTATTATAGTACATACAATAAATAGGAGAAAAATTAGAGCAGTTTGCTACAATATTTTGCATATAAAAAACTTGATTTATTAAAGTACTAGAGACATAGTAAATATTAAATTACAAAAGACAAAAGATGCCACTATTACAAATGCACTAGCACCAAGGTACAGTGGAAATATTATACAATAGGATTGACAATCAATGCAAACCATAGGTGAAATAAACCCTTGTTTAGGGAATCACAGAAATGCCAAAAAATCATCACAAAGTTGTATACAGGCTGTACTGTGAAATACCACCCCCATATGGTTGCTGCTCAACTGGTGAGCTGATCAGTCCATAACTGTTAAAAGTCCGGATCCATACCAATAGTGCGTATAGTGCAGGGAGGAGGGAACCCCCTTAGTACCAGACTCCTGACGTACGTTTCGCTTAGTTTTCTTGCTTGTTATCACGATTGCTTCATCAAGAGGAGTACCGCCGGTTATAAACTCGCAGCTTATATCCCTAGTCAGCATGGTCACATGCTTTTACCCAGCCATGGAATCGCATATTGCGGCGCATGCGTACTCGCCGCGGTCGGCGACTCGCATCGCTTCCGGCGCGACACGCAGCCCATTCAGTCGCGCCGGAAAGGGTATCCCGGCAACGAGTAAACAAGCCGCGCTGAGTCGCGCCTCAGCGATGGAGGTCCGACCCGGAAGAGAAGGCATGCGCACACGATCCACCAGCACTGAACTATAACATGGAGAAGGGCCCCACATTTAAACAATGTAGCGAGCATAAACAAAAGAAGCATGCTCAGGATGCTGTGGTGGTCCATTCTCCAAGAAAAAATGATGATGTTGTAGTATGCGACACAGGTTGAGGGATACAACTGCCGGCAAAGAAGAATAGCAAAGACTTTAAAATCACAATAACCACATTACAAAACACATATAAACATGTACAAGGGGAAAGAGAGGGGAAAGGGAACAATAAAAAACTCCCATTTCAAATGAACAAGGAGTCATGGTGATGATCCAAAATACAGACTATATAGATTTGCGAGTATATATTATATATACATAGAACCCTACAAAAAGGGGGCGAAACTGGTTGTTTCATTAAGGCCTTTAGGGACTACCGTATCCAGTGTGATAATCCACTTTAATTCCCGTTGGGCTAATAGTCTCTGAAGATTACCCCCCGAATGCCTCCATGAATTTGATCTATTCCCTTTGCTTTCAATGAACTAGGGTTACAGTCATGATGGTAATAAAAATGGCGAGGTAAAGTCTTCAGGGAGGGAACATCTTTTTCTTCAATCTTTTTGGCTGCACCAATCTCCCTTACATGCTCCCTAATTCTAACCCTCAGTTCCCTGGTCGTGAGTCCCACATATATCCTGCCACAGCCACAGGTCAAATAATATATGACATGTGTGCTGCTGCAAGAGATATGCTGATTGATTTTATATGTTCTCTAGGCCATCACTGGAGGTGAATTCTGAGCTGCGACAGAGATTGGGGCATGTAGCACAGTCGCCGCACGGGAAGAACACACTCTTGTTTACTCGTTGCCGGGATACCCTTTCCGGCGCGAGTGAATGGGCTGCGTGTCGCGCCGGAAGCGATGCGAGTCGCCGACCGCGGCGAGTACGCATGCGCCGCAATATGCGATTCCACTGGCTGGGTAAAAGCATGTGACCATGCTGACTAGGGATATAAGCTGCGAGTTTATAACCGGCGGTACTCCTCTTGATGAAGCAATCGTGATAACAAGCAAGAAAACTAAGCGAAACGTACGTCAGGAGTCTGGTACTAAGGGGTTCCCTCCTCCCTGCACTATACGCACTATTGGTATGGATCCGGACTTTTAACAGTTATGGACTGATCAGCTCACCAGTTGAGCAGCAACCATATGGGGGTGGTATTTCACAGTACAGCCTGTATACAACTTTGTGATGATTTTTTGGCATTTCTGTGATTCCCTAAACAAGGGTTTATTTCACCTATGGTTTGCATTGATTGTCAATCCTATTGTATGATATTTCCACTGTACCTTGGTGCTAGTGCATTTGTAATAGTGGCATCTTTTGTCTTTTGTAATTTAATATTTACTATGTCTCTAGTACTTTAATAAATCAAGTTTTTTATATGCAAAATATTGTAGCAAACTGCTCTAATTTTTCTCCTATTTATCATATGAACTACTGTTGTAACCATTATTGAGTTACTATATCTTGACATGACCCTATATATACACCTATACATACATTGAGCATTAGAAGTCTCTAGGAATAAGCGTGACATTTTTGTTAATAAAAATATTTAATAATACATAATTTTGGTAAAATTTATAATATGCAATATTAATCCTCATGTTCCTGTAAGATATTTGTGCTATGGGATTATCACCCTTCCTTACCTTTGTATTACACTTGTCTACTAATAAAATTTTGTATTTGTTAATATAATAACGGACCGTAAATCGTTTTTTTTCCTCCCTTCTGGGAAATTGTGTGTGTATGCTGGGGACCTGTATACCATCACTGCTGGGGCTGTATACTGTGCTGGGGTCCTGCTGTATACCACACTGCTGGGGCTGTATACTGTGCTGGGGACCTGCTGTATACCACACTGCTGGGGCTGTATAGTGTGCTGGGGACCTGCTGTATACCACACTGCTGGGGCTGTATACTGTGCTGGGGTCCACCCTCGGCTTATACGCGAGTCAATACGTTTTCCCAGCTTTTGAGGGCAAAAGTAGGGGGGTCAGCTTATACATGGGTCGGCTTATACACGAGTAAATACAGTAAATTACTACCATATATAAAAATTTGTTTGCAATATACCGTAAATACTCATGTATAAGCCGACTTTTTCAGCCCAAAAATTGGGCTGAAAAGTCCCCCCCTCGGCTTATACACGAGTCATATACATATAGTGTGGTGGGGGCTGTGTCCGGGTACTGCAGGAGGCAGGAGGAGGCGGGGGGAGGCTGCAAGGCTGCAGAATGAGCGGCACGTCACGCGGTGCCGCTCATTAATTATGCATGGGGAGCAGCGCATAGTATATTGCTGCTCCCCTGCACAGTATAGCCTCTCCCGCTGTCTCCCCGACCCCCCTATGTATACAGAGGCCCCCCCCAGCAGTGATCCATCTCACCCCCTCGGTCTGCACCCGGGTCCTCCAGCTGCTCCGACTGCGTGCCCCGCGGCTTCTAATACCGGCGTCCTCCCCACTCTTCCTGCTTGAATGTAATCATGTGACCCACGGTGCGATCAAACAGGAAGTGCGGGGAGAGGGGGTGAGATGGATCACTGCTGGGGGGGCCTCTGTATACATAGGGGGGCGGTGAGACAGCAGGGGAGCTGTATACCACAGCTTGGCCTGTATACCAGTGCTGGGGGCTGTATAGCACTGCTGAGGGGCCTGTATACCAGTGCTGGGGGCTGTATAGCACTGCTGAGGGGCTTGTATACCACTGCTGGGCCTGTATACCACTGCTGGGCCTGTATACCACTGCTGGGGCTGTATAGCACTGCTGAGGGGCCTGTATACCACTTCTGGGCCTGTATACCACTGCTGGGGCTGTAAAGCACTGCTGAGGGGCCTGTATACCACTGCTGGGCCTGTATACCAGTGCTGGGGGCTGTATAGCACTGCCAAGTGGCCAGTATACCACTGCTGGGGCCTGTATACCACAGCTGGGCCTGTATACCACTGCTGGGCATGTATACCACTGCTGGGGCTGTATAGCACTGCTGAGGGGCCTGTATACCACTGCTGGGGCTGTATACCACTGCTGGGGATGCATACCACTGCTGGGGCTGTATACCACTGATGAGGGGCCTGTATACCACTGTTGGGCCTGTATACCCGTCCTGGGGGCTGTATAGCACTGCTGAGGGGCCTTTATACCACTGCTGAGGGGCCTGTATACCACTGATGAGGTGCCTGTATACCACTGCTGGGGACTGTATATCAGTGATGGTGGCAACTGAATACTAGTTATGGCCATTATATACCAGTGATGGCTGCTATATACAGGGATGGTGGGCTATATACCAGTGATAGGGGGCTTTATAACAGGACTGTGGTCTGCTGCATTGGTAGTTTACTGTTTCTATTTAAAATAAAAGTTCAACATTTTATTCGTATCTATTTACATTTTTTACATTTTTCAGTACCGGTAGCTGCTGCATTGTCCACCCTAGGCTTATATGCGAGTCAATAGGTTTTCCCAGTTTTTGGGGGCAAAAGTAGGGGGGTCGGCTCGTACACGGATCGGCTTATATGACTCACCGTAGCCGGGTTCTGCACGTCACAGGCGTTGACTCTCCTCTTGTCATGGAACCCCGCCTGCGGGGCCCTGTGGTCCAGATCAATAGGGGGGATGGCTGAACAGTTAGGGATTGATTGTCTTCGTGACGCCACCTGTGAGAGGTCCGGTAACTGTATTGGCGCTGCGGGGCCTCCAGGGGATGGAATGCAGCAAGATGGGACACTCCCTACAGGATGATCGGGAGTCTCCGGGCCAGGAGCTGCACAAGATGTTGTGAGGCAGCTGCGGTAATACTGCTGTTAGGCTCAGGAATCAGACGCAGACACTTCAGAGTCTTTTAGGTACCTTTACTGGTGGTAATCAGGTACGCCAGACCGGGATAGTGAAGTCAGCACTCCTGGAGGTTCACAGCAAGCAGTTGTAGTAGGCTTCCTTTCTCTGTTTCTCTGATTAAGGTCGGGTGGATGTGGAATCCAGCCGGACCGGGCAGTATGTTCAATGGAACTTGCTTCACCTGGTTAGCAGCACTGAGGGCACTGTAAAAGGGTTTGAGCAGGATCAATACTTTTCCCTGGGCTCTCGTAGGTAGGTGCTTCAGGTGGAACAGGGGGCTAGACTCCCTGTGGCTGTATGCTGGTTCTCTGTGGTGGCTGGTAGCTCTCACAGCTCGGTTCCAGTAACCGGTTAGTAAGGAAAGAGTCAGAATAACTCTGTGTTTCTTGAGAGGTGTTCTCATTCTTCCTCTGACCCCAATTGCAAGGGTCTCCTCACTGGCTAGCTGGCTGATTGGGCCTAGTGTGTCCCTCATAAGATGGAGGTTACACACAGGCTTGCAGCTCTTATAGCGACTGCACACATTCTGAAGTTTCTCCCTCCAAGACTCTATTTATAGGGGGAACTGGCTCAAAGTGACCAGTGGAGCTCCCCCTAGAGGCTCGGGGTGAAACCAGGTGTTCTAAGGTGTTGTAGTGTTGTTAGGTGTTTTGTGAGTTTGCTTTGATGTTACTTGCTCCAATCGTGCCCTAAGGATTCTGTGGTGCCCAACAGGTGCCAGGGTGCCACATTCCCCCTTAGTTAACCTCAGTTCTCCCGGCTGAGCAAAAAGTTCTTTTTACAACTTAACTCTAAGCATTTTATAACAGTTAATAACAGAGTCTAAAAGAAAAATACAAAAATCGCTAAAAAAGGAAGGGAAAAATATGAAAAAGATGAAAAGCAGTCCATACGGCACTAGTCCATCTGCCGCAGGCTGGAAAAGGTAAAGTTTTGAGGTCACACAAGTCCTGTGACAATTGTCCAAAGTTTATGTAAAGGGAAAAAGAGTAAAGTCCACACATATTTAAACTTTTTACATTCCCTACGGGTGTCTCTGCTTGGGAGGCCGGTACTAACCTTCTTTACCTTACCAGGCGCTTTCTGTCCCCAACTTAATATACTTGGGACAGAGCCCAGTTCCTCCACCCTTCTGTACACTACTTTTTACAGGTTTTGAAAACAGGGTACTATTTACAAAAACTTACAGGTAATATGGTTCCACTACATTCTAAACCCATTCTCCAAGTTTGTTTGGGGGTTGTCCTAATGCACTATGTGTGGATCTGCATAGTGTGGGTGTTTCCAATGCTGTTGGTGTAGTGTACAAAGTGGTTGTTGGTGGTAGTGTAGGTAGTTGTCTACGAGTACTTTGTCTTACTGTGAGACTAGCAGGTTCACTGATTACAGGAATCTCAGGTTCCAAAATAACAGGCTGCATATCTTGCACTTGGACTTGTTATGGTTGGACTTGTTGAGTTGGAATTGGTTGCTGATTTTCTACAGGCTGGTAGAAATGCATAACTGGTATGATGTATGCTCCATCACATTGTGGCCAGTCTGCTGGTAAGTATCCAATGTCTGTCAGGACTAGATCTTCTTTTTGTTCTTCTTTTGTAGTTACAGCAGGGTAACTGGTTACTTGTGGGATTAACTGTGCTGGACATTTCTTTAAATGGTCCCTTGAGACAGTTGCAAAAGTATTCCCATTATCTTTGCTGATAACGCAAGTTTTGGAATTGTCATACTGAGATGGCATAATGGTGTAGGGTTCAGATTCCCAACTGTTATCCAATTTGTTTGTTTTTCTTTTTAGCACTAAGTCTCCTGTAGCTAGAGGTTCAGCTGTGCTTGTTAAAGTCTTTTGCTTGTTTGCTTCTGCTGATTCCTAGGTTTCTTTCTACACTTTCTTGTACTTTTCTGTACTGTTCTTGGTGTTGACTGACCCAATCTTCATCAGAAGAATCTTCTGCGGGTTCGATGGTTCCCATCTGTAAGTCAATAGGTAATTTACCTGGCCTTGCTCGCATCAAGTAAGCAGGTGTGTAGTTTGTTGAACTGACAGGTATGTGGTTGTAGATGTCCACGAGATCTGGAAGTTTCTCAGGCCATTGATTTCTCTTAGCAACTGGTAAGGTCTTGAGCATGTCAATGACAATGTGGTTCATCTTCTCACATAAACCGTTCGTCTGGGGATGATAAGGTGTGGTGCGGATCTTTTTACACCCATACAGCCCTAAGAATTCTTGAAACAGAGCTGATTCGAAGACTGGCCCTTGGTCAGTCAAGACTTGGTCTGGATACCCATGGGGGCAACAGAAGTAACTCTGGAACGCTTTGGCTGCTACCTGAGCAGTTAAGTCCTTAACTGGAACTACTACCACGAATCTTGAATAGTGGTCAACAATGGTGAGAGCGTAAGTGTACCCGGTTCGACTTGGGGTAAGCTTCACGTGATCGAGAGCAACTAATTCAAGAGGTTTGGTGGTAACAATTGGCTGCAATGGAGCTTTCTGAGTTAGATGGTCTTTCCTTCGAAGGTGACATGGTCCACAGTTCTTACACCACTTGTCAATTGAGCCTCGCATACCGACCCAGTAGAACCAATCCTTCAGGAGTCTCTCCAGCTTCTTCCATCCAAAGTGTCCGGCATCATCATGGTATGCTTCAAGGATCATTTGGACTTCAGTCTTGGGGACTACAATCTGCCAGATTAGTTCATGTCTTCTGCATAGTTTACCCTGGTAGACAAACAACCTTCCCTTTTCTTTCCATAGGCGTTTATCAGTTTGTGAGGCATCAGGGTCCATGTTAGCGTGTTCTTGAGTGATCAGATCCCTTACCAGGCTGACATCTGGATCGTTGGCTTGAACCTCCTTCCAGTCATGATGAGGTAAAGGGTTCACGGTCCTCTCTACACGTTTCTGGTCCCTCTGATGACACGTTGCTGTACCCGTACAGTGGAAAGCAGGTAGTTCAATCTCTTCCAGGTCATCTATGTCTTCTCCCTCTTCAGGAAGGTTAGGCATTCTGGACAGGGCATCAGCATTGCCGTTCTTGTAACCTGCCCGGTATTTTACAGTGAAATCATAGTTCGAGAGTCTTGCTACCAACGCTGTTCTAGGGCCCCCAACTTTGCAGTCTCTAAGTGGATTAGAGGGTTGTTATCAGTGAAAGCTGTGAACGGGGCAGATGCCAGGTAATGCTTGAAATGCTCTGTGATTGCCCAGACCAGGGCCAGGAACTGTAGCTTGAAGGAGCTGTAGTTCTCCGGGTTCCTTTCCGTAGGACGGAGCTTTCTGCTGGCGTAGGCTATCACCTTCTCCTTGCCCTGCTGGCATTGAGTTAGGACTGCTCCTAAACCTTCATTGCTTGCATCAGTATACAACAAAAACGGGAGATTGTAATCAGGATAGGTCAGGATTTCTTCTCCAGTGAAAGCGTTTTTCAGCTTCTGGAAGGATTGTTCCTGTTCTGGTCCCCAGTGGAACGGGGGTCCCCTGATCTTGCCGTTTTTGGATTGACCTACTAAGAGATCTTGCATAGGTGCTGCTATCTTGGTATAGCCTTTGAGGAAGCGTCGGTAATACCCGACCAGTCCTAGAAATTGACGTACCTCTTTGTGAGAAGTTGGTGCTGGCCAGTCCTTGATGACGGTTACTTTATCCGGATCCGGTGCTACGCCTTCAGCGCTGACCACGTGGCCTAGGTATTGGACCTTGGGTTTCAGCAGGTGGCACTTGGACGGTTTCAGTCTCATCCCGTACTCGAACACTTCACTCAGGTGCTAGAGGTGATCTTCATAGGTCTGAGAGTATACAATGACATCATCAAGGTATAACAGGACAGTCTCAAAGTTCTTGTGGCCCAAACAACACTCCATCAGTCTCTGAAATGTTCCTGGGGCATTGCACAACCCGAATGGCATACTGTTGAACTCGCATAAGCCCATAGGTGTCGTGAAGGCTGTCTTCTCACGATCCTCCTCTGCAACGGCAACCTGCCAGAACCCACTAGTAAGATCTAATGTGGAGAAGTAGTTGGCAGATTTGAGTGCAGCTAGTGACTTTTCTATGCGGGGTAACGGGTATGCATCCTTATGTGTGACTTTGTTGATTTGTCTGTAGTCTACGCACATCCTCATACTACCATCTTTCTTTTTAACCAGGACTAGTGGTGCTGCCCAGGGACTGCAACTATCCCTAATGACTCCAGCGTTTCTCATGTCCTGAAGCATCTCTTTTGCTTTTTGGTAGTGTGTGGGTGGTATAGGTCTGTACCTTTCTTTGATAGGTGCATGGTTGCCTGTGGGGATATGGTGTTGTACCCCTTTAATCCTCCCAAAGTCAAGTGGGTGTTTGCTGAACACTTGCTCATACTCCCGAACTACCCGGTATACTCCATTTTTCTGGTGAGTAGGTGTATTGTCAGTTCCTACACTGAGCTCCTGACACCATTTCTCTAACTGATCTTTGGAGTGAGGGGGTTCATCAGTGACTGTTTGTGCTGAGGATTTTACATCAATTATAGCATCATCTTTAACCTGGTACAATTTTGCGACAGTGGCATATCTAGGCAGTCTGACTTCGTCATCACCATAGTTTAATATGCGTACGGGGACTCTCCCATTTCTCACATCGACCAACCCTCTGGCTGTCAAGAGCATAGGACTACTATCAGACATTACAGGTTCTACTACAGCTTGGTAGTCCTGCCCTCTAAGGCCTATGGCTGCTCAACACCAGATCATCATTTCACTTCTGGGTGGTACCACAATTGGAATGGGATCTGTGACCCGTACTCTGCCAATTTCACCATTAGACAATGTTACCTGTTGTTGATAAACCAGAGATCGGATCTGCTTTTGGATGGCTCTCTTCTCTCTGGGTCTACCAGCTTCAACACTCTGTTGGAGTAAAAACAACACTTCATCGATGCATTTAACCATGACATTAGTACCCAGTATTACGTAGGGATCTTTGTTGTTTGGTTTATCCTGAACCACTAGGATAAACTCTCCCCAACTGCACTCTCCCCACCCTTACTGTAGCTTCCCATTGTCCCTCGATTGTAACTAATATACCATTAGTGGCTTCAATGTTCAGATCAGGGTTAGGGGGTTCCAGCTTAACATCTGGCCAGAACTGCTTGTAAAGGATACTTGGTATGGTTGACACCTGGGATCCAGTGTCTATCAAGGTGGATATAGCGATGCCATTGATGACGATTGGTAGATATGGACAGTCTCCTACATACTTGTGTTCCCAGCTGGACGTTGGGCCTGGACAGTCTACTCCTGGGGTTGGCCCTTCTCGCCCAGGGGTTGCCCGTTTAAAGGACGGGACTGTTGAGTACGTCCTCCTAAGTCGTTCTGCTGACTGGTGCGGCGTCGGTCAGGACTGCGGCGGTCTGCAGGTTTTCCTCGCGGCGGCTGTGTCTTTCTGTTCATCCACAGGACGTCGTCAGGGCTGTGGGCGAGCTGAATCTTGCCCGATGACCTTGCATCTGTCTTGGGTCTTCTCCCAGCTTGTAGCTTGGCCACATTTTTCATCAGCTGTTCAACATTAGCACACAGTTGCTCAAACCGATCAGGTGTTGCAGTCTGTGCACTGGACTGAACCGCAGGGATTCGAGATGCTGCTGTCGGCACGGAAGGGGTGTCAGTATGCTGCTGCTGTAAAGCGGGATCAGGCACTTCGGCGAGCCGTTGTCCCCATACTGTTAAGTCTCTCAAGGTATCAAACTCTGCGCCAGGATTTTGTATTGACCACCAGCTTGCTTGCTTCCTATCCTCAGATAGTCTAAGGCCCACAATAAATTGTCCAATTAACGCTTTGTTTTCATCTCTGACACCATCAGGATCAACTTGTTTTAACAGTCTTAGCGCTTCTTGCAATCGTAGTGAATAATCTAGGACACTTTTTTGTGCCCCTTGGTTACAACGATAGAATGACAGTCTTAATTCAGCTTCGGTATGGCATTCAAAAACCCGGGTTAATTTAGCGAATATCTGTTCCACAGATTCCTGAGTTTCTACAGGCCAGCTGCGGCTCTGCAGCTCGGCTGCGCCCGTTAACTGTCCTATAACAACTGAAGCTCTCTGCTTACCGGTCATAGCGTACATGTCCAGCGTTTGGCGTATCTTCCTCTGGAAGGTCTCCAAGGTACTGGTTGTACCGCTGTACTTAAGTAACCAGTTCGCACTCGGAACGTAAGGCAGAGATATCGGCATAATCGGAGCGGGTTGCGGTGGCATACCGCCGGCTTGTTGCTGTCCATCAAGAGGTATGTTTTGAGGCACCGCTTGGTTTAGTGGGGGTACCGCGTTGTTGGGAGCCAGGTTACTCATGGTCGCTCCCCCTTAGTTAAGCGTAGCCTTTCCTTCGGTTTCAAACGGAAGTGTCGGCCTCGCAGTGAGGAGTGAGGCACCACGGGAATTTCCGGTTCCTGCTGCGTACAGAGGAAGTCGTCAGAGCGTGGGAGCGGGGCCAATCTTCACGCCCTTTGCACAGTCACGCCCCTTCTTTTCCCGCCTTTCGCGCAGCAATGGCGGATCAAATTTACAGTTCGATATTTACAGTCATTAAATAGCACACAATACCCGTGGTAATGGGCCTGCTCGTATCCTGTTTGTGACGCCAAATTCTGACTCACCGTAGCCAGGTTCTGAACGTCGCAGGTGTTGACTCTCCTCTTGTCATGGAACCGCGCCTGCGGCTGTGGGGCCCGGTGGTCCAGATCAATAGGGGGGATGGCTGATCAGTTAGGGATTGATTGTCTTCGTGACACCACCTGTGAGAGGTCTGGTAACTGTACCAGCGCTGCGGGGCCTCCGGGGATGGAATGCAGCAAGATGGGACGCTCCCCACAGGATGAGGGGGAGTCCCCGGGGCCAGGAGCTGCGCAAGATGTTGTGAGGCAGCTGTGGTAATACTGCTGTTAGGCTCAGGAATCAGACGCAGACACTTCAGAGTCTTTTAGGTACCTTTACTGGTGGTAATCAGGTACGCCAGACCGGGATAGTGAAGTCAGCACTCCTGGAGGTTCACAGCAAGCAGTTGTAGTAGGCTTCCTTTCTCTATTTCTCTGATTAAGGTCGGGTGGATGTGGAATCCAGCCGAACCGGGCAGTATGTTCAATGGAACTTGCTTCACCTGGTTAGCAGCAATAAGGGCACTTTAAAAGTGTTTGAGCAGGATCAATACTCTTCCCTGGGCTCTCGTAGGTAGGTGCTTCAGGTGGAACAGGAGGTTAGACTCCCTGTGGCTGTATGCTGGTTCTCTGTGGTGGCTGGTAGCTCTCACAGCTCGGTTCCAGTAACCGGTTAGTAAGGAAAGAGTCAGAATAACTCTGTGTTCCTTGAGAGGTGTTCTCCTTCTTCCTCTGACCTCAATTGCAAGGGTCTCCTCACTGGCTAGCTGGCTGATTGGGCCTAGTGTGTCCCTCATAAGATGGAGGTTACACGCAGGCTTGCAGCTCTTGTAGCGACTGCACACACTCTGAAGTTTCACCCTCCAAGACTCTATTTATAGGGGGAACTGGCTCAAAGTGACCAGTGGAGCTCCCCCTAGAGGCTCGGGGTGAAACCAGGTGTTCTAAGGTGTTGTAGTGTTGTTAGGTGTTTTGTGAGTTTGCTTTGCTGTTACTTGCTCCAATCGTGCCCTAAGGATTCTGTGGTGCCCAACAGGTGCCAGGGTGCCACATATACACGAGTATAAACGGTAATCATTCCCAAATGGTATCTGCAGAGCACCAACCGTCACCAGTAAATAATAATGTTATTTTCTTTTGTGAACACTTACTACTAGGCTTTGGAAATCCCATTTATACTTACAAATCCCGCATTTTCAGTTTATAGTTGTAAATAGAAAATATAGATGTGAACTGGTGAGAGTCAGGCAGATAGAAGTCAGTCTGTGTTGGATGTGATTTCCCGCGCTGTCTTCTGTCCTGAATATTTCCAATATGATTAATAACTCAAGTTTGGAATAATAATAAGGATGTTTAATAACAGGAAAATAAGACAATTCAAATACCAATATAATAATAAAGATAACAATAAAACCTATCTTCAATGTCCTCTAATTAGAGAAAAATGCAAATGCATCTATATATTACTACTAGTCATGGCAGAGAGAGAGAGAGAGAGAGAAAGAGAGAGAGAGAGAAAAGTTACATGGAAGATTTGGATGAGATATGGGGTTGACCAGGTGTTGATGGTCCTCTTCCATGTCCAAAGTAAAAAGAGAGAGAGTGTCTCGATTCCACCTCCAATTATAGTTCAGATTTCACATCCACACCCACATACAACCCACGACTCCTCCCTTCTTCAGTATCTTCTGTGGCAAGTATATCCGAACATCCTCCAGTAATATGAACCTCATCAGGGGTCACAGTGGTAATCACCAAACTGCGGATGGCGTCCTTGTATTAGGAAAGAAAGTCTTGTATAAGATGGGTTTACCACCATTTTGGCTGGATCCAAGATGTCCATCTGAAGAACAATTGGTTTATCATTCAAAACACCACAAGCATTGTGTAGCAATATACATCTCCATAGGCCGGAGACGGGATGTCTACCTGAGGACCAATGGTCAATACCCCAAACCCACAAAGGCTGTATACATATGTATATAAGAAAGAGGCAGCACTCACCAGTATTGTGCAGCAGTGGTCTCTTTAATCCAGCGTGTTTAAGGATTCATGACGGTGCAGGGAGGTGACCACGGAGGGCTGACGACGACGCTGTTTCGCAAAAAATTGCTTCTACGGGTCCGGTGTGCTGTGGATTAGCACCACCAGGGGAAGAACCTGCCTATAGGGCAATCCGCCCGGAGCATGATGGTTGATATTGCCACTTAGTGCCCTGAAGCCTCACTACTTGATAGGCTGTATACATATGTAGATGACACCAGGTGGCAAACAGCGTCTGCATTCAAGATCAACACAGAGGATGTGTATTCCTGTATCGTCCAGGAGGCTGCAGGGTCAATGTTACATGATCGATCTCCTTGATAGAGCCCTGGAAATATTCAGCTCTCATAATATCCAATATGGAGTTCAGCGATTCCTATAAACTTACATTGTCCATGTTGGCTTCCAACATACCCCCCTTTGTGTCTGAATGACACATGATATTTTAAGGGGCCACAAATCCGGAATCCTCTTCGCCGCTGTAGTTGACTCCTCTTCTTAGGGCAAAGAGCCGCCTAACACATTCACTCAGCATATGTCAACATTCACTCCAAAAACAGAGTTAATTTTGTTATAGCTTGTTTTCTAATAGGACATTGAAGAAGGCATACATGGAAAATACACATCAAATTATGCATAGGATCATTACATCACACACAAACAAATATCATATAGAACAACAATCAAACTATTTCATAGTTTGACATAGGAAAGTTCTGGTAGAAATGTATATCCTATAGGTTTCGTTTTGGTATCAAGCAGTCTTTCCTACTGTGCCCTCTTCTGCCACAGTTCTCACATATTGCAATTACTTTTAATTCAATGGGAATTTGTACATTTGTCTCACATGATGCAATTTTGACATTGGCTTGTTCTTTCACATTTAAACTCTGAATCCTTTTTTTATAAATAACGGGTTACACAGCATATGTATACTTGTAAAAGAGATAAAATTACAGAAACAATAAGTAAAATGACAATTGGATGAATCAAATAATTCAGCATGCCATTTGCCGCATTTGAATGACCAAATATTACCTCCCACCAATAACCCTTAGCATTATTTTCTAATAGATGGGTAACCTCCTTTAGTTCATTTTGGTCATGATGTAATACAATCGTGGCATTCGATTTCTCCTGATTAAGCTTCATCAATAAATATTCATCTCTATTAAATTTTACCAGCCATTCTCCAAGTTCTGTCCCCATTCCTAGGTTTAATGCTTGGAGATTAACTGGAGTGTGATATTTCAGATCAATTGACATATTAGCAATAGTGGGAATTACATAAATCCAGTTAGATGTCTTGATTTCTGTAACCCCATTAAGAGTACACCATGCTCCCCTAGCTACAGATGTCATTTAAGAACAATGTTGTGTTGTTATAGATATATTGGTGGTATTTAGGAGAAAGAAACAAACTCTTTTATGCCCTAGATAGAAGATGGGTGCTTTGTCTTTTGAGATCGATTCCCCATCTAGAATACAAGTGGATGAATTATTCCAGCATTTGTCTTCAACCAACCTAAACTGTCCTGGTGTACATAGAATATTATGATTTCTTTGTATGCAAAGGGAAATGTCAACCTGTGTCCACCTTCCATTTCTCCTAATTACTTGAGGATGTTCTAACCTTGGGTGTAGTAATGTAGAATCTACAGTAAAAATACCAATTGAACTAATTTTATGCATGAGCTCTAATGGTGAATTGGTGTATGGAATAAATGAAGAAGCATAGCATTTCTCAAAGTCATAGTTGTTGCACCCAACCCACACATTCACCCACCATTTTGAATGTGTACTGCTCATGAGTTCAGGTAACACGGCAGTGGCTTGAGACAACCATTCAAACGGCCATTGTCCATCATAAATAGATTGTACTGCTATCTTAATGTTAGTTGATAATTCCATTTGTCCTTGTTTACAGACTAGAGCCAAAGACATATTCCTACCTCTTGTCACTGCATCTTCCATTAATTCTTTGAAGTGTTGAATAAAATCTTTTGCTACCCCGATATAAGTGTTTACATGATCTTGCTGTAAATTGTTAATTATATCATTGATTTTCCTTTGTACTTCAAAACCTTTCTTACTATTGGTTGCTATGTCTACAAGTTTTGTTCTTAAACTACTGATATCAGCTTCATTAATGATACCCATACCTGTTCTTAATCCTCCCCACAGTGTGCTGAAAGTGTCCCTTCGCCCTCTGTCATTCCCTGAATTAAGTGGTTTATGATGGTGTTTTATTCGATTTTCTGCATTTTTGTTAGTAAACCATCGATATAGGGCATGTACATGATTTAGTGTATATCCTGCACAAATTGGGTAATAGGTTTTTATGAACCATAGAGAGATATTAACTCGCCAAGTAACAAAGGCATATTGAACGTCACTAGCAATGGTTTGAGTAGAATCTAGGTTGACTTGTAAAGGGTGCCCTTCTTCTAAGTACATTATCTGCTGATTGGTGTCAGTTTCATTGATCACGCATGGTTTTATGTAATCTAGAGCGGCATCAATGATGTGCATCTCACCTATTTCTATTTCTGGTGTTCCACATGCCCAATAACCAACCATTTCTCTATAGGACTTGTAGGGTTTAGAATAGTGACCCAATTATAAAACTTTGCCCTTGCTGAACTGACATCTCAACCTCTGTGGCATCCCCAATGCATGCCTCACGATATGTGAGGGTGATCCCTTTTGGCCTGAACATTGGGTGTATATTATTACGCCAATATATACCACATACAAACAAGTATTCTCCTTCTTTTAAGTTGTCATTAAACTATCCATAATCTATCCCCTTATGCTCATTTTTTTTGGGTAACTTAGACTCTTCCCCCAACCAGTACCCAGTTTCATTTACATATACTGTAGCCATGGCTGTAGTGACTTTGGATCTATATTTTGTACACCTTCCATATATATTAACCTCTGAGTACTGGAACTATGATTGACTCTCCCAAATGAAAAGACAGCACTATACTGATTGCTGGGACCCTGATAATATCTCCCAGTTACCTTACCCTCTGGTATCAGTCTTACTGTTCTACTTTTAACACCACTATCTTTAGGGTTGCTGTTTGCATCAATGATTATATCTGTGTGTGTAAATTATACCTTCCCATATTCCTCATTTGGTAATATACCCTTATCAATATCTCCAGAGTGTTCAACGTGAGTTGATTCTATAGCATTTGTGATTCCAATTGTCAAGAAAATTGCTGCAATTCCAATATCCAGAATCCAGAAATTTCCGTCTCTCAATTCACGCTTCATTTAGGATCCTGGAATACAAGAACAAGAGCGGCATCAAATTCTCATCAGTTATATCTGTTTACCTTGATCTGCATGAACCCACTTTTCTATATCCCTCCCTTTCATGCATTTGACGCTTCTCTTGTCTATTCTCTTAACTTTTACCACTTGTTCACTCAGCGTCATGGTTACCACATAAGGTCCTGTCCAGTTTGCATCCCATGAAGATTTGGGTACAAAATTCTTTACCATCACCCTGTCACCTAGTTGTAATTTTATTGGTGGCATGCCTGGTTCTTCCTTTGCTTTTGGAGCCATATTGGCAGCTGCAAAATTTAAATATTTTTGCACTTGGTCCTGTAACTGTGTCAGGAACTTTTCCTTCTCTGCACTTTCTCTCATGGGGGTACTAAGTTTGGGATCTGCAGGATGGCAAAGGTTCATTACTCTACCAGTCATTAATTGATATGGGGTGATTGCAGTGCTCTTTGCATCCGTTCCCCATATTGCCATTAGAATTGTCATCATATCAGGCATTTTGGCAACTACATTAGTGACAGGAGGGTACACTTATTTAAAGCTTGGTAGTCCAACCTTGGACGCCAACCATTTGGTTTCTTAACTGGCCAATGGGGCGCATTATTGGTGGACTGGCATTCCCTGATAACATTTTGAATTAGCAAATCATCCAGTATTCTCTTAATGTAGGGGACTGACTCTGGTGGTATTTTATATTGTCTCTGGGGAGGGGGATCAGGACCCTCTACCATTACAACCATATTGGATACTTTGCCACATTGGGTTTTTGAATTTGCCCACACATTGGTATGCTGCCACAAGATGTCTGCCAATATTTCATCATCTGTTCTCAAAAGCATGGCTGCATCTAAAGATTCAGCACCTTTGATTGAATCGATGCCATAATTGTCAGTAACCATTTTTAAACAACCTTTATACAGTGACCCTCTCCACAACATCCAGTTGCACAAATCAAGAATAAGTCCATGCTCCTTCATAACATCTGACCCAATAATGGTGCCTTCATGTGTTGGCAAAAGATATAAGCTATGCTCACCATGTAGGTCTCACAGGTTAATTGTTACTGGTAATGATTGTTCTTAGGATACTAATTGTGCTCCAAACCCTCTCAGAAAAATATGTTTACCACCAGGGTCTTTAATCAAATCCAGATTAGTCAAACTGACAGCAGCACCTGTATCCAGTAAAATGTTTGCGCGATGGCCCCCTATCGTACCTTGAATACGAGGTCTCCCACCCTTGTCCCTGCTAAGCTGACTCACTAGGGACAACTCCGGGGTCTGGCATCCCTATTGTTTTACATAAGGATTTGTTGGAGGTAAGGTCTTTAACTCCTCTGGCTTCCCTGCCATTGCCTTCCCAATCTTCCTCAGCTCTTCCAGAAGTGGGCCATACAATGTAACTTCAGGAAGACTATGCTGTCCCTTACTTGTATTATTTGATTCTTGCTTTTGATTGTGCTTACTATTAATAAAAGGTCTATTATTGATAACTCTTTTACTACTTCTGCATTCTTTAATAGTGTGACCTGTGTATCCACATTTGTAACATTTCCCAATAAACCTTACTTTGCCTTCATTTTTGACTAATTCTGACATCCTCTTTTGGGGCTTGTTGTCATGACTTGTGTCCTGAATCCAATCCTTTAATATATTTACAAAGGCTTGATAGGAATTTGCATTCCTCAAGGCAACTTTTGTTGAATAATCAACAAAAGTGCATTTGTTAGCCATTGAATATAGAAAACTATTATCATGGGGGCGTGGCCTAGGCAGTGGAAGAGAAAGACGTGCGAAGGACTAGCTCCTGCACTAAGGTCACAAAAAACAGCCAAAATAAGCCCAGATTCCTGAGAGATCTGGGAGTCTGGTGCCCACCTGTGTACCTGGTGGAGAGGGAGACACAGCGCCCTGGTGAGAACCCGGAGAGCCCTGGCTGGAACCCCTGGAGGCGGCGGTGCTGAGAAGATCGCGGCAGACACAGGCGCCATATTTATTCATAACCCCGCCTCGTGGTCTTCCCTGCAGCAGACCCCGGAGAGGCAGCGGTGGTGACGGCGGTCCCCGGAGGGCAGCGGCGGCACCCAGAAGACGCGCCCGCCGACTGAGAGAGGTGACTGTAGAGATCGGTAACGGGGAGAAGAGCAGAGGCGGCGGGAACGGAGCGGTGGGGGCTGTGAAGTGGGGGAGCCTGGAGGGGACCCACCTGACGAGACAGCCAGGGAGGCAGCAGAGGAGAGGGAAGGAGGCTTGAAGGTTACGGAGCGGAGCGGAGTAACAGGGGAGGGCTGTGAAATCTGCCCCTAAGAAAGCCCACAAGGAGGCCGCCATTACAGAACTAATACAGCGTTGGGAAAATCTCCCCCTGGTTTAGGGACAGACTCCATTTTTAACTCATTGTACAAGCAATTGCCAGATTTGGGGCGCCACCTGGTGGGCACCTGTGACATTTCCTAACTTTATAGTGATAAAGCTCTGGACTGCCATCTGGTGACCAATTAGAGTCATCACATCCCTCTTCCCATCCAGGAATATAATATGCAGTTGGATTGCACCATCTAGTGGCTCTCAGGAGTAATTGCCAGCAATAAATTTCAAAGCTCTGACACATGATCTCTTTCCCTACAGAAAGGAACTAAACAATGAATATGCTGTAATAATAGACTTTTAAACCTCAAGTGGTGGTAAACTGATGCCCGATCAACACTCTATGAAAATGGTGCGCACACAAACGGATCGAGCAAAAAGCTTAACAAGGCAAAACACAGCGATAGGAGATAACAACCCCCAAGGGGAACTCGATAAATACTTAACAAAAAAGAAGGATTCTACAACATCCCAATCTAAAATAAAACTGCAAAATACACAACCCATACAGGCAATGGGACATTCAGATTTAAGTATGGAGGACTCTGATTGCGATTCCATGACAGAAGAACCTTTAACACGTTCATTCATGAGAAAACTAATGGCAGAAAATACAAAACAACTGTCAAAGGAGATTAACGCCCTACGCACGGATCTACAACACATGGGCCATAGAGTAGAGGCATTGGAGAGCAATCAGACAAATATCATAGATGCGTCACAAACGCTGAAAGACCATGTTCTAGTCCACCAGAAACATCTCAACTCCATCTTTCAATCAATAGAAGACCAAGAAAATAGAAGCAGACGCAAAAATGTCCGCCTGAGGGGCATCCCAGAGTCCTATGCCCCAGAAGCTCTTAATAAAGTTTCAATGGAAATCTTTTCGAACATTCTAGGCCCCGACAGAGCTAATGTCATAATAATCGAACGAGTACACAGAGCATTAAGACCGAAGCCGGCCGCCGGAGACTTGCCGAGAGACGTAATATGCGGTCTGCTCAACTATCTTGATACAGCTGCGATCCTCAAAGAAGCAAGGGGAAACTCCTCAGTAAGCTACGATGGAGCAACAATTCAGATCTATCAGGATATCTCCCCAACTACACTGGCAAAACGTAGAATCCTTAAACCCCTGACTGACGCTCTGATTGCTAAGGGTCTTAGGTTCAGATGGCTCTTTCCATTTGGTTTGTGGATATCTAAAGAAGGACGACAAATTACTATATGAACTCCGGAGGACTTGTCAGAATCCTGGGAACCACTCCAGATCGAACCTTTGAACGTTCCATCTTGGCTTCCTGTAGACATGGGCATGGATTTCCCAACACTAACCAAGCCGGCGGAATGGTCCATCAAGAAGAAATCATCTTCCTCGAAATCAAAGAAGAACACAAACAAAAGGGATCTCACTTGACTGCAAAGTCGTGACTGAGTCCAGAAGGAATGTTATTCTTTTTTGTCTATTCTATTACTTTTTGTTTTTTGTAGACACAGGGACTGATGCTGATCGTCTCTTCTTGTGAAGCTCCAGTGCTACAGAAAAGAACATCCCTAAGATTGTTGACAGCGGATGTACAAACATTGATTTTGATGGACATACGGTTTGAGACTCCCTTTTTCTCCTTTGCCTTGGTTCTCTTTCCTTTCCTCCCCCTGCCCTGTGCCTTCTCCTATCCCCCCCTTCCTGGATGACTAATCCTTTATATCTGCACTCTCCTCCTTCCCCTCCATCTACTCTCTGCTACATCGATCTTCTGTGTTGGTGGCTGAGTGTTACCCCCTTTTTCTCCTCTGCCTTGGTTCTTTTTCCTTTCCTCCCCCGGCCGTGCCCTTCCTCTGCTTCCCCTTCTTGAGGTCTGACCCTTTATATCTACACCCCCCCCCTTCTTTCCTTCCATTGATTCTGCTACACCGATCTTCTAAGCTAATAATATAAAAAAAAAAAAAAAAAAAAAAAAAAAATGGATAGAATCAGTTACGGATTACCAATAGGGTAGCTAAAATTGAATGATCATAGAATCCCGTTCCCCCCCCCCCTTCTTTTTCCATTTTTAAATTTTATCCTTTATAACTCGGGGACAAGAGTTCCAAATGTAACTGTAAGATTGATATGAGCAACGTTGCAATTAGATGTGATAATCTCCTATCTCATATGATTTAGTTATATTGTGTTACCTCTATAATATTGTAATTAGCTCCACCACTTGAGGTTATATTAGTTATACTCATCTTTTCTTTATAAGTTGGGAATTATACCCCCCCTGCAAAAGATGAGTTTGAATTACTTATATGTAAATAGTTCAATATATGTTCTGATGGTTTTCTCTTACAGACGTATGATAAAGACGGTACTTTTCAACAACTCCCATGGCTGCGACTGACGGAGGAACGGGGGGGACGGTTGTTGTGGCTTCCTACAATGTGAAAGGTTTGAACTCACCGGCCAAACGTAGTCAGATTCTACATTTATTAAGTAAAAAAAACGCACAAATTCTATTCCTCCAGGAAACGCACTTTAAAATAGGACGGACACCTAACATCACCTATTCTCGATACCCAACCTGGATTCACAGCTGCTCTACTACAGCGTCAAAGGGGTCAGTATCGCTTTTAAGACAAATGGCCCATTTGAAGTAAAAGACTACCTTTCTGACGCAGAGGGCAGGTATATTTTTGTGAAAGGAGTCTTAGCCAATACGACAATTACATTGGCTAATATATATGCACCAAATCAAGGGCAAGTACAATGGCTCTCCAAAACATTAAACACACTAAACCTGTTCACAGAGGGTATATTGGTGGTGGGAGGCGATTTTAATTTGACAATGCACCCATTGATAGACGCTTCCAACGGGAAATCCTCAATCTCTTCAAAACAAAGGAGTAGTTTTCTAAATAGGTTGAGAGACCTCCACCTGGTAGACCCATGGAGAATAGAACACCCTACAACAAAGGATTATACATATTTTTCGATCCCACATAATACATACCACAGACTTGACTACCTCTTACTGCAAGAAAACTCTATCAAACTAGTCCGCAGCACCTTGATAGATAATATTACGATTTCTGACCATGCACCTGTGCTGCTAGAGATTGAGGTACCCACCATACCTCGGCGAATCCTGTCCTGGAGGCTGAATGAATCTTTACTAGGAGACCCCGATCATTTGGCTCAGATGGAGTTTTCCCTGGGTAGATATTTCAGGGAAAACATATCAAATAACACGGTCACACCAATAATCTGGGAAGCGCACAAGGCGGTGCTAAGGGGAGAACTGATAGCCCTTGGCTCTCATGTCAAACGACAGAGAGAAAAGGAAATCTCCTCCGTGCTGCATCAGATCAGTGCGACGGAGAGAATACATAAGAGTAAACAAAGCAGTACCACACTCTCAGATCTGACGATGCTTTGCAATAGACTGAAGGATTTGCTGAACCTTAACTCAGCCAAAATATTTGCCCGCTGTAGACATAGAATATATATGCATGGCAATAAAGGAAGCAAGCTAACCTCGAAAATGCTTAAAAAACAAAAAGAGAGTTGTTTTGTTCGGTGAATCAGGAAGGTCGGCGAAGGAGATCTAGTAGAATCAGAAGATATTGCGGAAGCATTTAGACAATACTATCACTCCCTATACAACTTACACCCTTCAGATTCAATGTCAGATCCTGTTACTGCTAATGACAAAATTCAAACTTTTATCAACACGCTCAAATTACCTGAGATTTCTCTTGAGGGCCAATTACTACTTCAGACCAAAATAACAAGAAAAGAGATTGAGGAGACTCTGGCATCTATACCAAATGGGAAAGTGCCAGGTCCTGATGGATTTTCTATAATCTATTGTAAGAAATTTGCAGATACATTAATACCGCACATGGAAAAACTATTCAACAATTTACTGTCGGGCTCCATTCCACCGCCACAGGCTCTTGAAGCTTACATCACTGTAATACCAAAAGAGGGGAGGGATGACACCCTGTGCAAAAATTACAGACCAATCTCATTACTGAATACAGATATGAAATTATGGGCAAAACTCTTAGCTAACAGAATTAACTTGGTTCTGGGAGACCTTATTCACCCTGACCAAGCCGGGTTTGTAGGGGGAAGAGAGGGAAAGGACAATTCAACTAAAGCTTTACAAGTCGTCTCGTATGCTAAGCGCACGGGGAAGCCTCTTGTGGTCCTCTCTACGGATGCCGAGAAGGCTTTCGACCGTGTAAGCTGGCAGTTCATGGACAGCGCACTACGCAAATTTGCCTTCCCTCCTCCCTTTATAGAGGCGATTTTAGTCTTATACGCTTCCCCCACGGCAAGGGTCAGGGTGAATGGCCTTTTATCCAACAAATTTAAAATCAGTAACGGAACCAGGCAGGGATGTTCTCTCTCCCCGACCTTGTTTGTGGTGGTTATGGAAATGTTAATGCAAGCGATACGTCAGAACGATAAAGTACAAGGAATTAACATCGGTTCCATTCAGATCAAGACAGCAGCTTTCGCTGATGACTTGTTATTGATGATATCCAACCCATTGGTGGCGGTGCCGGAGCTCCTTGGTCTCCTAGACACTTTTGGGGACTTGTCTAATTTTAAAATCAATTTGGATAAAACGGAAGCTCTAAACATAACAGCCTCCAGGACGGAGATGCAGGCCCTCCGAGATTCCACACCCTTCAAATGGCTTAAAGATAAACTTAAATATTTAGGTATACAAATCACGAATGACCCTCATTCACTATACACACATAACTTTATACCGCTCATCAGTAATATTAAAAACATATTGAGGACATATGACCTACCACTGCTTTCGTGGTTAGGAAGAGTTAATATAATAAAATCATATATTCTTCCCAAAATATTCTATGTTATGAATATGGTCCCAATTTTTTTACCCAGCCTCTTCTTTCGCTCCCTAAATCGTATAATCTCTAAATTCGTATGGAGAAATAAGAGAGCTAGGATTTCACTTAAAATTCTCGTGCTTCCTAAGAGGCGGGGGGGCTTGGGACTACCGGATGTCATTTCCTATTATAGAGCTATTCACTTAGCTAGATGGTTGAAACTCACTCATATGGCTGCTCAGGATAATAAACAACACATTGAACTTCAACTATTACATCCTGAGACGCAAAGTCTTTTATGGACAGATAGCACACCAGACAAAGACAATTTTGATGAGATTCTTGCCACTACATTAGCTGTAAGACGTACGATGGTCCCGATTCGCTTCCCTGAATGCGGATTTTTGGACAAAATACCGATGAGGCTTATACCTTATCTGATAGATGCCGAATTTTCAGATCCATATGATCTATGGAAGACTCTTCCGAACAAACCCATCTCCAGGTTACTACGAGGTGATATCCCATGCAGAAATATGTGGCCGATAGAAGCCAAAAAACAACCAAAGACGTTCCTACAAGAATCACACGTGGCCCATTACATAAAAAAAATCAGAAGCCCATTGATAGTATCAACTCGGTGGAAATGGCTAGAGATACTGGTAAACGTGAAACCACCAATCCCTAAAATTATTTCCAAGATCTATAATAATTTGCTCGACAACACATTAACTGATCTCCCACTTTCCGTACATTCATGGGAGATCGAACTCGGTGTCACGCTCTCTCGAGATGATAAAATAAAACTCTGCCAGAATTCGCATGGTTTCTCTAGATGTGTACTACTACAGGAAATGTCCTACAAACTTTTCTCGAGATGGTATTACACTCCTGAGAGACTGTTTCATTTGGGGTTAACAGAGTCCCCGAAATGCTGGAGGTGCGGGATATTGAGGGGCAATCTGACCCATATATTCTGGACATGCCAGAAGCTAGACGAGTTCTGGACAGGAGTAAATGCAATATTGAAATCCATGAATCTTATAGAATCTGATCTAACTGCAGTTGAAGCTCTTTTATCGCTCCCATCAGATAAATATAACCCCAAAAAACATGGGCTAGCCCCAGTGATGGTAGGGGCTGCGAAACATTTAATTGCTCAGAAATGGAAACAACAACACGCACCCACAGTGAAAGAATGGCTAGCCAAAATCTTGGAACTACATAGACTAGAAGAACTCTCTAGCTGGGAAATGTGTTCCCATGACTCCTTTCTTAAGACATGGCAACCATGGAGGGAGAGAATGGGGAAAGGTGAAATGAGTAACTAGATGGGGAGCCGCGACGATCCCCTTCCCCCACACTTACTCTAACATCTACACGCTTACTGAGGATTCGTGAGAGGTTCCTCGGAGGCGAAGATAACAAGCTGCTGGTCGCTAGCCATGGGAGTTCTACAGTTCTACAACTCTACAAACCTACAACTTTAAAACTTTACTATCATACAACTCTACGATTTGGAAACCGTATAACTTTCTAGAAAGAAATACAAATATTGTGCCGTCTAACCATTTATGTACAAAAACTGAGAAACCACCTGTTTAAGTTTTAGAACACGTTTATTTTGTCAAAGTACTATATAAGGAAGACATAGGTACCAACAGATATATGTAACACGTACGGTACATTATTATGTACCATGTTTTGTTGTCTTTAAAAATTAAATAAAGAATTGAAAAAAAAAAAAAAAGAAAAACTATTATCATCAGGAGACGTGTCAGGGCAGTTATAGGTAGAACGATATAATGTCAAATATTCACTGCAAAAAATAATTGGATCTTCTCCCCTATTTAGTTTTACATTTTCTAAGGCATTAGTACCTCTCGTATCCCGTCCTCCCATAACTCTCTTTGATTCCTCCATTCTGTCACTAGCATTTCCCCAATTACATTCAAGATCTGCAGACAATCCTTTGTGAGATCCTACAGGGGGCTGCAACTTTTCACAGAGTTGGGATGGGAGCCATACCCAAAGTAAAGCACACGCAGCCCTATTACCTAGATTGTATTGTGTCACTACAGCTTCTAACTTATTAGAAAGACTAATGGCTGATGCACTTGTGTCAAATTTCCCTAATATCTGGCATAGGTTTGTCTTTTCTTGTATGGTGAGTGTTGTGCATTGTACTTGATTGCTGCTATTCATAAGCAAACAGTCTCTCATTTGTCTCAATCTATCTGACTCAGGAGTAAAGAAAGAGGAACTGTGATTTGGGCTACCTTCAGGGTTATCAGCACTGCACACAGGCTGCTCCTCCCCCCTTTTCCAGTCTCTTTTCTCCTGGTCATTAGACTTGCACATCTGATTACAACAATTGTTATTCACTTTAGGACTCTCCTATGATTTCAAAGACATATTACTATGTTCTTTTAGCTCCAATTTTACATTAGCGTCATGCAACTGGTTCCTAAGTATTGTCATAACATCATTATACTTTGCCTCTTTTTCTTCTAGCAAAGCAATTTGTTGTTCTCTAAGTTTACATCTCTTCTTATACTCCTCCAACTTATCTTCTAAGGCTGGGGTCACAGTTGACATGAGGTTTTTTTAGAGATTTAACAAAACTCATGCGTTTTTTCATGTCAGCATGAGTTTTTTAAGGTGTGTGATGGCTCCCTGCGTTTTTGGCTGCGTTTTTAAATCTGCACCAAAAAATAGTGCATGTACTATTTTTTGGTGCGTTTTTATAACATGGGCCCATATGGAAAACGCATGCAAAAACGCATGTACAATTAGTACCTTTTAATGCCATTCAAAAACGCATGCGTTTTCCATAGGAGCCCATGTTAAAAAAACGCATGCGTTTTCTAAAACGCTTGTGTTTTTTTAACATGGTCCCCTATGGAAAATGCATGCGTTTTTGGATGGCACTAATTGTGCATGCGTTTTTGCATGCGTTTCCCATAAGGCCCCATATTAAAAAACGCATGCGTTTTTGGAAATGCACCAAAAACGCATTGTACAGTCACACATGCGTTTTTGCTATTAGGGCATGCGTTTTTTTAACATGGGGGCCTATGGGTGCGTTTTTTACATGCGTTTTTGAAAACGCAGGTCTCCAAAAACGCTTGTGAAAAATGCAACTGTGACCCCAGCCTAACTCACAATTTTGGTAAATCATATTGTCTACCTCATCCCTTAAGGTGGGTTTACATTTTGCGATATCGGCGTCCAATTTCAATGAAAAGTCACGTGGTTCGATCGTTGGAGCCGATATCGTTCCTGCGTTGTATGGTGTGAACGTCCAATACGATGCAGGAACGATGTCAATGCGATATCGGGGATTGAATGAGCGTGCTCTCCAATGCTCCGATGTTGAATGGAGACTGGAGCCAGATCGTGCTGTGTGACAGCCCAACTCCGATGTGAAGTTCAACGTCACCCATTCACTCCCATGTTAAATGGTCGTTCCTGGGTTGGGGGGCGTAGACATCGTACGGACGTTGGATCCAGAAATCGCAACGTGTAAACCTCCAATGCGATGCGGGAGAAACGTGCACTAAATGCACGCTCCCGCGCCATTGAATTGCGATATCGGAATGATATTGCAACGTGTAACCCCACCTTGAGATCTTCACATTCACAACTATGATCTTCAGCACTAGCAATAGCTACACTGACTTCCTGTTCAATTTTATCCACCTCACCTCTTAATTGAGCTTTTTCTGAATACCAATGCAATTCCTTTTGTTCTCAAATTCCTTTCATTTTCAACAACCCACACAAAACATTTGCTAATTTCTCTTTCTTTGCTTTCTTTTTGGACAATTTACTTTTGTTATCACTCTGCCCTTCACATTGTTTCATTAAAGTCATTAAACTGATGTGTCAACGCATCATCAGCACAAGTACTAAACATAACAGAGGCAAATTTTTCAATAAACTTATTGACTATCTCCATGTTAATTAAGTCCAACTACTCTCACAAAAGAAAACAAAAATAAACAAATCAACTTTCCAAACAGAAATGACAAATGAACATAACAATAATACACAAACCAGTGAATATTACTTCACTAAACCAGGGACTCAGATTGAATACAATCTTCCGTCAGGTAATTACTGCCACAGTGTTGCGACTTAACTTATACCTGATTGACAGTGTCTCATGCACTTGATCATCTACAGATCCAAGATCCAGGCCACGAGTGATCTCCTATTGAAGCATAAGGCTACTTCCCCTTAACATGAGATTTAGATTTTAACCTATAACTCACTTTCTTCTCGAGATGTCTGGTTTTACCCTTTAGATCTTATGAGAACTTCAATCAACAGGGAGCTACCCTAACTTTACTGGCCCCAATTCAACAAAAATAACAAAAACAAAAAACACTTCACTAAACAAAAAGACAAACAGGCCTGAACTGAACAGATAGATATTAATAAACATAAAATATAATGCATGTATAAAATCTAATTAAAGGAATGTATGCTTACCAATTAAGCGCGTCCGCTCACTAATGTAGAATATCACAGAACTTCAATATCTCAGGCGTTCCACAGTTTCCACGACCAGCGTGTCAGTTGTCCACCGATAAGATATTCTCCTTAAGTCTGTTTCCTTGAAGAAGACGCTTTCTTGTCTTGCAACGGGATTTTCTCAGGCACTTGGATGAAGCAGTTGGGAACTTCTAGGTTCTGCGTAGATTGTTGCTATTCCACGTCCCATCTGGGGTGCCAAATGTTGGATGTGATTTCCCGCACTGTCTCCTCTCCTAAATATTTCCTATATGATTAATAACTCAAGTTTGGAAAAATAATAAGGATGTTTAATAACAGGAAAATAAGACAATTCAAATAACAATAAAGATAACAATAAAACCTATCTTCAATGTCCTCTAATTAGAGAAAAATACAAAGAGAGAGAGCAAATTTACATGGAAGATATGGATGAGATATGGGGTTGATACTCAAGACCAGGTGTTGAGTCCAAGGTAAAAACCCACAAAGGCTGTATACATATGTAGATGACACAAGGTGGCAAACAGAGTCTGCATTCAGCCCTGGAAATATTCAGCTCTCATAAAAGCCAATATGGAGTTCAGCGATTCCTATAAACTTACATTGTCCATGTTGGCTTCCAACAGTCCGCCATTGTGCAATTCGGTGAATCTACATAGAAAAGGTGACTAATTGATATGCAAATAGACAATTCATAATTATTAGAACACATTTAGAGTAGATTACATATACTGTAATAACAGATCCTTTTGTTGAGACCAACTGCATCTCTGGTGTTCATCTTAAATATCCAGTATGATTCTCAATTTAGCACGTTGCGGCGAAAATCACCTCCTCGTAATGATGTTTTTACTTTCTCTATGGCACAAAAGGAAAGACATGTGGTATCACCCCCATGTATCAAACAAAAATGTTTAGATAACACTACCATGTTATAGAATAGCATCTCACAGTCGCCCAAGAAGTTGGTGCATTCATAAGAAGCACCAATTCTTATCGCTTTACATGGCTCTTCCACTTGCCATGGAGACTTGTCCATTTTTGACCTGCAGCATGGACCCACAGATCTATTCAGTTCAATGGGTCCGTGCAAAAGAAATCTTGCACACAGATGTCATCCGTGTGACATCCGTGTGCACTGACTGTAGAAAGAAGTTTTAAGTATAAAAATAAAGAATTTTACAGTTACCTGACTCCAGCAATGTTCCTGTCCCCGTTACTTCCGGAGCCGCTTATTAAGTTCATGAATGCTCAATGAACTGTGAGCTGCAGCGTCCCCGGAAGTGAGAGGGACAGGCAGCGCTGGAGACAGGGGAGTTTACAATGACATGCTGTTTGTGTGCTATCCAAATGTCACACATAGCACACACACACACAATACATACGTCCTATGCTGCCGGACACACGGACACATGGTCAAACACAAAAGCAGCCTCTCACACGTGTGTGTTTGCACAAATGTGTAGAAGAGATCTAAGGTTAGGGTTACACATGCCATGCATTTTTTTGGTGCCTTAAAAAAAAAGGCATGCGTTTTTCCATGCTTTTTTACATTTCTGCATGTGTTTTTTAAGGTGTTTTTGACACCCTGCATTTTTCCATGCATTTTTGAATCAGCACCAAAAAAATACTGCAAGCTGCGTTTTTTGGTGCATTTTTAAAAACGCATGCATTTTATTAACATGGGCCCCTATAGGAAACACATGCGTTTTTGCATGTGTTTTTCAAGGCAGCTCCTCACTTAAGTGCAAAAACACAAGCCAAAAAGGCATGGAACTTTAAGCATGTGTTTTTTGCTATTGGGGCATGCGTTTTTGCTATTGGGGCATGTGTTTTTTGCATGGGGGCCTATGGGTGCGTTTTTACATGTGTTTTTAGAAAACACAGGTCTCAAAAAAAGCAAGTAAAATATGCATGTGTGACCCTAGCCTTACCTCGGTTGCCAATTAAAAATATGATGAAACCCAAATTATTTTAACATTATTTATTTTAAGCCAGGTTAGGCTGTGGTCACAGTTTTTTTAGTGCCTTTTAAAAACGCATGCTTTTTTACATGCGTTTTTCATGTCAGCATGAGTTTTTTAAGGTCTCTGATGGCTCCCTGCGTTTTTGGGTGCGTTTTTGAATCTGCACCTAAAAATAGTGCTTGTAGTATTTTTTTGAGCGTTTTGAAAAACGCATGCGTTTTTGTAGAAAACGCATGCGTTTTTATAACATGGGTTCCTATGGAAAACGCATGCAAAAACGCATGTACAGTTAGTACCTTTTAGTGCCATTCAAAAACGCATGCGTTTCCCATAGGAGCCCATGTTAACAAAAACGCATGCGTTTCCGGAAACGCATGCGTTTTTGTTAACATGGGCTCCTATGGGAAACGCATGCGTTTTTGAATGGCACTAAAAGGTACTAACTGTACATGCGTTTTTGCATGCGTTTTCCATAGGAACCCATGTTATAAAAACGCATGCGTTTTCTACAAAAAACGCATGCGTTTTCTACAGAAACGCATGCGTTTTTGGATATGCTCCAAAAACGCATGGGACAGTCACACATGCTTTTTGGCTATTAGGGCATGCGTTTTTTAACATGGGGGCCTATGGGTGCGTTTTTTACATGCGTTTTTGAAAATGCAGGTCTCCAAAAAAGCATGTGAAAAATGGTACTGTGACCCCAGCCTTACACAGCCAGCATCATGCAGCAGTGAATCCCACTGTGGCCTCACCATGTTGTTTAATGTATTTCTTAGAAGCAGATTTTGAGAATCTGCATGTCTATCCTGAAGCCAGCAAAGTCTATGAGAGTTCAGAAGTGCTGTGCCAATGTGTTTTTTTTTTCTTGCAGATTTTGGGGAAGAAAAAAGAAATCTAAACCACATGTGCAGGGAAACAAAAAAGTAATGTGGCCACAACACTTCTGACCTGTCCAACACTTTGCTGGCCTCAGAATAGAAATGCAGATTTTGATGCGTAAAAAAAATATCAAACAACACACCATGAGCACAGGGCCAAAGTGAGTCCAGTGAAAGCCGGAGTTGTGGTGGAAGGGCTCAAGGATTCCTCTAGCCCTCTAGCTACTTCCACAGAGACCTCAAGGGCAGGGTTGACCAACTACGGTCCTCAAGGTATGAAAACAGTGCAAGTTTTCTGGACTTCCTTTGTATTGTACAGGTGCTAATTTCATCACCTGCAGAGATGATGGATGATTCTAGCACCTTGTGTAATGCTAGGCAAATCCTGAAAACTTTCACTGTTTGCGACCTTTGACAACTGCACTTGGTCAACCTCGTTCTGCTGGAGTGGGTGTAGTGTTGTGCAGTTCCATACTTTACACTTTCAGACCTGAGGCCAGCGGCTAGCTCACCCGCCTCTCTAGGGCAGTATCAAGACACCGGTTTGCAGAAACAGTCCAGCACAAAAGGAGTGATCTCAAAAAACTTTACTATTTACACACATACTATAAGGCTCAAACATAACAATTTAACAAACTGGAAATAAAACAAGTCCTAAAAGTCAATGCCATATAAGGGACAGGTCACTGCATCACAGACCCAATGACATGTTTCTTCATCCATGCCCTGGATGTTGGGTACAGGTTAGGATGGTAGCTTACTGCCAGACGGTCTTGGTGCATTGTCTGCCACTACCTGCCCCCAGCAGCCTGCATCATTGCCAGAGATGGAGAGGATGATTGAGGAACTACGGGACTACCACTCCCTCTAAGACAGACAAGACCAGGACCATCTTGGGGAACATGTCCATGACTTGTGGGTTCGGGTGCATCTGGCTGGTCAACTAAGAGACACTTTGGCCGCATGCAATGCCAACTTTTCTCCAGGTTGGCCTTCTCCTGCCACTTCTCAAGTTGGGCAGTGGTGCCAACCCGGCATACACCAACCACCCCTGCACCTTCATGAATGTGACCTTATCCCCAACATACATGGTACGTTGTCTTTGGGGAAGATCGTCACGCTTCAGCGTGGCATGGTTGGTGTGATTTTTATTGACATGTTCCACTAGGAACCCATAATCCTTATCATGTTTGAATGCCACCATGTTGCCTGGAATTCACTGTGTTGAGCACTTTAGCCGGCTGCCCGCAGTGTTTTCTTGAACTGGTCTCCCTGAGATCAGTGAATACTTTGTTTTGTTGGTCTACTAGGCATTGCTCCCACCTAGCCAGAATCCTACTCCACACTGATGAGGGGCAACACCCCAAAACAGCTGTCTGTGGATGGATAACTGGCCTTGGTATTCCCTTGTCATATCTTTAAGCTTGTACAGAGCTGGATATTGACTCAAAGGGCCACTTAATATGGTGGTTATCATGGCTAGGTCCTTCCCTGGAGGAAGATCTGGCTAGTCCTGTGTTGAGACTCCTAAACGAGGCTCCACAGACTCTATTTGCATATTCAAAATTCCCAGGGGGCAATGGGCCTAGGAATTCACTGTGTTGAGCGCTTTAGCCAGCTGCCCACAGTGTTTTCTTGAACTGGTCTCCCTTAGATCAGTGAATACTTTGTTTTGTTGGTCTACTAGGCATTGCTCCCACCTAGCCAGAATCCTACTCCACACTGATGAGGGGCAACACCCCGAAACAGCTGTCTGTGGATGGATACCTGGCCTTGGTAATCTCTTGCCTTTGGTCAAGGAAGTCACTAGCTTTACGCCTCTGCAGCGAGTCCTGGGTGATGGAAACTGCATGCTGAATCTCCTCGATGAATGACATAGGAGAACGGAGTAGTTGATGCCTTGTTGGATAGGTGCTGGGGGTAGAGGTTTCCACATGGCATTGCCCCAGTTAAATGCCTGGTGGTGAGGGTAATTCACACAGCTGGGACACATTGCCTTGTAGGTGCTCCTCTTGCTCGGACTCCTCATAAAAGTCCTGGTATTGGTCCTGATGATCTTGGGGAATAGGATCCATGAGCTGAGGCTATAACATCCACTGCAGCAGGAATGTTGCCAGACATACAGCCAGATCATCTGCAGTCTGACATGTGCTGCTCCCGTGCATGGATGCCGTATGGTAAAAGTCACCTGACTGCTGGAACTCGCTCCTCAGGTCCAAGGCTTGCATCGGAACCCAGGACTGGATCCACACCTCATTGCAGATGATTCCCAAATCGGGAAGTGTGGTAAAGCTCCAGGTGATGTAGGTCTCACTCTCACTCTCCATCTCCTCTCCATGATGCCACTCTGGGTCTGATTCAGCCGACCCACCTTCTGCCACCGGGGTGCTTAGGTAGATGATACCATCCCCTGAGTCAAAGTCAGCCATGCTTTTCAGGGGATCCATGAAAAAATCAAATAACTGCAGTGTTCGATCCAGATAGCGGAGGTGCGTGCCACTGGGTGTGCAGACAAAGGTAAGACTACTTTCACATCAGAGTTTTCTGCCATTCACAGCAGATCCAGCAGCTTTGCCGCATCTGTCATGTGACGGCTTAATTGCAGCAAGCTCCATTTATTCCCTATGGGACTTGTGGTCATGTGCAGCAGTTGCGACAAATCCAGCACTTGCGGCGAAGAAAAAAAAACTCTATTAGCAGCAGTTTTTTGACTTGACGCAAGTGCCGGATCAGGCAAAACCACAACTGCCACACATGGCCACAAGCCCCAACGTGGCAGATGCGGCAAATCTGACGTATCTGCCGCGAACAGGGAAAATTGTAGACGTGAAGGCAGGGGTGAACCTAACCTCTCTGCTGCCTGAGGTGAACTGCTAAACGGCGCCACACCCCCCTCCGCGAGTAATTTTTTTTAATTGGTAAAAATAAATCTGGTTCATACAGATTTATATCTATCCTGTAAAAATTAGCAAAATAGTGAACATTATAATTTACAGAAAAAAAGATGTCCACACAAAGATGTCAGCGTCATCACATGCACATACAAGAACCACACAGAAGAATTCAGAACAAAGATCAATAATGGCAATGGCAGCTTGGCACAAGTTACAGACACTTAATGATGACTGGAAGAGCTGTGGTCCTGTAGGGAGATACAGTCGTGCATCTTTATAGCACAGGAGGCAGCACTGATTGCCAACCTCTGGCACACGCCTACAAAACTCTGGACTGCTGCATGGCACTGACTAGTCAGGCATGTCATCATGCAGCACCATCCACACACCACAGGTAAAGACCTGCAGTCTGAACATCAACAAGCCACCACTGCACTAAGCTGGTAAAATGGCGCTTCTCCTCCAACAGACCACGCTTCCTCCCAAATTGCTTAGCCAATCACAAGCACCGCACACAGGACTATCTTGAATTAATAACAGGGTCCTTACTATTGGGTTGAGCAAAGGCTATGGGAACAGGAAGGGGGAAGAGCACCACTGACCAACTGCTGCTCAGGAAAACATGGCTGGATGCCTGTATGTACCGAGGGGCGGCACTGGACCTGGAGTGTAAGATATGGCCAATCAGTCCTGCAGCAGAGGGAAAATGCATCCTGCATCATAGAAATCATAGAGCCCCAGAGCAGAAGTTTTAATTGGACAATCAACTCAAAAAAACAATATTTGGCTGGGTCACATAGGTACATCTCTCACAACATTTCAGCCTTTACAAAGTAATTTTCCTCCTACTGAAGCCCCCAGATTCCCCTTCCATTGCCCCTATAAAGTGTGATGCGACCAAAAGTGCCCCACAAACGCTGTATGATCCGTCACAGTGTATTCCTCCACACGCACAGTATGATGACGCTACTGTACCTCCTTCAACTACCACAGTACAGTATGATCCCCAACTATGACCCCCGCCCAGCCCTCCATGTAGTATAATGGACCTATGTACAGTATAATGGGCCCCAACACAGCCCTCAAATAGCCCTTCATAAAGTATAAAGGCTCCCTTGTAGCCCTTTAAGTATTATCATGTCTCCCACAGAGCCCTCCAAATATTATAATGGCTTCCATGTAGTAAAATTGGCTCCATATAATATAATGCACCCCCCATAGTATTCCACATAGGATATTGCATCCCCAAATTCCTCCATATATTATGCACCCCCCATATAGAATAATGCACCACCACAGTCCTCCATATAGAATGATGCACCCCCACAGTCTTCCATTTAGTATAATGCCTGCCACAGTCCTCCATATAGAATAATGCACCTCCACAGTCCTCCGTATAGTATATTGCACCCTTAAAGCATGACATCTAGTACAATACATACCCCACAGTCCTCCATATAGTATAATGCACCCCAAAAGTCCTCCAAATTGTATAATGCACCACAAAAGTCCTACATATAAAATAATGCACACCCACAGTCCTCCATATAGTATAATGCACCCCCACAGTCCTCCATATAGTATATTGCACCCCCATAGTCCTCCATATAGTATATTGCACCCCCATAGTCCTCCATATAGAATAATGCAACCCCATAGTCCTCCATACCTCCATATAGTATAATGCACCCCCATAGTACTCCATATAGTATAATGCACCCCCATAGTCCTCCATATACAGTAGTATAACGCATCCCCAATAGCCTTACTTATAGTATAATGCACCCGCCATAGTCCTCCATATAGTATAATGGGCCCCTATTGTCCTCCTATATTATATTACACATTACATAGTTTACCATCAGTGTACTCAATGATTTAAAAAAAAAAAAGTATATACTCACCACTCTTCTCGCTGATCCTCAGCATCTGCTCTGCCGCTCTGCACGTCTCAGTACAGTGGCGGTCAGTGTTAACATCATCATGCCCCACTGTGCTAATCTACTTGGGGCGGACAGCGGCGGCTGGGACTCAGAAGAAGAATGCTGCCGGCAGAGGCAGTTGGGACTACAGGAGCGGGAGCAGCATCCGCGGGGGGCTTCCACTTGTACACACATCTTGTACCCACACGGCTCCGCATGCACATACATGGCTCCGCTCTGTACATCTCGTACACACACGCGGCTCTGCTCCATACACCTCGTACACATGCGGCGCTGCTCCGTACACCTCGTACACACACAGCTCTGCTCCGTACAACTCGTACGCACACGGCTCCACTCCATACACCTTGTACACATACGGCTCCACTCCGTACACCTCGTACACACACAGCTCTGCTCCGTACACCTCGTACACATGGCTCCGCTCCATACACCTCGTACACACGGCTACGCTCCATACACCTCGTACACACACGGCTCACTCCATACACCTTACCTCATCCACTGACTGCCGAGACCCACCCACCGGTTCTTCCCTGAGCAATGCAGACACATGGGATATCTTTTCCATACTTTATTGAGGGTATAAACGTAACACCACTCATATGTAATTGAAAAAGGGGTTGGATTGTTTTGGCCGCAGCTCAACCGTAGGCACAAATCTGCCTTATAACACCAGAGGGGTAGAGGCCCGATGGTGTGGCCGTCTGCGGGAGGTTGGCTCTCTCCATTGCCCACATCCACCAGCCAAGGAGTAGTGAGGGCATAAGCCTGAGCTGCGACCCCCACCGAACAACTACGAAACCTGGACTGCTCCATCCTGCACCTGAAAGAGAAATTCACCAAACCGAACTTGCTTATGTATAAGTATCTTCCATGACCAAATGGCCCTTGATCAAATCAAATGGTAAATGTGCCCGCCGGGCAGCCCTGATCAGCAAACTACGGTCAGAGTTCTCCAACCCGGACCGACACCATCTGGAAAGAAACGATTAGCATCTCCATGGTCTTTATTACACGATGCCCAGAGTGTCAGGTAAACATCTTCCATTGCCCATTTAAATGGTTCCGTTTCCACGTGTCTGTAAAGACCCCTGCCAAATGTATGCGTAAACATATGTACCTGCGTGAATTCATCTATGGGCCTGATCCTGGCACACCCACGTATTGTTACACGTGTAATTTACTTACGTGTCAGCATTACCTGTATGTACCTGTCATTACCTGTACACACCAGGCACCGTAACGCGTTCATGATGCGCCTAGCCGGAATTGCGTGGGGCATGATTGAGTTCAGGCACTATCATATCCTTACGTCCCCTTTTTTTTTCGTATTAACTAAGCCACCTAATATAATAATACGGATGGCTTTTAAAGGGAACCAACCACCCCAAATGACCCCCCCGGACTGTTAATATGTGTCCCTACACCCAGCACACACATTTGGGGCAATCATTTTTGCTAAAAAAACTGTTTAGTAGAAGCTAAGATATATGTTTATAAAGTTTAATAAATTGAGCCGAATGGGTGTTACCTAGCTTTGTCCTCCGTGCCTGTCAGCCTCCTCTCCCCTCCTCCCTTCAGTGAAGCCGTTCTGTGCAAGCCAAAAATGCCCCGCCTGTCTACTGCTGCCTGATAAATTATGCACGCCCCTCTCTGCACCTAAGAGCCTGGCCGCGTCATGAAAGGGGCGTGGTTAAATTGCGGCATGAAAGGGGGCAGGGCTCCGGTATGTCGCTATTTAGCCCCGCCCCTTTCATGACGCGGCCAGGCTCTTAGGTGCAGAGATGGGCGTGCATAATTTATCAGGCAGCAGAAGACAGGCGAGGCATTTTCGGCTTGCACAGAAGGGCTTCACTGAAGGGAGGAGGGGAGAGGAGGCTGACAGGCACGGAGGCAGTGGCGTAGCAACGGTTTGCCGCCCCTTTGGAAGTTGATAATCCGGAAGTATACATAGTATACACTGTCTGCCCCCATATACAGAATATAAACTACTATACTAAAACACAAAGAGAAGGGGCGCAATTGGGGGGTAAGTATTGGGCCAAATGGCCACTCACCTATTGGGGTTGTCACTGTGCACCGCCACCTCTGCACAACCCCAGTGTATGGCAACAAGCAGGACTCAAGGAGGGCCTGGAGCCGAAGCAATTTTTGCCGCTGTACTGTGGAGTTCATAGTGTAATAAAAATGCAAAAAACTTTATTCTTAATATTATGTCACAATACCGGGATCTGAGGATCTTCTATTTCGAGGTCAGGGGCTCTCTGATGCCGTGTTGCTGTCTGCCTCGCTGTCGTCCTCTTTTCACACTGCAGTGCGGTGGACAAGAGAGCATTAACTGGTTAATAACGAGAAGTATGGAGTGTGCTAACTGAGCCATAAACCCTCCCCACACCAGTAGGATTACTATATGGATTTTAGTATTAGGGTACGGACACACTGGCGTGAACCTCTGATGAGTGCGATGTGTGATTTTCTCGCATTGCAATCAATCTCTGAGAGCAGATTGGCGAGTGTCGGACGCTTTTTTCTCATCCAGATTCAGGATGAGAAAAAAGTTGCAACATGCTGCGACAGTATGTGATTCCCGCACGAGACTCACCAATGCAAGGCTATGGGTCCGACAAAATCACTGACCGCACACGGATCATCCAAGAGGCATCTGTTTTTTTCACTGATACATTCTCATTCTGTAGCTGAGACAACTGTAAAATGTTCCTGTAAATGATTCTACAGTAATAGCTGCTGAGGAAAAAACAGATTGCACACGGATGTAATCTGAGAGAAATGTCGGACACTCGTACAGCAGTTGCCAAATGGACCAAAAAACGGATGTCACTCATCCGACTCTCCTGGATGAGAAACAGACCGATTTTAAGGCGGCGGGAGACAGTGTACCACCACGTCCTCAGCTCCGTGCTGTGCACAGTGTACCAACAAGTCCCCAGCTCCGTGCTGTGCACAGTGTACCACCATGTCCTCAGCTCCGTGCTATGCACAGACAATATACGGTACACTGTCTGTGCACAGCACGAAGATGAAGACATGGTGGTACACTGTGCACAGCACGGAGCTGGGGACATGGTGGTACACTGTCTATGCACAGCACGGAGCTGGGGACACGGTGGTACACTGTCTGTGCACAGCACGGAGCTGAGGATATGGTGGTACACTGTCTGTGCACAGCACAGAGCTGAGGACATCCCAGAAGAGGCACAATAACCACAGACAGGCGGCAGGAGAACATTGAGCCCGCCCAGGAGAACTACAACTCCCAGCACCCAACACACTGCCCAGAAACCATATAGTAATGCCAGAACAGGCAGGAGAACTACAATTCACAGCATGCCACACCCTTCCAACACAGGAAGGTGGAGGCTGCCGCATGGAGGAAGAGACACCCGATTCAGCCGCCATTATCACCACACACAGCCCCACTCCTCCTGCGCACCCGTCCTCCTCTCCTCTGTCCCTCCTGCACCCCCATCCTACTCTCCTCCTGCACCGTCCTCCTCTGTCCCTCCTGCTGCTCCTGTCCTCCTGCATCCCCGTCCTCCTGCATCCCCGTCCTCCTGCATCCCCGTCCTCCTCCACCCCTGTCGTCCTCTCCTCTGTCTGTCCTGCTGCTCCTCTGTCCCTCCTGCACCCCGTCCTCCTGCACCCCCGTCCTCCTGCACCCCCGTCCTCCTCTCCTCTGTCCCTCAAGCTGCTCGTCTTCTCCTCTGTCCACCTGTTCCTGTCCTTCTGCCCCCCCTGTCCTCTTCTCCTCTGCTCTGCTCCCCTGTTAATGTCCTCCTGCCCCCTGTCCTCTTTTCCTCTGCCCCCCCTGTCCTCTTCTACTCTGCCCCCCCTGTCCTCTTCTCCTCTGCCCCCCCTGTCCTCTTCTCCTCTGTCCCCCTGTTCCTGTGCTTCTGCCCCCCTGGTCCTCTGCCCCCCCTGTCCTTTTCTCCTCTGCTCTGTTCCCCTGTTAATGTCCCCCTGCCCCCCTGTCCTCTTCTCCTCTGCCCCCCTGTCCTCTTCTCCTCTGTCCCCCTGTCCTCTTCTCCTCTGTCCCCCTGTCCTCTTCTCCTCTGTCCCCCTGTCCTCTTCTCCTCTGTCCCCCTGTCCTCTTCTCCTCTGTCCCCCTGTCCTGTTTTCCTCTGCCTCCCCTGTCCTCTTCTCCTCTGCCTCCCCTGTCCTCTTCTCCTCTGCCCCCCCGTCCTCTTCTCCTCTGCCCCCCCTGTCCTCTTCTCCTCTGTCCCCCTGTCCTCTTCTCCTCTGTCCCCCTGTCCTCTTCTCCTCTGTCCCCCTGTCCTCTTCTCCTCCGCCCCCCCTGTCCTCTTCTCCTATGCCCCCCCTGTCCTCTTCTCCTCTGCTCTGTTCCCCTGTTAATGTCCTCCTGCCCCCCTGTCCTCTTCTCCTCTGCCCCCTGCAGAGTTTTCCTCACCTCTCCGGGTCCATGGGGGCCAAGCCGACTGAGTGGAGGAGCCGCCAGCACCGCAGCCGCATCCACCGCACCACCACAGCACTTGGAGCCATCACGGGACAGGAAGCAGCAGAGCTCCCAGCGGCTTCCTGTCAGCGTGATGATCGCTCTCAGCGCTGGGGGGCTGGCCGGGAGCGGAGCACAGTACATGCGGGCGCCGCAGCCGGGCGGCAAGCCGGCGGCGACACCCTCCCTCCCCCACAAAGACTCCAGTTTTCATATGGAGCCTGGGGGGAGGGAGGTAAAGAAAAAAAAAAAAAAAACGCTCGCACTCCCCTGCCTTGTAAATGCAGCCCTGCTGCCGCCCTCACACACACTGCCGCCCTGGGCGCACCGCCCCCCCGCCCCTCCACGCTACGCCACTGCACGGAGGACAAAGCTAGGTAACACCCATTAGGCTCAATTTATTAAACTTCATAAAGCTATATCTTAGCTTCTACTAAACAGTTTTTTTAGCAAAAACAATTGCCCCAAATGTGTGTGCTGGGTGTAGGGACACATATTAACAGTCCGGGGGGGTCATTTGGGGTGGTTGGTTCCCTTTAAGCTGCCTTTTAAGACCCTGGTCCTGTGTGTCGGTGAGACAATAGTTCAATGGCCTGAACACCTGAGGATCCAGCGAGGGGCGCTGCGCCCCTTGATGGTAATAACGGATCTACAGCCCCAGCAACTTTGGTTGTAACAATGGGAACAGTTGCCAAACATTTGTAGACATGTTATCCTTAAACTTATGCTAGTACTGTTTAAAGCGAACCTGTCACCCCCCCCGGGCATCAAAAGCTATCATAGCCACCTTCTGCAGCACTAAGGCTGCATTCTGAGAAGGTGGCTATAGGCTTTTGATGCCCTTTATAGTATGAAATATTAAGTTAGGTAAATGCTCACTGTTCTGAAGACCGAAGACCGGGAGGCGGGGTTTCACGCTCCTCCGGCCTGCCCCCTCTTGTCAGTCATTGTTCGCGCCTGCTGCTGCCTCCCCTCAGTGTGTAAAATGAACGCGCGTCTCCATTCTCCTGTATGGAGCCGCGCATGCGCTGTGCGCCCGGTGTCCAGGAAGTCGACACTGGGCGCACAGCGCATGCGCGGCTCCGTGCATGAGAACGGAGACGCGCGTTCATTTTACACACTGAGGGGAGGCAGCAGCAGGCGCGCACAATGACTGACAAGAGGGGGCGGGCCGGAGGAGCGTGAAACCCCTCCTCCCAGTCTTCGGTCTTCAGAACAGTGAGCATTTACCTAACTTAATATTTCATACTATAAAGGGCATCAAAAGCCTATAGCCACCTTCTCAGAATGCAGCCTTAGTGGTGCAGAAGGTGGCTATGATAGCTTTTGATGCCCGGGGGGGGTGACAGGTTCGCTTTAAATTATGTATTAATGACTTATGGTGTTTTACTAATTTATTTAGTTTGTGTTTTTTACTTTATTTATTTATTTTTTTGAAACACCTATGGGGAAAACAGCCGCGTGCCAATTAGGAAAATAATAGGCCCATATGTAGCTAACCATGCAATCAGGGCAGCAGGGGGCTGTCTGAGACAGGCAATCGATTTTATTCAGCGGGGTGTGTGGAGGAACTAGGAGGGATTGTGCAGCTACTACCTGCAGACATAAGGCATGAGTGAGAGATTTAATTGCACCTATCGCTGACCAATGTGATCCCATCTGCAGACATGGCGTCTAAGATTTGTTATTTAATTGAAAGCCCAGTGAAAGGCATGGGGAACTGTAAGGCCCAAAAAATGCTTGGAAGAACCTATCTGCTGTCCCCTGAAGTTAATTGCAAATAACAGACCTGAATACCCATTCTACATGTCCGGGCAAACCGGGACTCACCCCAGACCAATTGGTAGGCTGAGGACTCGCACCTGTGTTGACCTGTACCTGTGGCATGCCATGGGTAAAGAAACTAACAATTATAATGATGATGAGAATGAAATCCTCTTGCAATGGGCACGATATAACTTCGTTTTCATCCTGTGTGTGCTGTACTTATTCGCACCTCGCTGCCATTGCGATGTGTTCCATGCACATGTTTTGGATAGCTAAGCGGTGAATATTCCCAAATATATAGTTTAAGTACCTGGAAAGTGGGTGATGGATATTGGGGGGTTGGCAAGGATAACTTTAACATAATCTGTCATTTCTCAGTGGTAGAGTTACTACAGATTCAAATTCAAAACTTCTGATTTCTTCCGCTGCCGGGATTATGACGGTCAGACCAAGACTCTCCTTATATAAGCTTCTGATATATACAACCATAGGAGCGAGCTCCGATGCACTGAGGAATATAACCCAGCCATTCATGCTTACGCGGGATGCTCTGAAACTATGCAGCTGCGAACCCCCCGGGCAGATGGTGCAGGGACAATAGGTCCTTGCTGTTAAAGTATGAAAGGATTTTAATTTTTACATTCTTTTTTTTTTTTTAGAGTTACTTATTATTATTATTCCAAGATTTATTAAGATAGATTTATTTATACATATATTAATATACATACATACAGCGCTGCGCAAACGAACCAGAACAAAGCATCGTAAGTTGGGGTTACCGGTTAGTGATTCAAACCAGTTTTAACTGCTTTGAACAGGTGTGAGTGTACAACCTTGAGTAACGAAATGTGGTCTGACTGGTTTTAGTCAGACAATAACAGCTAGCTGCCCCCTCAGCTTCAGTTGAGAGCTTGTTTCTGTGAGGAGTGGTTTAGTGTACTTTTTCTCTCAGTGTGATTCGTGCCTGAAATAATGGATGTTATTCCACAGAAGAGGTCTATAAATATTACAAAAAGGGGAATGTGGAAGAAAAAGGAAAACGACACCAAGAACTGATAAGTGAAGACTTGCTTTGTCCAAATTGAACCGCACAGCACCGTATGCACACACACACACACACACACACACACACATATTTATATACAGTATGTATATATATATATTAATTTATTTATTTTTTAATTATTATTATTTTTTATTTATTTTGGGAGGGGGGTGGATGGACCTTTTGAAAGTGATTTAATTGCTTCCTGAAGGTTTAATAACATATAGCAATGTTTGAATCCTGATGATAACTAGAGGAGGCGTGGCGGGTCCCTTGTCTCCCTCTCTCTACAATGCAAATGAAATTCTATATGGTGGTAATCGAGCTAATGCCCTGAGTGATCCAATGTATATATATGACAGTCAGAAACAGTTGAATGAGCTATTTTCTTACTGTCTGTTCATGGACATTGAATTGTGTATTGTGGCTTGCTGCTCTGGGGAGCAGGTGCAAATGGGCAGCCTCAATGTTTTCCCAATTTCTGTTTCCACCACGGCCCACAAGAGAAGGTGGTATGTCAGCAGGAGGCCAACCCTTGTATTACTGGGATCCAAAGAGCAAGTTCCTCATATAATTGCAGGCATTAAGTGTACATATTATGACGATATTTGAGAACTAGATACACATCTCTCTGCAAAAACATCTGTGCAGCTAGTGGAGGCCAGTCGGTGACTGACGTGCTGTACACACACTTACAGTCTGTGCTTAATTACTGTATCGCATGTTTCTGAGTCTGGACTGGTCACTGGTGGTGATGGGGGGGTGGGGGGGTTCAGAGATATCTATCCACTCACCTGGATACATCTATCTATCCCTCTGTCCTACTCAGATGTTCCCCAGGTATTGAAAATTGTGCAATTCATGTAAATCTGCCTGCAATCTACTGATGGTCACGTACCTTGGAGACAATGCTAGCAATAATGGAGGTATGAGAGAGTGACCCGCCATCCTTCCTCTACCCCTGCCGGAGCTATCCACTCCTGATGTCAACCCCGCATCCGCTCCGCTGTTCACGGCTGACCGCCGGCCCAGAATCAGCCGGAAGTGACGCGGCCTTGTTGACAGTGACAATAGGAGATATCTGCTGCAACACTGACACTAAATGTGTACAATTCATGAGTGTAATGAGCGGCCGAGCTGCACAGCTAATATAAGAAACATGATAAAATGTATTATGGCAAACACTGCCCTAGAATATATTGCAAATTGGAAGACTTAGCTTCAGCAGTGGCCACTGCGGAGTGCCCGGTGACCAACGACAAGGTGCTTCCATCTCATCAGGTCCTACCACTATGACTAACAGAGTTGTGCAATGTGACTGGGTTTATTTGCCCTCATTTTGAATTGAAAAAGGAAAAGTGTGTGCTGGACTCCAACAAGATGGAGAACCAAGCTGGCAAGGGGAGGGGGGAGGGAGCTCAGTCAAAATGAATACATAATTAATAGTATGGATGACTGGCATTTAATTAGATGCCAGTCATCCATACTATTAATTAGTCGACAGTGACGTCATCGGAGGCCGCACCGCTTCTGTGCGTGCTCCGGAAGCTCGGGGCCCTCGAATACGCCTTCCACCAACCTGCGGTCCCACCTCTTGAGCCAGCATCGCTCTCCACGAGGTCCGAGAACCGTGACGGCTGATGCAGGAGGTCCTGCTCTCGGGGCGGTTCTCCAGAGTGGAGTACTGCCCTTTGAGTGTTAAGGCGATCAGGAGATCCCATCCCCCGCCTCCCCCAGAGGTTCCGCTACACATGCTGCGGGAGCACTGACTAGGGTGTTGCGTTGGGGTGTGGGGAACCCCCGACCGCCCCAGCCTTGCAGCGAGTAGAACGCCGCAGCGCTGCGAGCGTTACTCGCTCCTGCAGAGAGCACCTGAGCTGAAACCGGTTGGTAGGAGGCACAATGCGTCCTCCGACTGGCAAAATCCAAGGGACCGTACCGCTGAAATTAGGGCAGGGGGCAGGTCGTGATGTGTGGGCCGACCGAGAGGGAGCTGGTGCCCACAACTGAGGCGATCCGTTTGTTCCCTCCTGGCCGGTCCTCTCTTACCTCTGCTCCCAGGGGTCCATTGTCGGTTCGGCAATGCTCACCCTGTGAGCAGTATGGTAAAGAGGAAGATAATGACAATGGGCAAAGTTTATAAGGCCCGGGGGAGGGCATGCAAGGTGACGAGGGGAGGGGGCGCTGCCCATTACTCAGCGGGGGAGAGCAGGGGTTGTTATAGCAGGGCTCGACAGTCAGATGCAGCGGGCAGCATACGCAGCCGCAGTGCCTTCCATCTTCACCTCTTCACTTCATCCTGCACAGTGCTAGCCTGCATTGCATACACAGAGGAGCTGATCATGTGATCCCTGACTCCTCCCCTCCATTGACATCAACACAGGTCCTGTAAGCACAGGTCCTGTGCGACTCTACAGGTGGGCTCACACTGCAGGGAGGGGGCGTAAAGCAGCGGCGGCGGCCAGGACTACAGGAGAGGGAGCGGCATCTGCAGGGGGCCACGCTACCACCAGGTGCCCCTGCAGATGCTGCCCCATGTCTACTAGCAGGGGTTGCAGCCTGTGGCAGGCACTTCATGTCGCCTCATGAATGCTGCAGCCCTGTGTGAAGGTGCCGAAGATGGCAGGAGATGCTGTTAAAGTTCAGCAATTTAGGGTGTGATTTGCTTGTTTTCCCTAAGCGGCCCGCCTCTTGAATTGAATGCCACAATTCAGATCTGAGCAATAAAAACTGCAGTTCAATGTTTGCACATTATTGTTGCCTAATGCCTAACACCTACCTCTATGTGAGGCCACAATGTATATCAACTGGGTTACGGATACTTACTTGCAGTCATTATTGAAGCATGACATGTTATTATGAAACACAAGGATGAAAATAAATAATGTTATTCAGGCCAGCATTCACCACTAATTAATCTGGAATGCTGAATTAGGCTAGTGGGCACTGGCCACTGCAGGAATGCCAGGAAGACAATGGAAATGTGAAATGTGAGCCCCAAAGGGGATGGTGTTGCAAATGGATCTAAAGTGCTATATAAATGAATACTGTATATACTCGTGTATAAGCCGACCCGTGTATAAGCTGACCCCCCTACTCTTGCCCCCAAAACCTGGGAAAACCTATTGACTCATGTATAAGCCGAGGGTGGACCCCAGCACAGGTATACAGCCCCCAGCAGTGTGGTATACAGCAGCCCCAGAGGTATATACAGCAGCCCCAGTGGTAGTATACAGCAGCAGCCCCAGTGGTATATACAGCAGCAGCCCCAGTAGTTAGTATACAGCAGCCCCAGAGGTATATACAGCAGCCCCAGTGGTAGTATACAGCAGCAGCCCCAGTGGTATATACAGCAGCAACCCCAGTGGTATATACAGCAGCAGCCCCAGTAGTTAGTATACAGCAGCCCCAGAGGTATATACAGCAGACCCAGTGGTAGTATACAGCAGCCCCAGTGGTATATACAGCCCCAGTGGTAGTATACAGCATCCCCAGCCCAGTGGTATATACAGCCCCAGTGGTAGTATACAGCCCCCCATCAGTATACAGCAGCCCCAGAGATATATACAGCCCCAGTGGTAGTATACACGCAGCCCCAGTGGTATATACAGCCCCAATGTTAGTATACAGCCCCCCCATCAGTATACAGCAGCCCCAGAGGTATATACAGCCCCAGTGGTAGTATACACGCAGCCCCAGTGGTATATACAGCCCCAGTGGTAGTATACATCCCCCCATCAGTACACAGCAGCCCCAGAGGTATATACAGCCCCAGTGGTAGTATACACGCAGCCCCAGTGGTATATACAGTCCCAGTGGTAGTATACAGGCCTTGTGCACAAACCTGTAAAGGAAGAGATTAGTATACTTATCACTGTCCCGCTGCCGCTGTCCCGCCGCCGCCATCGCGCTCCTACATCTTCTTCCGGTTTCCTCCTCGGTCGCGCAGACAATGGCGTCATTGCCTGCACCAACCGGAGGAAGCCGGAAGCAGACGGAAGAAGACGGAGGACCGCGATGACGGCGACGGGACAGCTGCAGCGGGACAGTGATAAGTATACTAATCTCTTCCTTTACAGGTTTGTGCACAAGGCAGGGGGGCCTGTATACTGATGGGGGTGGGTCTGTATACTGTATACACTGTATACAGTGTATACAGTATACAGTGACTCACGTATAAGCCGAGGGGGGGAATTTTCAGCCCAATTTTTGGGCTGAAAAACTCGGCTTATACGTGAGTATATACGGTACATATTATTAGTATTATGATTATTATGACATTAAATTGTGAGCTATAAAATCAGGGATTTGAAGCATATAATGGCCATATTCTATTTTTTCATATATTACTTTAACATAACTGTACAACAGATGCTAGTGACCATCTGCAATAATAATGGTTTGCTCTCCAATAAAAAAAAAATTTATTCACAAAAAAAGCTCTCTAAAGGCCCCGTCCCAGCGATACCACCAACAATAGGGATCACTGGGACATCTCTAGCTGATCGTTGGTGAGCTGTCACACAGGAAGACTCCCCAGCGATCAAGATTACAAAGATCTGATCTTATTCGAACTCATCATAAAATGTGTCTTTCACCATGTAGTTCAATTCAGTGGTGTTTTATCTGATGCTCCACTATATCAGTGTGGCTTTCCATTCATTCTCAATATCAATAAAGGATATACAATATCACACAATTGATTTCTGTGAATGCATATGTGAATAAATTACCGTAAATGAAGAACTGCAATAAAAATGTGAATAAATAAATCAATAGATGAAAAATAATACTAATTAATGAATAAAGATAATATAATAAATAAAAGATCAGATCTTTGTAATCTTGTCACATAGATTTTTATTTATTCATTGCTTGGGAATCAACAATAGTTTTATATAGTTTCGGTCCTGAGCCCGGGTACACATTATAAAAGACAGATAAGATGTCAGAGAAATATACATTGTTTTTCATTGTTTCTTTGTGTTGATGACTTACACGTCATCAATGACGTCTTGTTTGCACATCCGGTATATGTGATATAAAAGTTGTTGCTTTATGACACATGTAATGCCCTGATGACGGTGTCCGGAGTGGTACTGAAACACATAGGTGGAAATAAAGAAGGGGGTTTTTATCTGAAGACATTTGACTGATTATTTCATGCAGCGCGGACCATCTTACACATTTCCTGGATCTTTGGATATTCTTACACGTGCTACGTGGCGGTGGAGGTTCTGCAGCAGCTTTTGCTATATGTCATCAAAACTAGTTGTGCACACAACTAGATCAGGTGAGTGCACCTCTGTGTGACCTGTGTGCATAGTCAGTGTCGCATTGATAGGGCACTATTGCGCCTCTGTGTCTCCTTTCTTCCTTTTCTATAGTATCTATGGATGGAAGGCTGTTGAGTGTCATCATAAAGAAAAGTGGCTATATTGGTCATTAATATTTTGGGGTTTTGTTTTTGCATGTCACAAATGTTTTTTTCTAAATTTTGTGCAGTTATATTAATTTACCTGGTGAAAATAAACAAGTGAGTTGGGAATATATTTGCTTTTTATTAAGTTGCCTAATAATTCTGCACAGTAATAGTTACCTGCACAGACAGATATCCTCCTAAGATAGCCAAATCTAAAAAAAAAAACACTCCAGCTTCCAAAAATATTAAGCTTTGATATTGGAGTCTTTTGGGTTAATTGAGAACATAGTTGTTGATCAATAATAAAAATAATCCTCTACAATACAATTTGCCTAATAATTCTGCACACAGTGTATTGTGGAGGAAATCTTCCCATTTTGGCTGTGGGGGTAAACTCGAAAAAGAGGCTCTTTTTTCAAATTTGCAAAGTATTCACTGATCTCAGGGAGACAAGTCCAAGAAAACACTACCGGCAGCTGGCTAAAGGGATATATGGCTAGTCCTGTGTTTGAGACTCCTAACCGAGGCTCCACAGACTCTATTTGCATATTCTTTTTTCAAATTGTCACTCTATGGGGGAAGTCTCTAAAGCCTTGCATACTACTAGCTTGATCTCAAATCCAGCTGTAAGCTTTTTAACTGCAGCAGCTGCAGTGTATGCTACTGAAGCTGAAATTTTGTCTCTGTTTGGGAACTGTTAAAACAAATTCTATAACCATCTACTGAGCACTTGTTCTTTGTATACAAACCGTGTAATACTCTGCACCTTTTTGGGGTTCGAACAATGAGGAATCAATCAGATAGGGGCCATGATGTTGCTGCTGATGGTAGTGGGCCTGCTTTTTCTTCGATCTCTGCCAAACAACAGACTGATGAGTGGTTGCTACCTCAACACCTACCTAGTGTTGTGCGCTAGAGGAAAAAATCAAGTAGCAGCACTGTACAAATAGAGGAAAGGTCTACAACTGTACAGCCAAAGACAGGTTTCGAGGAGGAGGAACAGTGGCATAGCGTGGGGGAGGCGGAGGGGCGGTCGGTCCGCCCCAGGCGGCAGATGTGTGGGGGCGGCAGCAGCCTGCAGGTTATTCACCTCAGTCACCGCAGTCGCAGTGGATGGCGGCTGCATTAGGAACCCTGCATCCTGGGCCTTGGGGTGATGGATGCAGCCTCTGATTGCTGGCAGTGTCACTCAGGGCCCAGCAGAAGAGACTATACCAGGGAGCAGCAGATCAGGACCTGCGATGATGTCACAGGCATGTGACCCCCGGGTGGGCGGAGACATGGAGTATACCCAGCGTGAAGGAGCAACATGTCATACAAGAAGCTGGAGAGAAGATGGGACAAAATAAACAAGGGTACAAGAGGTGTGTGAGAGAAGGGTGCATTGGGTGGCTGGCTGTGCATGGGGATGAAAGATGCAGGGGGGGTGGAGGATGGAAACTGCAGGGGATAGAGAAAGGAGAGTTCAGGAGGATGGGGAGTGCAGAAGGATGGAGGATGGGGAGTGCAGGAGGATGGAGAGGGCAGGAGAATGGAGGATGGGGAGGGAAGGAGGATGGAATATGGGGAGTGCTGAGGATGTGGAGTGCAGGAGGACGGAGGATGTGGCGTGCAGGAGGATGGGGAGTGCAGGAGGATGGACGATGTGGAGTGCAGGAGTATGGAGGATGGGGATTGCAGGAGGATGGAGGATGGGGAGTGCAGAAGGATAGAGGATGGGGAGTGCAGAAGGATGGAGGATGGGGAGTGCAGAAGGATGGAGAATGGGGAGTGCAGGAGGATGGAGGATGGGGAGTACAGGAGGATGTGGAGTGCAGAAAGATGGAGGATGGTGAGTGCAGGAGGATGGAGGATGGAGAGTGCAGGAGGATAGGGAGTGCAGGAGGATAGGGACTGCAGGAGGATGAGGAGTGCAGGAGGATGGGGAGTGCAGGAGGAAGGAGGATGGGGAGTGCAGGAGGATGAAGAGGGCAGGAGAATGGAGGATAGGGAGCACAGGAGGATGGGGAGTGAAGGAGGATGGAATATGGGGAGTGCTGAGGATGTGGAGTGCAGGAGGACGGAGGATGTGGAGTGCAGGAGGATGTGGAGTGCAGGAGGATGGAGGATGGAGAGTGCAGGAGTAAGGAGGATGGGGAGTGCAGGAGGATGGAGGATGGGGAGTGCAGAAGGATGGAGGATGGGGAGTGCTGGAGGATGGAGGATGGAGAGTGCAGGAGGATGGAGAGTGCAGGAGGATAGGGAGTGCAGGAGGATGGGGAGAGCAGGAGGATGGAGGATGGAGGATGTGGAGTGCAGGAGGATGGAGGATGGGGAGTGCTGGAGGATGGGAAGTGCAGAAAGATGTGGAGTGCAGGAGGATGGAGGATGTGGAGTGCAGGAGGATGTGGAGTGCAGGAGGATGGAGGATGGGGAGTGCAGGAGGATGGAGGATGTGGAGTGCAGGAGGATGTGGATTCCAGGAGGATGGAGGATGGGGAGTGCAGGAGGATAGGGAGTGCAGGAGGATGGCGACTGCCGGAAGATGTAGAGTGCAGGAGGATGGGGAGTGCAGGAGGATGGAGGATGGAGGATGGGGAGTGCAGGAGGATGGGGAGTGCAGGAGGATGGAGAGTGCAGGAGGATAGGGAGTGCAGGAGGATAGGGAGTGCAGAAGGATAGGGACTGCAGGAGGATAAGGAGTGCAGGAGGATGGGGAGTGCAGGAGGATGGAGGATGGGGAGTGCAGAATGATGGAGAATGGAGAGTGCAGGAGGATGGAGGATGTGGAGTGTAGGAGGATGGAGGATGGGGAGTGCAGAAGGATGGAGGATGGGGAGTGCAGGAGGATGGAGGCTGGGGAGTGCAGGAGGATAGGGAGTGCATGAGGATAGGGAGTGCAGGAGGATGGGGAGTGTAAGGGGATGGTGACTGCAGGAAGATGGAGAGTGTAGGCGGATGGAGGATGGGGAGTGCAGGAGGATGGGGAGTGCAGGAGGATGGGGAGTTCAGGAGGATGGAGGATGGAGAGTGTCAGATGATGGAGAGTGTCGTAGGATAGAGAATGCAGGAGGATGGAGGAAGGAGAGTGGAAGAGGATGGAGGATGTAGGGAAGATGGAAACTGCAGGGGGATGGAGAGTGCAGGAGGATGGAGGATGGAGACTACAGGAGGATTGAGACTGCAGGGGCATGGAGAGCAGGTGGATGGAGGGTGTGCAGGGGGGTGATAGAGGATGCAGGGAGAATGGAGAGTGTAGGAGGATGGTGTGTGCAGGGGGATGGAGAGTGTTGGGTGGTGGGGGAAAGAGGTCCTTGAGTCCTGCTTGTTGCCATACACTGGGGTTGTGTAGAGGTGGCGGTGCACAGTGACAACCCCAATAGGTGAGTGGCCATTTGGCCCAATACTTAAGGGTGGCAGCCGCGGCAAATTTTTCGACCGCCCCAGGCGCCACAAACAGTTGCTACGCCACTGAGGAGGAATCATTTTCACACCAGGGTGACAGCAAAAGCATCTCATGAGCATCACTGAAATGTGTTTGGGACAATTCAGAGAACACAGCCTTGCAAACAGGAGCAAATACATGCTGCAGTGACTATTACCAGTGCTGATTACTGGGTAGCTACCCTGCTGGATCCCCGCTTCAAGGACAAGTTGCCATCCTTACTTCCATTGCTGGAGCATTATCAGGTGTCCTCTTTATCATGGTCCCAGAAAAAACCAACAAAAAGAAATTGAAATGGAGTCCTATTACATTATTTATAGCTGTAGTATTCAGTTGTGGCTGCCTGCTTAGAATAATTATTTTTTTAATCTTTCTTGGCTGTGTGGGTCAACAATGAAAACAGGTTCTGTAGGGGCCTTTTTTTTATTTTTGCTCTGTTGGTAAACTCTGACAATTTTGTCTGTGTGTGTAAACTGTGGAAAAAGACTCTATAAGGGCCTTTATGAAAATTGTAGCTCTATTGATAAAATCTCACAATCTTGTCTTGATGAGTCAACTCTGAAAAATGGCTCTGTGCGGGCCTTTTGTTAAAATTGTTGCTCTGTGGGAGAACTCATATTAGCTGTGTTGGTCAACTGTTTTAACAGTCTATATTTAAAACTGTTGCAATGTGGGTTACCTTAGCCAATCTTGGCTGTGTGAGTCAACAGTGTAAAAATACTCTGTATTTTTATTAAAATTGCTGCTGTGTGAGTAAACTTTGCCAATCTAGGCTGTGTGGGTCAACTGTGGAAACAGGCTCTGTAAAGGGGGGTTTATTAAAAGAATGTTTTGAACATCAAATAGGGGACTTACCCAGGCTTATGGTTCTGGTGGTGAAGGTATAGCAACTGCAGGGAAAGGACTTACACGATCTGTGCCTGCTATGCGCCAAAATTGAACACCTTGCTCTGATGCACACAGGACACATGATGTTCCTTAGCACGTCACATCATTCAGCACCACCATCTAATACACTCCATAGTAGCAGGAGGCTACGATAAACCAACATGGTAGATGAGCATGTGTGCACATATATCTAAACATATTGAGTAATGTTTCTGCCCAATGTAGTTAAGTTAATCATGGCCCCATTACTGAAAACAAACAAAATCAAAACGTAACCCTATTCGATTATTCAAAGTTGCAGTAATCTGTCGTGCCTGCCTGCTTTGATCAATATTTTTTTCAAAATCTTTCTTAGCTGTGCGGGTCAACTGTAAAAATAGGCTCTGTAGGGGTATTTTAAAAAAATTGTTACTCTGTGGGGGAAGCCTTCCAAGTCTGCCAGCTCAATCGTAAATCCAATGAACAGCTTTTCAACTGCATCTGCTAGAGTGTGCGCTATTGGAACTGAAATTTAGGCTCTGTGTGGGGAACTGTAAAAACAGGCTCTGTAGGGGCCTTTTTTAATTGTTGCTATGTGGGGTAACAATGCCAGTCTTGGCTGTGTGGGTTACCTGTCAAAACAGGCTCTGAAAGGACCATTTTTAAAATTGGTGCTCTGTGAGAGAACTCTGCCAATCTAGGCTGTGTTGTTCAACTGTAAAAACAGGCCCTAGAGGAGTCTTTTATTAAAATTGTTGCTCTATTGGGAAACTCTGAAATCCATCTCTGTGAGGTCACTCATAACATTTTTCATTTATCCATTTACTTGCTATGTAACCATAATTGCTATGGTGACAGAACCACATTAAATGTGTTTGTAGGGCAATTGGCATGTTCTTACACCCATTTTGCAGCCCTTATTATGACAATGCAACAGCCATTTTACAGCACAGAAGTTTGGGTTCCTATTGATTTGTATGAGGTTTGGTGTCTAGGGTCAAGTCTGAGTCAAGTCTGGTTCCTGAACCAAACTTTTTTTATAGTCTGTCCAAACCTCCACGGTCCACTCATCACTATAAGCAATTCAATTCACTCAGATTTATTCACCATGAGTCAATTTGATATTGCTTTTCATATTTAAAATGTAACAACTGTTTTAATTTCTATTTCCTAAAGGCCATGTCACATGCAACGATATCGTTGCCGATATCGTTCAAAAGTCACGTGTTCTGTGACGCTTGAATGATGTCAAAATGACATCGTTGCGTGTGACACTACAAACGATGAACGATCAGTCGGCTGATCGTTCATCGTTTGATTTGAGGACAGGACCTCAAATCTATGGTCGGTCGGCCGGTAGACACGCAGCATCGCTGCGTGTGACACTGGGAGACGACCAATAAGCCAGCTCCCAGCACCTCTCTGCAAGCACTGGAAGCTGGTATCCAAGGTACAGGCACGTCTCCAAGGTAAACTGCGGATAACTAGGCAGCGCGCGCTGCCTAGATACCCGATGTATTCCTTGGTCATCAGCCTTCTCGGCTCACCGGCTGGTATCCAAGGTACACAGCGGGTAACTAGGGACCCTAGTTACCCACTGTGTACCTTGGATACCAGCCGGTGAGCAGAGAAGGCTGGAAACCAAGGTATACATCGAGTATCTAGGCAGCGCGCGCTGCCTAGTTACCCGCAATTTACCTTGGAGACGTGCCTTTTCCCGCTTACCACAGCCTGCCAGCGGGAGCGAGACATCGTAGAAACGATATTTAAATCGTTTCCACGATGTTTCTGGTCCATTAATGACTGGTGAGTCTGCCTATGTGACAGCTCACCAGCGATCTGAACGATATTGTTAGCGATCGCGAGTGCATGTGATCGCTAATAATATCGTTCTTCAAATTAATGCATGTGACGGCACCATTAGTCAGTACCACTCATGAAAATAAGCATCTCGTACAGTGTTGTTTGAATTCACAGAAAGGAAATAAACATGTCTATGACAAAACATGTAATTGTAATAATTTTCTGGGAGCAATACATCATTTTCTGGAACAATATCAAGGGTGTCAACACTTTTGACCATGACTGTGTATCTTATGAGAACAATTAGTTTCTTTCTTTGCCAGAATTGATCAATCATTATCAAAATTCTCAATTCAAGGTAAAATCTATATTCTGTGAAGACACTACCTCAATAATGGGGGAGTCTTCACTGAATACAGCAAATTGTTTTGATAATATATATTACAAAGCTGCCTATTTTAATGTGTGCTATATATTTACTAAGTAAAAATTAAAATAACAGTTACTCTTTAAGTTAGCTTTATGCAAAATTACTACTTACTAAATATTCATAACTATTTTAAGAAGAAAAATATATTTTTTCCTCTAATGTCTGTTTTTAAAACTTCTGCAACTAATGTTTCATTTCTTTAGTACACATATTCGATTAAGTAAAATATCAACAATTGTAATATTTCCATTTTATTTATAAGAAATATAATTGAAAAATATGGATATTAAGTATTGAATTGATATTGCCAGGAAGCTGTAAAAATATATAATTCTTCATGCATGAGTAAAGCAGGAAGCAATTTTAGCTTTTCCATGTAATTAGATACCCGGAGAATTAGCAGAAGTAATAAATAAGTTTCATTTATCAAAGTGTCAAAGATGGAGGAGCAAGCACAGTGAATCCTATTTATCACGGAAAACAGCAAGAAATTAAGTATCTTTAAGAGTGATGACTGGGCAAAATGCACGAAAGGAACCATAAGGATAGTCATGTGTCCCCCAGAAAGCAATGACTAGCAGTGGGGATATTGAGATAGGTAAAAAATAGGAATAGAGGAAATTTTGCTAAAAATGGAGTTGATCACATGACTGGAAATACCAGTTACGGCAGTCTGGGTGAGGTAAGGAAACATTCCGAGATGGCTATTTGCATCATATTTAAGGGGTTCAGTTTGAAAGGAGATTTAAATGAAGGCAGATAAAGGACAGTAGGCTAAGTTAATTATAGTGTTCCCTGTTTATGGCAGGTTTACATCACTACACAAATTAGTAGGATGCTGCTAAGACTCATAGTAAGATAGCCACAAACTGTGCCTCAGTGTTCATTTCCTGAAGGAGGTTTAGTTTGCATGAATCCAGGAAAATGATGGCCAAAAAACACCATTTTGTTGTATTGTTTTGGTGCCAGGGAAGGGGTTAAATAATAAAAGATCATGCTTTTTCCCCCCTCATGTCTTGCTGCAGCAGCTCATCGTATGGTCTTCTGCTTGCTCCCTCCAGTCTTCAGCTCTCCTGGAACTGACGTAGACTAGGGTCACACTACTGTTAATGGCTGGGGTCACACATAAGCCCTTGGTCCGTTTTTGGCTTCATTCTTGGCATTTTTTTTTTCTAAGTCCAAAAACTGATAGAAAAACGGATTGGATGTAATAAACACCCTATCCATTTTTTTCTGCACCTAAAAACATTGCTAGGAACATTTTTGAGCCAAAAAGCCATTGCTAGCAACGTTTTTGGGGTCCGTTTTTTAAAAAAAAAAATTTTAACATGGGCCCTATGAAAAAACAGATCCGTTATTTTTGGGGTGCCTTAAAAAAACGGATCCGTTTTTCTTGAATTTTGGTCAAAAAATGACTAAGTCCAAAAACGTTCAGGGGTGCAGGAGGCTCAAAAAGCACCCAAAAAAAACCGATTTGTCATGGAAATCACTTCCAAAAGCGGATTGCTATGTGTGACCTCAGCCAATAGCACCTTTTAACGGTGCTGCACTAAAGACTTAGAAATTTTCTGCTGAAGCGCATAGCGTTAATGCTATGCACTTCAGCAGAACGCTGCCCCATAGCAACCCATGATTTACCTTGCCAGTGGCCGCACACAGAGCTGCTGGGTGGCCACTTTTCCTCAGCGCACAGGAAAATGCTGCACGCAGCGTTTTCCTGTGCGCTCCTCAAAAGTGGCCGCCCATCAGCTGTGTGAGCGGCCGCTGGCAAGGTAAATCATGGGTTGCTATGGGGCAGCGTTCTGCTGAAGTGCATAGCATTAACGCTATACGCTTCAGCAGAAAATTTCTAAGCTTTCAGTGCAGGGGGAGATTAACGGTGGTGTGACCCTAGCCTTAGCCTCACACAATTACATGGGAAACGATGCACTTCACTGATATGTGTAACAACCCACGTTTTCATGTTATGCTTATCACTATAAGATCCAACGAAAACCAGAAGGAGCAAGCAGTAGACTGGGACCTGTGGCAGGAGGAAAGAAGAGGGCATGCTTAGAACAGGTATGTATAATATTTTAGCACTTTTTAATCCCTTCCCTCCCCTCTATAAAATATGCTTTGGAGTCTGGAGTACAGATAAGTAGTGCCATGAAAGTTCGTGTTCTGACAGTGCAACTGGACTTTTTTAAGGGTACGTTTGGGTCCTAAACTTGACCTAAATCACATATGAAATCACTGATTTCATCACTCATTCCACATGCAGCCATCCATAATCAAACCACTTCCGGGGGTGGGAGCGTGAGGGGATTATTCAAACACACTAAGAATGATAACTCTGCTTTTACCCCCAGATGAAGCTGATCAAACACCGCAAATGGCTGGAATAAACACAAAGTATACATAAGCACTGCAATGATCGCTAAAGTGCCTTGGATACATAAGCAGCCAAACGCCTACCCTGAACAGGTTCACTCATCTCTAGTCTGGAGAGAAATCACAGCATAATAAATGTCTTTTCAAAGCACTTTTTATCTGTACCTAATTTTATTCAGACTGAATCGAATCTGATATCTGATTCAAGTGAATCTGACCTAAATGAATATCAGGAGATTTATTTATAACTACCTGTTCACGATCTCTGGGTCTTTACTGTTATAGATGAATTACACTCACCAATGAGCAGTAGACTGTAACTTGACAGAAGGAAAACATCTTGATGATTAGATGGTCCTCAGTTCAATAGACTTAAGCAACCACTAAAGCTCAAGGTAGACCAATGGTTGCTTGGTGGGAGCCTGTAGTGATGAACAGGCCCTCCCGGCTTCTGGGTTGCGTGCAGGTATTACTAGCTCCATCATGAAGATGCCACATTCGTTTGGGTTCATCCATCTGTTTTGTACAGTTTTTTTCTTTTATTCAACCAAAGAAAAAAAATAACATAAAAATAATACATTTTTCAATTACTCTCTTGTTTTAGCAAGACAGGGAGTGCCCCATCTCTCCTTTTCTGAGCCAGGCACATAAGGTGCTGTCTGCTGCACTGTGTCCATATTGGACTCTGGCCCGTATTCACCCTGCATCCATGAGGTATATTTATACAGGATCAGGTTTTAAATTAGTTAGATAGGACCGTTCTGATAAGGGTCACCGTGGCGAGGTGGAACGGCTTACATACATTTTTTGCAAAAAATGTATTAACTACCGTATATACTCGTGTATAAGCCGACTTTTTCAGCCCTTTTTTTGGGCTGAAAAAGTCCCCCTCGGCTTATACACGAGTCACTAACTTAACTGACTTATGCTTTTCAATTGCTCCTCACCCTAGCTGTCTCCTAAACACCCACACAACCCCCCTACAAGCACCCTCGCCCCCGCTGCTGCCCTTCAGTCAATACGGTACCTCCGCATCATCGCTGCGGCTGGGGCTGGCTGGGGCTGGGATGTGGGGGCCTGGATCCCTCCGCCCTGCTCTTGCGATGTGCGGTGGATCCTTCCGCCGCATCGCTCCTTCCTCCAGCTCTTGCGATGTGCGGTTGGATCATTCCGCCGCATCGCTCCGTCCTGCTCCAGCGATGTGCGGCTTGGATCCCTCCGCCGCACATCGCTCAGTTCTGCTATAGCGATGTGGCGGCCGGATCCCTCCGCCGCATCGCTCCGTCCTGCTCCAGCGATGTGCGGCTTGGATCCCTCCGCCGCACATCGCTCAGTTCTGCTATAGCGATGTGGCGGCCGGATCCCTCCGCTGCATCGCTCTGTCCCCCACAGCACTGCACACACAAAAGAAGTCCCCTGCGGCCAGACATTCACCTAATGCACAGTGCGGCCGCAGGGGACTTTAATTACGGTGCCATACTGTCCCAGTCTAAGGAAGGAGGTGAGGCATCATTAGAGTATAGGATTTTAAGTTAGCATACAGTAATAGAGCAGGGAAAGCAATAGTGAGGGAAAGAAGAGCAGAGCAGGGGAAACATATATTCTCAGGGAAATTACAGTAGTAATAGTGCAGGGGAAAGAAGACTAGTGAGGGAAAGAAGAAAGCAGGGTATAGAATTAGCAGGATGCTTACCATAGACTGGTTTCACACTGGCGTTCCCCTCCACAGCATTCTGTGGCTAGGGAATCACCATGTGAGCGCAGCCAGTGCAAGCCCCTATGTTTAGAATGGGGACGCACGGTGCTGCGCTTGACAGCGCATGACCGTGCGCTCCCATTCATTGCAATAAGTGATCTGTACGCAGGCGGATGCCTGCGCACAAATCACGCACTCTAGTCCGCACCAGTAACGCGACATGTTGCGTTCCTGGTGCGGACGAGAGCGAGTGATTTCAGTACTGGTAGCTGCTGCATTGTCCACCCTAGGCTTATACGCGAGTCAATAGGTTTCCCAGTTTTGGGGGGCAAAAGTGGGGGGGTCGGCTTATACACGGGTCGGCTTATACACGAGTATATACGGTAAGTACCCTGTTTTTGATACTGTTTTTTACTAAGCACTTGCTTTTTTTTATTACCTTTTTATAGCAGTGTACTTCCACACATTTGTTATACTGTTTTTTTCTGTGGTCTAGTTATGTGGTGGTGTGAACGCAGTGCTACAGACCTGTTCACATTGTGCCCTGGCTCAGTTGCAGTTTTTCAATAAATAATAAATGTATACTCAAGAACTCAGACTATAAGATCCAAAAAGGTATTTAAAAAATGGATAACCAGGTGTCTTATCTAACAGGGTACCGTTTAGTCCACTTACAGTCCAGACCAGACCTGGGGAAGTAAGGAATGCAGCTACTTTTTGGTGCCAAAAATACAAGCGTAGTGAACAAAAATAGTCCATTGTCTTGTCTGAATGGGATCCTAAGTGTATGTAGCTTTCAGGGGGTGAAGTATATTCACCTGGAGACACCACAGTAAAGCATGCAGCCTCACTTTAGTTCCTCACAGCGGGTATTGAGTCTTTTCTCTCACAATGTGGCCGATCTGTCTCCACCAATACACTCCTCCACTGGCAGCAGTTCACCTGCTTCTTCTCAGGAAATGTCTTTGTTTCCCTCCTGGGGCCCGGTCAGTGTCCAGTCTTGGCTTTATATTGCACTGACTTTGCCACAGCTCCTCAGGACACTTGTTTACCTCAGCTCCACAAACTTATTTTTACCTGTCTCCACAACAACCCGCTCGGCTTTTGGCCCCCACCTTTTTACTCAGCCAGGAAATATCTGCACACTCTTATGGCCACTTTACACGCGGCTACATTTCTAGCTTATCCACAGGTAACTTACTGGCTGCAGTGAAATCATGGACCTGCGCCTGTACCAACAATTTCTGCTTCTGTCACAATATGTACCAGTTATTATTGTGTGGGCGGTGCTGGATTTGGAGAAGACATCATGACCAGAAGCTCTGAGCAGTGCAGGCTCTATCGAGTCAGAGATACTTGTAAGGGTATGTGCCCACAAGATATTTTTCCTGTGTTTTTTCCATGCGCTTTTGGTATGGTTTTATGCAAATGTATGTTAGGGTCCTTTCACATCAGCGTTGTACTCTGATCGCGGCAGCTGCGGTGAAAAAAACGCAACTGCCGCGATTACCGCATAACGGCCGCGATCGTGGCACACTTGCAGCAAGCCCCATACAATGTCTATGGGGCTTGCGGTAAGTGTGCGGCAGGTGTGGCAAGTGCGGTTTCGGCACTTGCGGCAGGGGCGGCCGCGAAAAAAACGCGGTATGCCGCGGTTTTTTCGCGGCCGCACCTGCCGCAAGTACTGAAACAGTACTTGCTGCACCTGCCGCAAGCCCCATAGACATTGTATGGGGCTTGCCGCAAGTGTGCCGCGATCGTGGCCGTTATGCGGTAATCGCGTTGGTTGCGTTTTTTTCACCGCAACTGCCGCGATCAGCGTAAAACGCTGATGTGAATGTACCCTAAATCTGTATTTGCATTTGGGCTTTCCAGCAAAACCAATGTGTTTCACAGACCTGCTGTCTCCACACATTGATTTTGGAAGTCTTCTGAAAGTGTCAAATACACCAGTTTTTGCTTTGGTTGGGAAAGAATGAGCATGTCCATTCTTTTCTGCATTTTTCTGCAGTCTACAGTATGGTAAAAATGCTAAAAAAATGCAGCATCCCAACCACAGCAAAAATGCAGGAAAAATGCGCAAGAAATGCAGGTCAAGAATGCAGCAAATCTTCTGCTAAGGACTCTAGAGATCCTTGAAAGCACTACATGTGTTGCTGCATTCTTGACTGCAGCAAAAATATCCTGTGGGCACATACCCTAATGGCCACTTTACACGCGGCTACATTTCTAGCTTATCCACAGGTAACTTACTGGCTGCAGTGAAATCATGGAGACATTATTCCATTTGTACACAGCAACAAGATAGAACTTCTAAAAGTAGTATTCTCACTAAAAAAATAAAATAGCCTCCAAATATTTTTGGTAATTAATTTACACATAGACACATGCATAAATCACTGTCTTCAATGTGTCTCTCAACCCAAAATTGGGAACTTCATGAGGAAACTTACCATATACTAATGAATGAAATAGATGAGATTAAGTCCAACTTGATGAGCAATAGATGTGCCTAAAGGCCCCGTTACACGGCATGATATCCTGAACGATATCGCTCCAGCGTCACGGGTTTGGAGGAGTTGAAATTACATTGTTAGGACGTCGTTGCGTGTAACACCATGATGCAACTACGATAAATCGTTGGATTGTTGATCACAGATTTGAGAGCATGTTCTCAAATCTAACGATCCACGATCAGCCAACCTGCTGCATCGTTCTGTGTGATACCGCGATAATGATGTCATTCACAACTTCGTCCATTGATATCAGTGAACAAGTATCGTTTGCTGGGTTGTGCGAACGATACCTGTTCGCTGGATCATTGGTGCGTCATCCACGATATCTATGCGGGTGACAGCTCACCAACGATGTCAAAACGATGTCCTAACGACTGCGCACTCCCAACATCGTTAGTGAGATCGTTAATGATGTTGTAACGTGTAAAGGGGCTTTAAGCAGGATGATACAATATACCTGGGGTAGGGAACTTCAGGCCTTGAGAGCCGCACTCAGTGCAAGTTTTCAGGATTTCATTAGTATTCGACAGTTGGTAATCTAATCTCCTGCAGAGGTAATGATTCCAACTGCCAAATACTAAGGAAACCCTGAAAACCTGCACTGTGTGCAGCTCTCGAGGCTTGGAATTTCCTACCCCTGCAATATACAATATACAATGTTTAGTGTTTACATTGATAATACGATGTTTATGATGCAATATCTTAAAGGTTTTATTCCTCATGTTTGGCCCTATTAAAATATAAAAAAGCTTATACTCACCTCCAATGTCGGTGCTGTTCAAGCAGTGCTAGGGTCTGTAATTTTTTTTACAAATATATCCACTCTTAAACATGAGCATTCTTTGTTATTGTTAAAACCTTTTCACTTAAATATAAGTGAGCTGGAATCACATATTAAAAACATGGGTTAGCATGGTGTTGGTTCCGGAATTTAGCAAACGTTTTTAACTGCGGACAACTCATTTAAAGGGAACCTGAAAGATGCTGCCCAAACCATCACCAGATGGTACCAGTCACTGGCAGTATGATCTCAGACAGGTATATTTTACTTAATCAGTCCAGGGCAGTGTGCAGGTATAAACCGCCAGAACCCGACTGTCTGACTCGTCTACAGCATAGTTGGGTTTCCAACCAGCTAGTAACCTCAGCAATACTTCAGTCAAACAACCCTCGCTACGATAATACAGTGGTTGCCAATGGCTGATATATACAGTATAAGGGAAAATGGATTGGGCAGCATATATCAGCGGTCAGGTCCCTTTAAGTCAGTACAATATCTTCCCACTAATGTAATGCAATGACACGCCACCTAAAGAATAGGCATAATAATTTTTAATTTTTATTTAAGATATTGAGCAATGAAAAAAACAGCAAAATGTGAAGATGTAATAAATGGATAAACTATATAATGGTAGCAAAACATGGAAAGAAAAAAAAAATATTTAGCATGAAATAAATATACAAGCGTCTTTTGTAAAGCATTCTCTGGGTAATTTTTGATTTATGTGCCACATATGAGCCCAGTTGTAAGTTTTATTTCTAGATATCACATGAAATGCCTATTCAGACCTCATAAGAAGAAGAAATCTCAACAAAGAAATCTATTGGGTGGCTTATAGACTGTGTAATTAATTATGCAGTGACATTTAATATAAGCGCTGACATTTAAGAGTATGAATAAGGGAACCAAGTGGAATTGTGCCAGAAGAATGAGTCTCTGTTGATGAAAGCTTACAATCTACCAACGTAATTAAACTGGACTAATCAACTTCAAACCTTCCACTAATCTCATAAGTAAACCCTAAAAACTTCCACTCAACATTCTGACATCACCAACCCAAAAAGACCAGGAAACAATTGTTAGAGCAGAAAACTATGAAGAGCAAAGTACTCCAAAATAATCAGACATGTTAGTAATATAATTATTATTATTATTATTTATTTATATAGCGCCATTGGTTCCATGGCGCTTTACATCTGTAAGGGCAGAACAAGGACGAGAACATAAATAACGACGAATAAATCATACAGGTACATTAGGGCAGAGATCCTGTCCACAAGGGCTCACAGTCTATAGGGGATGGGTGGGAGACGGAAGGAGGGGGAGAGGTGAGATGGTGCAGCGGATTAGGTCTCAGTGTGGGTTATAGGCTTGAAGGAAGAGGTGGGTCTTTAGGTTTTTTTTGAAGGTTCCCAGGATAGGGGAGTGTCTAATGTAGTGTGGAAGAGAGTTCCAGAGTATAGCGGATGCACGAGAGAAGTCTTGTATGCAGTTGTGGGAGGTGGAGATGCGGGGGAAGAAGAGAAGGAGTTCTTGAGAGGAGTGCAGATTGCGTGAGGGGTGGTATCGGGAGACCAAGTCGGAGATGTATGGAGTGGACAGGTTGTGGATGGCCTTGTATGTTAGGGTTTTGAACTGAGATATCTGGGAAGTAGGGAGCCAGTGGAGGGCTTGGCAGAGGGGGGAAATGGGGGAGTAACAGAGCGACAGGTGGATGAGTCAGGCAGCGGAATTGAGGATGGTCTGGAGGGGTGCAAGGGAGGAAGCTGGGAGGCCGGTGAACAGGAGGTTGCAGTCGTTGAGGCGGGAGATAATGAGGGCGTGGACAAGGATTTTAGCAGTGTCATGGTCAAGGAAGGAGCGGATCTGTGAGATGTTTTTAAGCTGGAGGTGGCAGGAGGTGGCGTGGGCACTTGGCGTGGGGGATGGGTGAGAGTCTGCAGTCGTTGACAGTGATGGTTAGGTCAGGTAGGGGGGAAGAGCGACTTGGGGGAAGACGATGAACTCGGTTTTATCCTTGTTGAGTTTGAGGAAACGAGCGGAGAAGAAGGATGAGATGGCAGACAGGCAGTGTGGGATTTTGGATAGCAGACAGGTGATGTCAGAGCCGGAGAGGTAGAGCTGGGTGTCGTCGACGTAGAGGTGGTATCGGAGGCCGTGGGACTCAATGAGTTGGCTTAGGCCGAGGGTGTAGATGGAGAAGAGTAAGGGTCCCAGGACTGAGCCTTGGGGAACGCCAACAGATAGGGGGTAGGGTGAGGAGGAGATGTGGGAGTGGGTGACGCAGAAGGTCCGGTCTGTTAGGTACGAGGAGATCCAGGAGAGGGCTAGGTCAGTGATGCCAAGGGATTCTAGAATTTGAAGCAGGAGGGAGTGGTCGACTGTGTCGAAGGCAGCAGAGAGGTCGAGGAGGAGAAGGATGGATTAGTGTCGCTTGCTCTTGGCGGTCAGTAGGTTGTTGGTGACTTTTATTAGGGCTGTTTTGGTGGAGTGGTGGGCTCGGAAACCGGATTGCAGGCGGTCAAAGAGGGAGCATGAGGAGAGATGGGAGGACAGTTCAGAGTAGACATGTTGCTCAAGCAATTTTGAGGTGAAAGGGAGGAGAGATATGGGTCGATAGATGGAGACTGTTGCGAGGTCGAGGGAGGGTTTTTTGAGGATGGGTGTGATGAGGGCATGTTTGAAGGATCAGGGGAAGATGCCGGAGATAAGTGATATGTTGAAAAGATGGGTTAGGGCGGGGGTAAGGAAAGTGGTGAGGTTAGGGATGAGATGGGAGGGGAGAGGGTCAAGGGCACAAGTGGTGAGGTGTGATTGTGCTAGAAGGGAGGAGAGATGCACTTCAGTCATGAAGGGGAAGTTACTTTTGGTCAAGGGGGGTTGGGTGATAGAGAGGGAGGGCCGAGGGGATTGAGAATCGAAGCTTTCTCTGATTTTGTTGATCTTCTGTTTAAAGAAGCTGGCAAAGTCGTTTGTAGAGATGAGGGGAGAGGGAGAGGGTGTGGGTTGGAGGAGTAGGGCGTTAAAGGTTATGAAAAGTTGCTTGGGATTGTGGGAGAGAAGAAAGCTTGTTTTGCGGTGGTCAGTGCTGTCTTGAGTCGATGAGGGACTGTTTGTACAAGGCGAGGTGCGTTGCGGAGTTGGATTTCTTCCATCTCCGTTCAGCTACCCTGGACATCCGTCAAAGTTTTATGGTTCTGGTGGTGAGCCAGGGTTGTCTGTGTGCACGGGTTTTGTTGTATGAGAGAGGTGGCCTGGTCGAGGGCTATGGCAAGAGTGGTGTTATAGAGGGTGGCATCAGCGCCATGAGAGGAGGCTAAGTCAGAGAGAGGGAGGAGGGACTCGGCGAGTGAGTGGAAGTTAATCAGCTTGAGGGTTCTTCGGGGGTGAGGAAGTTTCCGGAGAGGGGGGAGTGTGGCGGGGGGAGAGGGCCGAGAAGGTCAGCAGGTTGTGGTCAGATAGGAGGGGGGTTGAGTTTGTGAAGTCGGTGAGGGAACGGAGGCGAGTGAAGACGAGGTCTAGTGTGTGACAATTATTGTGTGTGGCTGAGGAGGACAATTGGGAGAGGCCGAAGGAGGAGGTTAGAGAGAGGAGTCTTGAGGCAGCAGCGTGGGGTTTATCAATGGGGATGTTGAAGTCGCCCATGATGATGGTGGGGATGTCAGAGGAGAGGAGGTGGAGAAGCCAGGTTGTGAAGTGGTTGAAGAAGGTGGACGAGGATCCTGGAGGGCGGTAGACAACAGCCAGTTGGAGGTTGCAGGGGGAGAAGATACACACGGAGTGTGCCTCGAAGGAGGGGAGGAGGCAGAGGGGGGTGGTGTAATTGGGGTGAAGGAGCAGCCAGGAGTAGGCCAACACCTCCGCCGTGGGAGTTGCTGGGGCGGGGGGGTTGGGAGAGGGTGAGTTCACCATAAGAGAGGGCGGTGGGGGAGGTTATGTCAGAGGGGATGAGCCATGTTTCAGTGATGCCAAGGAAAGAGAGTTTTTTGGTGATGAAGAGGTCGTGGATGAAGGTGAGTTTATTGCATACTGAGCGGGCATTCCAGAGTGCGCCAGAAAGAGGGATTGGGGGAGGGGCGGCTTGCGGGATGGGTGTAAGGTTGCAGGGGTTGCGGATGGTAAAGGTGAGTAGTGGGCATGAGCTAGGGGTGTTTGTGGGGATGTGTTGGGGGGCACCGGGATTAGGGGAGATGTCGCCAGCAAGAAGGAGGGGGAGGGAGAAGGTCAGGAGGTGGGGGTATGAGAGCTTGCATGGCGGACGGGCATGTTTGGAGATAAAGGCTTGGGTGTGGAGGAAGTGGAGTAGGATAGGAGTGAGTGTGAAGAGAAGGGAAAACATTGCATGGAGGTATAGGATTCAGTGGGAGTGAGAGGTGGAGCAGGGGGTGAGGTGCAGATGGAGAGTGGTAGTGGCGGGAGGCAACAGCAGCTGAGAGGAGGAGGTGCAGTCGGGGTTGGGATGGAGGCAGAGGACAGGAGGACAGAAGCAGCAGGAGGGGTGAGATAGAGGAAACAACATATTTACTATGATACATATTTTATACTAGCTGTGAGCCCGATGCAAATGCATCGGGTGTCTAGAATATTTTTAAATTTTTTTTAACATTTTCAAATAATAATCCAATTATTCCAATGACATCTTTACACCAACTACATATATTTGTATGGTTGATATAATTTAAGGAAAATTGAACTATTATGTTGTAAGGGTCTTAGGGCCCTTTCACATCTGCGTTTATTTGAAATCGCGGCAGATGCGGTGAAAAAACCGCATCTGCCGCGATTGCCGCATAACCGCTGCACTTGCGGCGCGGTTGCGGTAATCCCCATAGAAAGTATAGGGGGACTTGCGGCAGGTGCGGCAAGTGCGGTTTTGCACTTGCGGCAGGTGCGGCCGCGAAAAAAACCGCGGCTGACCGCGTTTTTTTTTCGCGGCCGCACCTGCCGCAAGTGCAAAACCGCACTTGCCGCACCTGCCGCAAGTCCCCCTATACTTTCTATGGGGATTACCGCAACCGCACCGCAAGTGCAGCGGTTATGCGGCAATCGCGGCAGATGCGTTTTTTTCACCGCATCTGCCGCGATTTTGGCGGACATATGGGATGCGGACATATGGGGGGGGTGTGGTGACAGCGGGGGGGGGGTGTGTGTGGACATCGGGGAGTGTGGTTACAGGAGAGGCTCCGGAGCACTGTGTCAGCATGTGCTGACAGCAGCGGCTCTGGAGCGGGATCGGAGCGGGGGTGTGCGGACATATGGGGGGGGTGAGGACATATGGGGGTGTGTGTGGTGACAGGGGTTGGGGGTGTGTGCTGACAGAGGCGAGGGGTCACAATGCCCGCTACGCGGGCAATGCTTCGATCGTGGTGACGTCACAGAGTGACAAAGCCACGGTCTTTTGCGGGGTCCGACACGGAAGTGCCTACGGCAATTATATAGTAGATAATCATATATAAGCATACTTGAAATGATTGGACTGGTCATACGATGGGCATGTAAGTGCAGGACTGATTGAAGTTAATGTAACAGGCCATGTGTTACATCCCTACCAGGACCTGCTACAGCAACATCTGCTTTTGCTTTTTTGGTACTGACAATTAAGTGGGCTAGACCCACGAAACGCGTCCAGAAGCTCCTCTGGAGTATGTGTGATTTTTAATTTTTTGAAAATATAAAGAAATTTTGTGGCACCGGATTCTACACCTTTATTCATCTGCTTTTGTCGCCAGGCTCTACTGCAGGGGTTTCAAACTCCAGGCCTTGAGGGCGGCGCACAGTGCAGGTTTTCAGGATTTCCTTAGCATGTGACAGTTAGTAACCAACTGTCAAATCTTGAAAACCTGCAATGTGTGTGGCCCTCAAGGCCTGGAGTTTGAGACCCCTGCTCTACTGTATTCCCTCTTTGAGTAATGCTGGAGATAGATGAGACATCATGGCCAGTGGCTCTTGGTGGTCCGGGTGCTGTGCAGCAATGCATACTGGCGTGGCCAGGATTTGTGTTACTGCCCAGCTAGACAGAGTGGTTGCAAGATCAATAATCTTCTGGAACAATTTCAAGAGTACCAGCACTTTTAGCCATGATTGTATCTATCATTTTGGTGTTTTACTCCCCTTTTTCCTTGAGCCATAACTTTTTTATTTTTCAATCCACATAATCATGTTGGATTTGATTTTTGTGGGATGAGTTGCACTTTTCAATGACCCCATTCATTTTATCGTGATGCGCTGAAAAGTGGGAAACATTTTGAAGCGCATTGAAATTGAAAAAAATAGTGCAATTTCACAATCGTTTTTTTGATCTACCATATTCATTAAATAGAATTGATATGGCAATATGATTCTCCAGGTCAGTTTGGGTACATACTGTACATACCAAATCTGTGTAGTTTTTTTTTTTATTTAGGTGGTGAAAAAAAAAATCTGAAATTTGTAAACAAAAAATTGATTGTGTCGCTTTTTTCAGAGACCTGCAATGTTTTCTATTTTCAGGAAATGAAACTGTGTGAGGCTGGCTTTCTCTTCTGTGCCATTTTTATTGATACTATTTGGGAGTAGATACAATGTTTTGGTTTCCTTATTGCATTTCTTACAGTGTTTTGGTGCTCAAAAAATTTTTATTCTGGCGTTCTGATTTTTTCCACATTACACCATTTAACAATGGTTTAATTTGTTATATTTTTATAGATCTGACTCTTAGGGTACCTTTAAACGTTGCAACATTGCATGCATTTTCACTTGCAATTTGCTGGTTGCAGTGAAATCATGGACACATTGTTCTATTTTGTTGCCGTGTACAAATGGAACAATGTGTCCATGATTTCACTGCAACCAGTAAGTTGCAAGTGAAATTGCATGCAATGTTGCGACATGTAAAGGTACCCTAAAGGTACCGTGAGGGTACCGTTACACGTCACAACAGTGCATGCAATTTCACTTGCAATTTGCTGGTTGCAGTGAAATCATGGACACATTGTTCCATTTGTACACAGCTACAAAATAGAACAATGTGTCCATGATTTCACTGCAACCAGCAAATTGCAAGTGAAAATGCATGCAATGTTGCAACGTGTAACGGTACCCTTAGACACAGCGATATCTGTGCAGACATCTCACTGGTTGCAGTGAAATCATGGACACATTGTTACATTTGTAAATGGCAACAAAATGGAACAATGTGTCCATGATTTCACAGCAACCAGTGAGTTACAAGCAATGTCTGCACGGATATCTCTGTGTGTAACGGTACCTTTACTAGTGCAGAAATGCCAAATACCGTATTTTACCTATTAAAAGACGCAATTTTGTTTCCCTAAATTTTGGGGGAAAGTGGGGGGTGCGTCTTATGATCCAAATACATGCTGTGCTGTCCTGTAGGTGAGGGGGGGTGACTCTGGAGCGTTGTCCGGGGGCTGGAGCAGGCTGCAGAGGTAGCCCGTAATCACGTACCCCCGCTCCTTATCTCTATACATAATCACCAGTTTTACTGATTATCGCTACCCCAGAAGTGCCGCCATATTAGCACACCCATGGCGCAGGTTGCCGGCGGCTGCCTTCAGGCTCCCGTGCCTGCACACCCCCGCACGGTGCTGCCTCCCCCGCTCAGATGCCGCCGGTGGCGCACTCTCTTTGCAGCCCCCAGGCCCACCGGCCGCCGCAGCCAGGGGGAGCACCATTACAGAAGGGGCCGCCGCCAGCATCTGCGGCCCCCTTCATCACAGACGCTGCCCACTGCTGCTTCCCCCGCTCAGATGCCGCCCACGGCACACTCTCATTGCAGGCTTCAGGACCGCCACCCGACGCAGCCAGGGGGAGCGCCATTACTAAAGGGGCCGCCGCCAGCATCTGCGACCCCCTTCATCACAGACGCTGGCCACCGCACTCTCATTGCAGCCTGCAGGCCCGCCGCAGCCATAGGGGAGCGCTATTACTCAAGGGGCCGCCACCAGCATCTGCGGCCCCCTTCATCACAGACGCTGCCCACCACACTCTCATTGCAGCCTGCAGGCCCGCCGCCCGCCGCAGCCATGGGGGAGCGCTATTACTGAAGGGGCCTGCAGAAAAAACAGTCACTGATATTCTATCATTATAAGTGTGTGCCGAAGTTTTTTCTGCATTACTCTATTTTTACTTCAGAGCACCACCACTAGGTGTGCCACACGTTAATCTTTATTATTATATTACTGAAGGGGCCGTCGCCAGCATCTGCGGCCCCCTTCATCACAGACGCTGCCCGCCGCTGCGGCCCCCGCTCTGATGCCGCCGGCGGCGCACTGTCATTGCAGCCTGCAGGCCCGCCGGCCCTGCAGTCTGCTACCACCACCCCCCCTCCTCAACTAAGGTTACAGGGGCAGCGGGCACTCACCCACACTGACCCCACTCACCCACAATGCTCTAGCTTACCCCCCCACTCACCCATACACCCTGCTTACCCCTCTCACCCGCCCCCAACTGCCCACAATCACCCACACTGCCCCTGCTTACCCCCCACCACCCACACTGCCCCTGCTCACTCCTCTTACCCCCCATATCTCATCACTCCCCACACTGCCCCTGCTTACCCCCCCAATCACCCACACTTCCCCTGCTCATGCCCCCACTCACCCCACACTGCCGCTGTTTATCCCTTTCACCTCCCCACACTGCCCCTGCTCACCCCTCTTACCCCACCCCCACATGCCCTCACTCCCCACACTGCCCCTGCTGATACCCCACAGGGTGAAGTGACAGCTGCTGCCCCCAATGCCAAACAGCCCACCCCCCATCTTGATGTCACCCCACTCCCGATGCAATAGCATCGGGCCTTTTTACTAGTACTCATATAATATGCACTGAATCCCTCTGTCCATCACCTCAGTGCTGAACCCAGCACTGAGATGTGGGCAGGGGAAGCCGTGCATATTATATGAGCCTGCACTCATATAATAATAGGGGTATATGTGTACCAGGATGAGAATAGGGGTATATGTATACCAGGATGAGGAGGACATATATATTATAAGAAGGACAGTGGCATTATAAGACGGACCCCATTTAACATTAAAAATTATTTTTTTCTCTTTTCCTTCACAAAATTTGGGGTGCCTTTTATAATCCGGTGGGTCTTATAAAGCGAAACATACGGTATATGTACATTTTATTTTTAAAATTGCTTTATTTTTAATGGGGCAAAAGAGGGAGATTTGAACTTTTCTTTTTTTTCATATTTTAAAAAAAATTTTACTTGAACTTGTGATCATCTGATCACTTGTACTATACATAGCAGTGCTTCAGCACTATACATAGTGAAAATCACAGCCTCCCTTGATCATCAGCTACAAACTAGCTTTCACAGGACACTCATCATGACAAAAACGTTGTTCTTCAGCAGATTACCCACTGTTCCAATTTTACAAGTGACCGCATTTTGCAACCTGCACCCTTCCCAAGAATTCATCTAGGGGGACAGTGAGCTAATTGACACCACAGTAGGTCATGTGGCGACCTGTATCAGGTAAGCCACAGAACTCACTAGTACACTAAGGGATTTCCACATCTGGTACCTCACTTACACCCAACACCTTCCACCCCAGGCCTGTAGGGGAGCTTCACTGGCTGCTGTTAAGCCAGATCCCCTATAAATACAGGTACGGGGGGGTGGACTTAGCCAGAGTGTGCAGTCACTAGAAAAACTGTGAAGTTCTGCTGAGAGCTAGTGAGCAAAAACTGGTTACCGGAGCCGTGCTAGGCCCGACACCAGTGCACCTCCAGAGCCAGTGTGAGGTCCAGAGAGAGTGAGGACCGCAGGCAGAGGCGAGGAACACTACAGAGGGGGCAGAGGAGCCATCCCAGCTCACCAAAGGAGAACACCGGTCACTGGAGACCGAGTCTGCAACAGGGAAAGAGAACAGCCCAGCAGAAAATCCAGCACACTGTGGAGGCTTAGCTTCCCGGACATCCGCAGCACCCACATTTGAGAGCCAGGGACCGCAGGAGAGATAGCGATAGCCCAAGAGAGAGCCCTCAGTGCAGCAACACGGGTGTAACAGACGCAGAAGGTCAGGCTTCGTTTCACACATGTCAGACTAGAGAGAAGGAACAGGACAAGGAGGCCTACACCTCACTCGGTGTAAAAGTCCCAAAGTGCATCCTTCATCCCTGAATGTGTATCGGTTTCCATCAGTAAAGGTAACAAAAGAGACTTTCTGTGTGTGTGTCCATCATTCTAGACTCACACCATAACAACTACGCTGTCCTATTCCATTATTGCTACTTCCAACAACCCGGGGACTCAGCCCTGCCTGTAGAGGGCTACAACACCTTGCTGCCGCCCATCACCCCGGAAGTTCCAGCAGCGCCAGTGCCATCACCGGACCTACAGGTGGCATCACGTCAGACAATAACTTTAATCCCTGCAAATACACCCCTTTTCACCCCAAGGGCACAGGCTCTCTTAAATGTATCAATACCCCACATTGCGACTGCACTGTACTGTTTGGCCACACTCCATGGCTCGGGAAGGTTTTTGAAAAATATATTATCCTAAAATAGTTTGTGGCCTCCATTTACAGAGCTCCAAAGTGTGCAGGTTTTGCTGGTTTTCTTTTAGGGGGCGAGGAGCCATAGCTCCTTTCCAAAGCCTTTCTGCTACCAGAAACATGAAAGCCCCAATATTTCCATTAGAAGATTATGGGTCTTGGTGAGGACTTGTTTTTTGTGGGTTGAGTTGAACCTTATTGGTGGCACTTTGGGTGCAAAACATTGTGGATCAGTTCAAAAAATCGGTTGCCAGCTTGGATTTTAACCATGTATTAACCCCTGCGCACCAAGGGTGTGATGACAGCATAACTCCTGGGAGTGTAGACACTCCCTGGACGCATGCTGGCACCAAAAAAACTGCAGGTTAACACTGCAGACACTGGCTTATTAGCTGCATCTGCAGCCTATGTGCTGACATACAGCACAGAGGCTGCAGATGGGGTTAATAAGCAGCAAAACTATGTGATTTTTTTAATTTTAACATCTGCTGTGTTGTTACTAATCATCTTGCACGCTGCTGTCACAGCGGTGCAATATGTTTGGTTATTGTACCAGTAAACTAGCAAATTCAAACTCTGCGGCTTTGACTGCCGCAGAGTGTGAAGCGATTTTTACAGCACATACTTGCGCCTATCGCACTGTGAGCTGTATGGGTGCGAGATCAACTTGTTGAGAATTACGTTTTTAGCTGTACCATTTTTATTTACATGTGACTTTTTAGTCATGTTTTACTTCACTTTCATGATGAAAAAGCATAATGTTTTTGCCATTTTTTTATGGTGTTAACGGGCTAACTAATCTGACAGTATTAGGCCAGAGACACGCTATGCAAGCTGAATGTGAGCTCCTCGCATGATACTCGCATGACTCACCCAGAACAGCCCCTGCTTCTCTGAAATGGAGCACGTCAGTTACTTGTGTTTCTATGCTGCTCCACGCTCCCATCCAGAAAGGGGGAGGCCCTTCTGGGAGAGTCATGCGAGAGTCATATGAGAATCTCACATGCAGCTCGCAAAAGTGTGCCTCTGCCTTTATAGAGAAGGTTGTTTCAGACATGGCGGTACTAGCTTTGTGTACTTTTTGGGTGACTTATTTTTTACACAAGTATATGTATTTATTGACATCATATGTTTTCAAATTTTTTTGCTTCTTTTTTGTTGTCCCTGTGTGCAACAACATTGCAATGAATTATATTTGTCAGTGCTGCTTTGACAAATCACTTCTTACTCTATGTTCCTGGCATGGTATAGGAGGATTTTCATAGCTGGATGACCCAGAGGTCATCATAGCAACAACCCCAGGTTGTCATAGCAGCAATCAGGCCCTTGTGATCAAGTCTTGGGGTCCCAATAGTTTGGGTGAGGTGTGCACTCCTCTCCCAGCCTCTTAAATGCTGCGATCACTATTGATTCCAGCATTTAGGGGGTTAAAAAGCCATAAGCTTTGGGAGCACCACTCCTTGCAGTGAGAGCCAACTCTCAGCTTTCACACAAGCCTGACATCCGGCAGTGATCATGCACACATGCAAAATTGCCATGACGTACCCATTACGTAATCTATCAGTATATCATCTGTCAACAGTCATGTAAAGGCTTTTTTTTTTTTTGCTGAATGAGTTTTTTAATCTCTTTATGTTGTTTGTTTTGCAAGGCAGAATGAACATATCACAGCAATTCAAGATTTTTTTTCGTTGTTTTTTCATGCCATTAACCGCGTGGTAAAATTATTATTTCCTTAGACACACCCATACCTGATTACTGCCACACATGTTCCCAATCAAGAAATCACTTAAAAAGGACCTGCCTAACAAAGGATAGTAGATCAAAACATCCTCAAAAGCTGTACATCATGCCACCATGTAACAAAATTCAGGAACAAATGAGAAGCAAAGTAATTGAAACCTATCAGTCTGAAAAAAACTATAAAGCTATTTCTAAAGCTTTGTGACTCCAATAAACCACAGTGAGAGCTATTATCCACAAATGGATACAGTGGTGAACCTTCCAGGTAGTGGCCGGCCGACCAAAATAACCTCAATAGCGCCCCGATGAAACATCCCAAGAGGTAAAAAATGACCCCACAAGAAAATCCAAAGATCTGCAGGCCTTAGTTAAGGTCAGTGTTCATGATTCTACCGTAAGAAAGAGACTTGGCAAAAATGGCCTGCATGGCAGAGCTTCAAAACAAAAACCACTGCTGAGCAACAAAAACATAAAAGCTTGTCTTTGTCTTGCCAGAAAACATCTCAGTGATCCCTTAGACTCTTGGGAGAATAGTTTGTGGATTGACGAGACAAAAGTTAAATTTTTTGGAATGTGTATGTCCCTATACATCTGGCCTAGATGTAACACAGCATTTCAGAAAAGGAACATCATACCAACAGTAAAATATGGTGGTGGTAGAGCGATAGTCTGGGGCTGTTCTGCTGCTTCAGGACCTGGAAGACTTTCTGTGGAAAATGGTACCATGAACTCTGTTGTCTACCAAAAAATCCTGGAGGAGAATGTCCGGCCATAGGTTATTGACATTAAGCTGAAACGCACTTTGGTTATGCAGCAGGACTATGATCCAAAACACACTAGGAAGTCCACCTCTGAATGGATTAAGTGAAACAAAATTAAGGATTTGAAATGGCCTAGTCAAAGTCCTGACCTTAATGCGATTGATATGCTGGAGAATGACCTTTAAAAGCATTCCATGACCTTTAAAAGCATTCATGGAAACCATCCAATGTGGCTGCATTCCAACAATTCTGCAAAGATGAGTGGGCCAAAATTCCTCCAGAGAGTTGTAAAAGACTCATTGCCAGTTATTGTAAATGCTTCATTGCAGTTGTTGCTGCTATGGGTGGCCTAATCAGTTGTTAGGTTTAGGGGCAATCACTTTTTAACACAGGGCCTTTGAGGTTTGGATTTAGTTTTCCCTTAATAATAAATACCATCATCCATAAACTGCATTTTGTGTTTACTTGTGTTATCTTTTGCTAATATTTTGGTTTGTTTTGTGATCTAAAACATTTAAAGGGAACTGGTCAGGTCATTTATGCTCCCAAACCTATCATTACCTATCCCTGCAGCTTCCTTCTACATCCCTGTCTGACCTAAATAAGAAGTATAATGGTTGTAACTTACACTTTCTCCCATTGTCTATACTGGTGGGCAATATAGGGGTGATCTTTCAGCCTCCATTTCTCTCCTTGCTCTGTAGTATCATGCCCTAGTGAGTGTGATAATTAATTCAGAAGCACTGGTATGACGCCACTGTGTGTCATTTCCCGTCCTGCGTATTGTGGGGCATTATTATTATATGTCACATTTAGCTCAGACAGGGATGCTTAGGGATGTAGTAGGAAGCTGCAGGGACAGGTAGTGATAGGTTTGGGGACATAAATGACCTGATAGGTTCCCTTTAAGTGTGACAAAAAAGCAAAAGAATAAGAAATTAAGAAGGGGCAAACACTTTTTCACATCGCTGTATATGTATTTATTGATACTTTTAAAAGGTTTAACACCAAAGACAGCTGTTGGGGATTTTTAAGTTTTCAAGGATCAGTTGTAGGTATGTTGCTGCTAGAAGGCCTGAGGAGAGTACCATGTGTAACTCCTCCAGGTAATTTGTTGCAGGATAAATGTTAATTAGGTAAGGCCCAGTTCTACATACAACCCCTATTAATGGCTTAAAAGGATACAGGGCACAGCTCAATACGTTTAACCCTTTTTTGGCATGTTTTATAATCAACATTAAAATCACCATAAAATTTTAAATATTCAAGGATTAGCATTAAAATCAAAGTTAAAAGTCTTTATTTGTTGACGAAGCGTAATAAAAATTGTCATCAATATTTCATGGGCGATTGTTCTATTAAGATCTGCTGTTGAGAAAATTCTCTTGTTCTGCCGTGACCTAAAATATAATACAAAGAACTGGTTTCAATGATCACTAGGTTGGGATGCTCATACTTTCAATTAATTTCTTGCGTAAAGCGTTTCTTTACCTCTAAAGAGGGTTATTTTGGAAATTTGGGCGTTGTTCTCATATGTGCAATTACTCTTGTTCTACCTGTGAATGGGAAATAGATATAGGCTAGTGTCTCAAGCTCCATATAGGATAGATATTGAGAATAGCAGATATGGAGAATTGTTTTTTACTTTATTTTGTATCCTGATAGGAACACTATAGAAATTTAATTACGGTAGATCCAAACCATTTTCTCCTCTGTAATTAGGAGTAACACTTGCCAGCATGCTGCAGAATATCAGCTTGACCACATAGTGCAACCCTTGAGGGTATAGCTCCTATTTGAATACCTTAAGTATTTACCCACCTTGCACAATTTTGAATGAGCTAGTCACTCATCTTTCTCACTAATTCTATTTCAGAGTATCCCGCAAAAAACATATAATGTCATAAAGGATCCCCACTATTAAGAACCAGCTCGTGCAGTCATGGAATAGGTAATATGGACATGTGTAAATTTCAACATTCTAGAAATTAGGTACTAGAACAATTAACAGATGAAGTTTGATCCTGTTCCTGTCCTATATTTTTTATTTAGTAAACTAGGAAGCCACTGAAAATCCTGTAAAAAAATAGTTATCGAATTACTCAACCTTAAGATCCTGTCGTAATTGCCTTTTATTTTTACATAATATAGGAAAGAGTACTAAACTAGTATAACCATACCAAAACCATTTCCTTGCGGTGTTTATAGCGGAAGCAGTACGTGCCACCAATCCCCAGGATATCATCATGGAAACCATTGTACAGCTCTTAAAGGTACAGCCCCTACTTTGTGAGTTGTGGTGTAACATTTTACAGAAAAATCTAGCCTAAACCAGTTATTTATTGTGTAAACCATTATTCAACTCTTAAAGGTACAGCCCCTACATTGTGAATCGTGGTGTAATCTTTTACTGAAAAATCTAGCCTAAACCAGTTATTTATATATTTTCCTAGATATCCCCTCAAAAATATGAGATAGAAACCCAAGAACAACCCTAACTCAACTGAACAGAAGTTCTAATTCATGTAAGCCTAGATAGGCACTGCCCTCTCGATATCTATCCTATAAGGAGCTTAAAGGGTACCTGTCACCTGGATCTAAGCCCCTACACTATCACAACCTGTCCCTGCACCTTCCTAGCTGCTCCCTATCTATTCCTTTCTGAGCTAAATCTGCCCTATATAGCTGCAGAAAAATAAGTTATAACTTACAGGAGTCCCTGAGGCTTGGGACTGGAAAGGCGGGCCCAGGCTCCATTGTGCCCTCCTCGATGGTGCAGCTGCCTCTTTAATTTATAATCTCCCACCCTCTGTAGTGCTATCAAGAAACGGCCGCTACTTTGCGGCGTAGTGCATTATGGGTCGCTCACGTGATCTCCCCCAGTGCATTATGGGCCTGATCACGTGATCCGCACGGCTTCAATAAGCACATTGCACGTGCTTGGAGCCGGGCTGATCACGTAATCAGGACCATAATGAACTGGGGGTAATCACATGATCAGCCCATAATGCACTGGGGGAGGTCATGTGAGCGGCCCATAATGCACCACGCCGCAAGTGACCTAGCGGCCGGTGCTTGATACTACTACAGAGGGCGGGAGATTCCAAATTAAAGAGGCGGCTTGCAAGAAAGAATAATGCCGCCCAGCGGGCCGTGCACTGCACCATCTAGGAGGGCACAATGGAGCCTGGTGCCACCTTTCCAGTCCCCAAGCCTCAGGAACTCCTGTAAGTTATAACTTAATTTTCTGCAGCTTTATAGGGCGGATTTAGCTCAGAGAGGGATAGATAGGGAGCAGCTAGGAAGGTGTAGGGGCAGGTAGTGATAGTGTAGGGGCTTAGATCAAGGTGACAGGTTCCCTTTAAGATGCTAACCTATATCTATTTCTCATTCACAGGTAGAACAAGAGAAGAACAACATCCAAGTTTCCAAAATAACCATCTTTAAAGGAAACGCTATACGCAAGTAATTTATTGAAAGTATGAGCATCCCAACCTAATGATTGTTGGAACCAGTTCTTTGTATTATATTTTAGGTCACGGCAGAACAAGAGAATTTCCTCAACAGCAGATCTCAATAGAACAATTGCACATGAAATATTGATGACATTTTGTATTACTCTTCGTTAACAGAGAAAGAATTTGAACTTTAATTTTAATTCTAACTCTTGAATATTTTGTGGATCTCTGATGAAGTGGTCTGAAGTACCACGAAACGCGTAAGAATTAGACATTAAAAGTATTACTTTTAACATCTTGTGATTCCTTGGATTTCTTGGAACCAATGGACAGACGGCAGCGCACGAATTACCACCTTTCATCTAATGCTTTAACCTGATCTAATACTCTGCAATGCTTATGCATTCCAGGATATTAGATCAGTGGCTTGTACACAAGCAGGAGGAATGTCAGGCGTTTGGAGGACTCCGCATTTGGGTGACCTCACAGCCATTATGTGGTACAAGGTCACCATAGAGACCATTAGCACAAGGCAATTCCAATCGTGTTGTGCCGATCACATTGTGCCCTCTGATAAGTAAATCGATGATGTTACTATTGACAGCAGCATCAGAGGAGTTAAACACCTGTGATCGGTGTAAGGCTGCGTTCACACATTGCGTATTTTGCCGCGTTTTTTTTACGCGCGCTTTTCAAAATACGCAATGTGCCTTATGTCTGCCTGCAAAGTGAATGGGAAATTCACTTTGCAGTGCAGACATTGCGTAAAAATACGCAGTGCGTTTTCCGGGAGAAAACGCAGCTCCGTAAACAATTGATATGTCAATTGTTTACGCAGCTACTTCTGCGTATTTTCCCAGAGGGGAGGAAGAATCCTGCTTCCTCCTCCCCTCTGTGACAGCTGTGGCCGCCCATTAGACTTCACAGTGTATTAATACACACTGTGAAGTCTAAATTAAACAAAATCAAGTGTGTGAAAAATAAAAAAGAATGAATACTTCACCTCTCCGACGCCTTCTCCCGGTGTCTGGTGCCTTCTGCCGCTCCCCGGTGTCCGATTCTAAGTCAGATCTCTTCTGACAAGACCTGTGGTGACGTCAGAGGGGGGGGCGTTCCCGGGCACTCGCGGTCATGTGATACCACATGACCGCGAGCAGCCAATCAGCGATGGGACCGCCCCGGGAACGCCCCCCTCTGACATCACCACAGGTCCTGTGAGAAAACATCTCACTTAGAATCGGACACCGGAGAGCGGCAGAAGGCACCAGACACCGGGAGAAGGCGTCAGAGAGGTGAAGTATTCATTCTTTTTTATTTTTCACACACTTGCTTTTGTTTAATTTAGATTTCACAGTGTATATTAACACTGTGAAGTCTAATGGGGCTGTCACAGAGGGGAGGAGGAAGCAGGATTTTTCCTCCCCTCTGTGACATCACTGCGCTTTCTGGGGGAAAGAAAGCGCAGTGTGTGAAAGTCCCTGCGTATTTTGCTGCGCTTTTTTGCGCTGCCGAAAAACGCGGCAAAAAGCGCGCGCAAAAAAGCGCAGCAAAATACGCAAATGTGTGAACGTAGCCTAAGTGTGGAAACACATTATGTGAGATGCATGCAAGTATCTTGCAAGCAACTAGCATAATTCACCCTAAACGACCCTTACCTCTCTGAACAGGAGCGCATCAGCTGCTTGTATTTCTTTGCAGCTGACACGCTCCTGTCCAAAGAGGCAGCAGCCATTCCAGGTGAGTCATGCGAGATGCATGCGAGATACTCACATACTTTCCACCCCTACTGTGATTGTGGGTATAACTGCTGGGAGATATATAACTAACACTCACTTATGATTTTGCCAGCTCTGCTTGTGAACCAGTGCAATTGTAGCATCATAACTGTACGGTGGATTGCAGGAACGCACTTCCTACAGAGCCGTACATGTATGACGGATGTTGTGAAGGGATTAAATGTGCTACACACCTCAAGTTGTCAAGTCTCTCACATGAAACATATCCTCTGGACATCAGCTGCAGTAACATTCGCAACACAAAGGTTTTGCTACAACGCAAAGAAAATTCCGAGGTGAACATCTGCGGCAGAAATTGACATATTGTGGATGTCAAAACTCATTCATAAAGCTACTCTCTATAACATAGCAGTTTTTCTGTCAACCTTGAGGTGCTGAAAACTCATCAGCACTTACACTTTCTTTATCTTTGCTATGGCCAATATTATATTGTTATATTGCTATCTATTATATTCTGTAGAATTTCATCATACTTTACTACCAAATCTCATGACACTGGTGATATGGGAATTAAACATGGTCATCTGCATCATTTCCCTTGTCACATTGTTCCCTAGCATTGCTATTATATTTATATTTTTCATTATATTTTATTATTTATGTAGCTTCAACCTATTCTGTAGTGCTATCCAGAGAATGTGATACTTCATGTAGGTGCTGACTACTCAGTAAATTTACAACCTAATTTATCCATGTTAGATACATGCTCTTTATAAGATGCAAACCATAGGATGACAACCAGAGAACAACATAGAAAATCACATGCCAAAGGGTTTAGCAGCAATGCTGCTTTTTTCTAGTAAAATCACTACAGTAGTCCACTGATCTTAAATTTGTGGAAATTGATAAGCAGTGAGGATCTTCACCATGAAAATCATTCTGCAATTTTTCATCATAAATTTCACTTATTGCAATTCAATGCATAGGTTGAAATCAGCAGCAAAATCCATATGTAATACCTACTGATTTTGCCTCAGATCTGCAAACCCAACAGGATAGTATTACTGTACATTGCGATCAGCAACTATATACATAGATTAGTCATTAGACTCTAGAAGTCCATTGCTAGATTAGTCCTGTACTAGCCAGTAGGCTCTATAGGTCTAATGTTTAGGGGGGTGCGTAGAGAGAAATGGCAAGCAGCCGATAGGAAAAAAAAACCTTTTCTTTCAATGTTCCCCTATCTCGCTCCTTTATTCAATTCCATAGCAAATACACCATGATTCGGGCTTGAGTTAGCTATGGAGAGGCAGCAAATTACAAGATAAAAAGAGTTAAATGGAACCAACCAGGATTTAGCCACCTGTAAATCAGTGCGGTAGGTGCTTGATGTGTGCAGCATGACATCACTATTTGGGGTTTTTTTATTCCTCCCCTGTGGGCTTGTCTTTCTGCTGTAAGCTAGACCCCCTCCCTGTCATCCAGACTCATCCTGGGCAGTTTTGGTTTACAGCAGAAAGACCAATCCACAGAGGAGGAATAAAAAAAATCCCAAATAGTGTGATGTTATGCTGCACACATCGATCAAATGCTGCACTGATTTACAGGTGGTTAAATCATTTTGGTCGGTTCCTTTTAAGGTGCACCCCACTCTCATCTGTAGTAACAAACAAACAAAGCTGATTAGTGAAGAATAGGTTCCAATGCTGCAGGAACAGATGAATACTAACCAACTCTTTGCCCCAATGTGCATCAATGTGATGAGGTCAAAAATCACACTTCTGATGTCACTGCAGCACCACAGAGGTGCCGAAGACATAGGGTGAAGTAAGCTTTCCATATTAAAGCTGAAGATTAAAGAAAGTATTGAGAGTTGGGCTTAGATTGAGGGCATAGTATTTGGGTGACAGATTGCAGAGGAGTGATTTGTGTGAAGATGGGGCAGAGTGTAAAGAGATGGCAGTGTGAGGGTTCCTGCTGCGCAATAAATTTGGAAAAATGGACAGTAGATGTCTCTGTGATGGTACAGCATAATGGACATGTTTCTGCCTATATTTCTGTTAACATAATTGAGTCTGGTTGGGATTACATAAATACAAATATTTACTCAATCTATATCCACAGAAGATCTGTGGAAAGTTCTCTAAGGTACCATCACACACAGAAATATATTGCTTGCAACTCACTGGTTGCAGTGAAATCATGGACACATTGTTCCATTTTGTGGCTGTGTACAAATGTAACAATGTGTCCATGATTTCACTGCAGCCAGCAAATTGCAAGCAATATATCTCTGTGGGTAACGGTACCTTTAGACATTTGGAATAATCTCCCCAACAAATTCAAGATCTCTGTGTAAGTGTACCTAGTAGAATTGATGCTTTGTTGTTGTTTTGAAAACAAAGAGTTGACACATCAAATATTGCAGTTGATTTTGACTTTTCTTTCGGTACCGTTACACGTCGCAACATTGCATTCAATTTCACTTGCAACTTACTGGTTGCAGTGAAATCATTTTGTTGCTGTGCACAAATGTAACAATATATCCATGATTTCACTGCAACCAGTAAGTTGCAAGTGAAATTGCATGCAATGTTGCGACGTGTAAAGGTACCATTTACGTCATTCACCTTGAATTTTGTTAGTGGTTAAAAATAAACAAATAACACCTACATTCTTAAAGCATTCATACTTTGTAGCATTTGTTTCCACACCTGCCTAAACTTTTACATAGTTTTTTATATTAGATATCTGTCGGCTGACATCTATAAGTGCATCTCAATAAATTAGAATATCATCAAAAAGTAAATTTATTTCAATAATTCAATACATAAAGTGACATACATACAGCTCTGGAAAAAATTAAGAGATCACTGCAACATTTTCAGTTTCTCTGATTTTTCTCTTTATAAGTATGTTTTTGAGTAAAATGTACAATGTTCTTTTATTCTATAAATACTGACAACATGTCTCCAAAATTCAAAGCCAAAAAGTTTGTATTTATTTGCAGCAAATGAGAAATCTTCAAAATAATAATAAATAAACAGAACAGTGCAAAGAAAACAAGTTCATATTCATTTAGAAACCACAATACTAATGTTTTAACTCAGGAATAGTTAAGAAATCAATATTTGGAGGAATAATGGTCTGGAGATTGGGCTAGCCATGACAGATCTTAGGTCAATTAATGTGTGGATGAAGGAGCACCACATCAAGACCCTGTAATAGCCAGCCCAATCTTCAGACCTGAACCCCATTGAAAACCTCTGAAATCTAATCAAGAAGATGATGGGTAGTCACAAGCCATCAAACAAAGAAGAACTGCTTAAAATTGTCTTCTGGTATAAGGTCACCCAAAAGCAGTGTGAACGACTGGTGGAAAGCAAGCCAAGATGCATGAAAGCTGTGATTAAAAATCATGGGTATTCCACCAAATATTGATTTCTGAACTCTTCCTGAGTTAAAACATTAGTATTGCTGTTTCTCAATGAATATGAACTTGTTTTCTTTACATTATTTGAGATCTGAAAATAATGTTCTGTTTATGTATCATATTTTGAAGATTTCTCATTTGCTGCAAATAAATAGAAAATTTGAAGCTTTGAATTTCGGAGTCATGTCAGTAGTTTATAGAATAAAAGAACAATGTCCTTTTACTCAAAAATATACTTATAAAGAGAAAAATCTGAGAAACTGAAAATTTTGCAGTGGTCTTTTAATTTTTTCCTGAGCTGTATATTACATAGAGTTATTACAGACTGATCTTTTTCAAATGTTTATTTATGTTAATGTTGATGATTATGGCTTACAACCAATAAAAACCCAAAGCTCATTATCTCAGAAAATTAGAATGATTAACACAAAACACCTGCAAAGGCTTACTAAGCATATAAAATGGTCCCTTAGTCTGAGCAGTAGCCTACACAATCATGGGGAAGACTGTTAACTTGACAGATGTCCAAAAGGCAGTCATTGGCTCACTTCACATAGAGGGTAATCCACAAAAGGTAATTGCTAAAGAAGCTGGCTGTTCACAGAGTGCCGTATCCAAGTATGTTGATAGAAAGTTGAGTGGAAGGAAAAAGTGTGGTAGAAAAAGGTGCACAAGAGACCGGGATAACCACAGCTTTACAAGGATTGCAAAGAAAATGTCATTCAAATATTTGTGGGAGATTTACAAGAAGTGGACAGCTGCTGGAGTCCGCGCTTCAAGAGCCACCACACACAGATGTATTCAGGACATGGGTTGTCACATTCATAGTCACTCATGACCAATAGCCAACACAAGAAGAATCTTAACTTGGCAAAAAAGAGAAAGAACTGGACTGTTGCTAAGTGGTCCAAGGTGTTGTTTTCAGATTAAAGTAAATTTTGCATTTCATTTGGAATTCAAGGTCCCAGAGTATAGAGGAAGAGTGGAGAGACACACAATCAGTGGCGTAACTACAGAGGTCGCCATTGCGATGGGGCCTGGCAGGGGGAGGGGCCTGGGCTACCCTGCAGAGAAGCAGCCACTCCTGTCAGTGCTGAGCTGCACTGTTCCTGTACTTTGAAATACAAAAAGCTGGGAAGTGCTTGGTTACGCCACCTCCAGTCTCTGTGAAGCTGCTGTGCCGATCTCTTATCTGTGGCTACCTTATATAGTGTGATGTGATCCCACCCGGACTCTGCAGAAGGTAGATCAGCAGGTGAGTGCAGAAGAGTGAATGCACAGTGTGACAGAAAGTATGAGGCAGAAGAACCCAGCCTTAGTCTGCCTGCTCCTCCCAGCAGCACAGGCTGTAGTACAGTGAATGTTTATCTGCCTCCCCTCTTCCTCCCTCTGTTCAGTGACCAACAGTGTTAGTAGGCACCTATCTGCCAGGAAAACATTGCACTCTAGGAGGGGGATGATAGATGGGGGTAGGGGCTGCCACAGAATCTGTCACATACAATGTGAGCAGTGGAGGAAGCATTTGGAGCAGCTTTTTTTTGTTGAAGGCAGGCAGCAGAGCTCATATATATCTAGCAGGATGAAGACCATATATACAGCGTTATGGAGGACACACATATAGCTGGATGGAGTACATGTATATAGCAGGATGGAGACCATATATACAGCAGGGTGGAGGACATATATACAGTAGGATGGAGACCATATATATAGCTGGATGGAGGACACATATACAGCTGGATGGAGACCATATATACAGCAGGATGGAGACCATATATATAGCAGGATGGAGGACATATACTATATATAGCAGGATGGGTAACCATATATCTAGCAGGATGGGTGACCATATATCTAGCAGGATGAAGACGATATACCATATGTAGCAGGATGGATGACCATATATACAGTAGGATAGGATACTATATATACAGCAGGATGTGAGACCATATATACAGCAGGATGGGGACAATATATGTAGCAGGATGTGAGACCATATATATATATATATATATAGCAGGATGGAGACCATGTATATAGCAGGATGGAGACCATATACATAACAGGATGGGAGACCATATATATAACAGGATGGAGACCATATATACAGCAGGATGGGAGACCATATATACAGCAGAATGCAGGGTGTGACGAAATTGACTCCATTAAGGTATAACATGGACTCCATTAGTGTATAACATAGGATGGTTTCTTATGTAAGCCAGACAGTAGTGTATTTTTTTTGTTACATTGTGATAAGCCACTCATTGTTCCCACAAGACTTGTAGATGCCTGGCGATGTTTGCCGTGTGTAATGTAATTATCTCACTCCTTCTCAGAGAAGGTCATGACACACAGAAAACTTAATTATGCTAACATTCCATTGTATCACTATGTAAACTATATATAATGCTAGATGCGGTTTAAACTAAAATCATTATGTGAGTCTCCCTTGCCAGCAATATAACAAATACTAGAGGTAGTTTATATACAGCTTGAGATCGAGCCAATGAGAACACAGTCTTAATTCACCAATCGTGACGTCCCCAATATCCTGCAATGAGGGCTCAGGTATATAAGGAGACCTGTTCATTAACCAGGGTGATTGAGATTTTGTCTAGTGACCTCAGTCTAGAGACTTCGACCCCTACTAGAGGTGCACGGAACTTGATACCGGCAGATAATCTAGGATCTATGGATCCGATTGGCAGGCCATAACCCCTGGTACCCCTAGGCACTTCGGTGCCGACCAAGGGGATCAGAACTTGGATTATACAAGGACTTCAGCATTAAATGATCGGATTCGGCTAGGATATCAAAGACTACATAAGGAAGCAACCCAGGTTGCTACAGACTTTGCTGTGCTATATTATAAACCCTGGTGAGCCAGCGGAAGGGTGAGACTCTTTTGCCTGTTACATTTTGTGTTTTGCTGGTTATGTGTTATATGCTGTTACCTGTTTGGGGATCCAATGAAGCCTTAATATTGTGGTTCCCTCACCTTGTGTTGTTTGAGTAGTGTTCTGCCCATGGTTAAGGAGCCCAGGTGTTCAGTTTGGGAATGAGCCCTGGTCCAGGCTGTCTTGCTAAAGGTTACTGGGCCAGCAGACAAGAGCACCCACTGACCCTCGTGTCTCCACACAAGGGTGTAAGAACGGAGGTTGCAATGGGGCCTGGAAGTACAGGAGCCTGCTCCCGCCAGCTGCTGACCCCAGTGCCTGCTTCACATGGATGTGCATCCCTGAGGAGGGGGGAAGTCCCAGGTCCAAATTTCGCATCGGGGCTCATTGAACTCTAGTTACGCCACTGCACACAATACAAGCTGATTGAGGTCTAGTGTGAAGTTTTCACAATCAATGATGGTTTGGGGCACCATGTCATCTGTTAGTGTAGGTCCATTTTATTTTATCGAGACCAAAGTCAGTACTGCCATCTACCAGGAAAATTTAGAGCACATCATGCTTGCCTCTGCCGACAAGCTTTTAGGAGATGGAGATTTCATTTTCCAGTTGGACTAGGCACTTAAAAGTACCAATATTTCGTTTAATAACCACATTATCACTGTGCTTGATTGGCCAGCAAACTCACCTGACTTAAACACCATAGAGAATCTATGGTGTATTGTCAAGAGGAAGATGAGAGACATCAAACCCAACAATCCAGATGAGCTGAAGGCTGCTATCAAAGTAACCTGGGCTTCCATAACACCTCAGCAGAGCCACAGGCTGATCGCCTCCATGCCACGCCGCATTGATGCAGTAATTCATGCAAAAGGAGCCTCAACCAAGTATTGATTGCATTTACTGTACATACTTTTCAGTAAGCCAACATTTAGAATTTAAAAATCACTATTTCAGTTGGTCTTATATAATATTTACATTTTCTGAGATAACCAATTTTGAGTTTTCATTGACTGTAAACCATAATCATCAACATTAGCAGTAATAAACACTTGAAAAAGATCACTCTGCTTGTAATGACTCTATGAAATATATATGTGGTGCCCTGCTCACGCAGGTAACCACAGATCTCTCTAATGCACAGTTGGGTTTCCACAGCAGGTACCTACTACATACAACACCTTCCACCCCAGCACAGTAGGGGGAGCCCAACTTGCTGCCCTTAGGCAAGATGCCCTATATATACTGCTGCTGGGGAGGAGTTAGTCAGAGTGTGTGCAGACACTAGAAGAGCTGCAAGGAAGTCCTGATGGTCGGTGCTGTGTTCAGGCCCGAGCCAGTGACCCGGAGTGGCCCTTCAGCATCCCACAAGCCTAAGTGGGACTGAAGGCAGGGAGTCCAGAGCAGAAAAGGGAGTAAGGAGCTTGAGAGAGTTCATCCCAGGCGAAACGCCAGATATTGGACATCCGCACCTGTGGGGAACTATAGGCCCACAGAAAACCCCATCACACTGTGGAAGCTTCAGCTACCCGGTCTCCCAGGTGGGTCAAGAGAGGGAGCCAGGCACAGCAGGCCATCCGCAGTGTCCAGAGAGGGTCATCCCGGAGACCGCACAGGAGGAGAGACAGACAAAGGAAGAGAGCAGAGGCAAGTTAGGCTACAGCAAGCTGTGCTTCAGAGACTAAAAAAAGCAGAGGAGGCCTTATACCCACTTGCTGTGGGAACCCACTGTGCAACCCTGTCACTCGTCGGTGCCCTGGACATATTTACCTGCAAGACATCAGTAAAAGGTAAAAGAGACTTTCTGCGTGTGTGCATCCTTCCTTTCCAATCTCAGCATCCTCTATCGACTATTCCAACTCTCCCTATACAATCTCAGCTCCACTACAACCTGCTTCCCCTTACTACGCTGCCCCAGAGGTCACAGTCCTACCTGCAGAGGACCATACCATCTCAGCTGCAATACCACCGACCTCCGGAGGACTGTGGCGGAGCTGGTGACATCTTACCAGGTACTGCAGGTGGCGTCACGACAAATAACAAACTCCCAGGACACGGGATCATGCGCGGCCGCCATTCCCCGTGACACAGTAGTTACCCCTTTGCCGCCTGACACCCGAGTACCCCATACCCTGGGCTCGACATATATGCGTTTCACTTTGTGTATTGAATGACTTAAATCATTTAACTTTTTGATGATATTCTAATTTATTGAGATGCACTTGTATATCTCCTGCCTTTCCCATGCACAGGAACGCTCATCTTTGACATACATTTTGATGTTCTCTAAGGAGAGAATGGAGTAAACTGCTGACAGAATGATCAGAAGAACAAAATAATCAGGCAATAGAATTCAAACCACCAGATACTTATCTCCTCTAGATAATCTGTTGGGAGGCCTCCATACACATTATTTGGTTTGCCAATTCTGCCAACATCTAAAGTGTAAAAGCACCTCAGTGTGTACATTCAGGATGAATTCTGACTGGAGGAGGGATTTTAGACCAAGAAGAAATGATAATATCTCATTCACTTGTCACAATGAATACAACTTGATAACTATGGATTATTGTTGTTGAATGTTCATGTCATCTAAAATTAAGTCCAGATTAATAAAGCTTCTGAAACTGGAGACATCCTGACACATAACTGCAGGCTGAACATTTTCTCTTTTTCATGTGTCTGATACTTTTCTGTACATGTGTTTAGTGCCTTACAGCTGCCTGAACTACAAAAAAAATGACAAGAAGATTATTTAAAGGTATTGTTACTGGTAATTTCAATCATAGTTTTTTGCTCAGTTTGACACTTTTCTTATTTTTAACAAACATTTTTGAATTACAGATATAGGAAAGCATATATTATCTGAACCATAATTAGACTATTTCTATAATCATGTTCCATCAGTTCCGATGCATCAAAAATGCCGGCAAATGTTAATGTAATCAAGTGTTGGGGAATAATTTTACTGAGATATTCTCCAATTACCATTACCACTGCATGTTTCTTCTTAAGCAGAAGCCATGATGCAAATGTCTATATTAGCATAGCATTCCCAAAAAATGACGTAAATGGAATTAAAAAATAATATACACTATATGGACAAAAGTAATAGGACACACCTCTAAAGTATTGAATTCAGGTTTTTTATTTAGTCTTATTGCCACATGTGTATAAATTCCAATAGTTTGCCATGCAGGTAGTCTTTTCACCATTTCAGAAATAATGAATAATTCTAAAGAGTTCAATGAAAGAAGATGTACTGTAATAAGGTGTCTCCATTGTAACAAATCAGTGCAAAAAATGTTATACCTCCTCAATATTGTACGATCAACTGTTCTTTACATTATTAAAAAGTGGAAGTGTTGCACCCCGAGGCAGGGAGTACTCGGAACCGGGCCCTCTCTTTAGTCTGCGGGGGAATGTCATGGCGACGTGACCCGGCTCCCGTATGCCCAGGTGCAACAATAAAAGGGGGTTAAAGAAAAAGGGGAAATAAAGTTTTGAAGTAGTTTGTGATGCCACCCGCAATTTGTGGATAGTAAAGCCACTGCTGCCATCCATGCCTCTGGGGAACGATGATGAAGGTGGCAGCCGGGATTGTTAGCCCTCCACGGGCAGGGCTTGGTGTTCCCCAGAGCAGGTGTTGGGAATGTAGTCTATGTGAATGATGACCATTGGGTGTGCAGGGTTCAGCATGTGAAGAATAAACAGACACAGAGGGAACAGTTCTCTTTTACATTTTACTTAGTAGTAAGGTTGTCCGGGTACTGTCCAAAGCTGTTGTCGGGTATCCGGGCTTGGAAGCAAGTTGGGGTGACCCACTCCAGGCAAGTTCATAGGTTTGCCTACTGCTTCAGTGTCCGTGGGCCCTGGCTGCGTGTAGCGGTGCTGAGGCCTCCTGTAGTCTGCTAATGGCTGTGTGACAGGCGGTGCGAGCTCTGTGATGGCTCCCTATCTTAGCTGGGTCTCCTCAGCTCTATAATGTAGCTGTTTCTCCTAACCTTAAGTTGGGCAGGAAATGTGAAATCACCCACCCTCCGGGTTTGGTTGCTGGATGTAGAATTCCTGGCGACCTTGGTCTCCGGTGACCGTACTGCACTAGGTACTGGGGCGAACCGCCACTGGCTCCACTCCCTGGACCTAGGCCTCCACTTCCCCAGACCCTCACCACGGGTCTCACACACTGTCCGGTCAGCCTCCTAGGACAAGCCTGGCGTGGCTCCGTCCGTAGGGTGTCTTCTACAGTCCTCCCGGGAACTGAACTGCCTGATCCCTCCCCCAGACCAGAATTTATAGGGGACCTGCCCTGAACCTGGGCTTTAGAGCTCCCCCTTCTGGCCTGGAGTCAGGAAGGTGTTGTGTGTCTGTATCTTGCCTGGTGGATGCCTTGCCCTGCTTCCAAGCTTGTATTGGGGCAACCGGACCCCAGGCACCACAGAAGCATTTAGGAAAAACAGTAAGGCTATGTTGCACAAATTGAATATTTGGTCTGCACTAAATTTGCATCTCCTGGCAGAAAATGCACAAAAAATGCAAAGAGTTTTTTTCCATGCATTTTTCGTGCATTTGGCGTGGATAAATGCTGAAAAATCACTGCAATAATTGACTTGCTGCAGATTTATTTCTGCAACAAATCTTCAGGGCAAAAAGCAAAATGTGCACAAAATTTCAGAATTCTCATTGACTTTGCTGGCATGAGGATTTTTGACAAAAATGCACTAAAAATGCATAAAAAAGCATAAAAAAACACGGCATTCATAGGGCCTGATTCTGGTATGAAATGGCTGACTATGTAAAGATACAAAGTGGAGTCACAGAGTGCATTACTCTTAAATGCTCAGCCTACTAAATAACTGCAGAGTTCTAATCCTCTGGCATTAACACCAGCATAAAAACTGTACAACAAAAGATTTATGGCAGCATACTTGTAAAGTGAAAAGCTGGAAGATAGCGGGCATGAGCGGCTTAGGTGGTAGGTGTGGTTTGACTTTGGTGGGTGTGGCTCAGCACTTTACTGAAGGAATAAAAGTTAATTTTTCAGTCCACGTAGTTGTGTAGTTAATTAGTGGAAGCTGGAGTCTGAGGGTAAGACCCCCAGGCAGAGGGGTGACATAGCCTCTCCTTGCATGATCAATTCTAGCACTTGGACAGCCACTCTGCTACGCCTACCAACTAAGTGGTACTCTTTAACAATGTCCCCCTGCACGCTCCCCCTGCCTGGGGGTCTTACCCCCAGAACCCTCTTCTATTATACTCAATTCCACGACCGCATGTATTTAAAAATTAAAGGGATCCTGTCACCTCCAATACATCACCTAAGCTACCAAAACATGTCACTGCAGCATCCTAACACTACTCTCACACTCCTTTTGTCTCCTAAAAGCATCCTGTGAAAGTGCATAAAAATGTTTTAATACTTACTCATTAGGGATTATAATTAGCAGGCTCTAGGATCCACCCTCTCTCTCTCTGTACTGCTTTGCTTGTGCAGGCTTAGCCCTCCCCTCTTTGTCACTCAGAGAATGCAAATCATTAGTCCTGCCTTCAGCTCCACATCACAGCAGAAGCTGCACAGAGAGAGGCTGGATCATTCAGGCTGCAAAACAACACACCCTAAGGACTAAAGAATATAGCCCCTGCTAATTATAATCCCTAATAAGTGAGTATAAAATCGCTTTTATCTACTTTGACAGGATGCTTTTAGGAGACAAACGGGGTTTGAGATTAGTGATAGGATGCTGCAGGGACATGTTTTGTTAGTTTAGGTGGTGTTTTGGAGGTGACAGGATCCCTTTAATGCATGTTCCTTTCTCAGAAGGTAACACCAAGCCATGCCCACCGATACCAAACCATGCCTTCTAGCCCACCCGTTAACTTCTGGCCATCTACACAGCAAGTTTACCATTTATGGTTAGGTATCAGCAAATGTTTCTGATAAGGTTCAGCAATTTCAAATTTGGCACGAACGTTAGGGATTTGTTTTGCGATCGAAAACCCGAACAATTTACAAAAAAGTCAGTGAACTTGGCTTTATTCAAGAAAAAGTTTGAAATTTTAAAATTGCACTAAAATGTTCCTTTATGGCTTGGGGCCAAAATGCTCGCTGGAAGACCTGCTAACCTAAAGGTTAGTTGAGTCTACCAGTTCCTTTCAACATGATGCATTTAAGGGTACATTTACACGCGGCAACTTTTCTCGGAATTTCACTGGCAACTTACTGGTTGCAATGAAACCATGGACACATTGTTCCATTTGTACACAGCAACAAGATAGAACAATGTGTCCATGATTTCACTGCAACCAGTTAGTTGCCAGTGAAATTCCTAGAAAAGTTGCCGCGTGTAAAGGTACCTTAAGGGAGCTTTAACATAAAGCTTTTAAGCTTCCTCAAGTATCAGGTGTTGGGATACCTGCAGGCTGTGAATTTTTGGAAAAGTGCCAGATGTGCCAGTAGCTGTGATATCCAGGAAGCTTAAAATCTTCTTTAAACATCCCTCTAAGGGCCACGTCACACACACAGATAATTGTGCAGATATTGTTCGCAGATCTCTGGTTGCAGTGAAATCATTGATACATTGTTCCATTTTGTGGCTGTATACAAATGGAACAATGTGTCCATGATTTCACTGCAACCAGAGATCTGCAAACAATATCTGCACAAATATGTGTGTGTGTGACGTGGCCCTAAGAGAGGTTTTATTTTTTTTAGAGAGAGAAAACCTTTATTATTGCAGATGGTCAGTAGCATGTGAGGCCACCTTTTTTACACTTACCTGCTAGCAATTCAGATGCAAATAACATATGGCCATTATATATTAATATGCATGGTCATACAGTCCCTAACAAAAGTTATGTCGCTTATCCATGTTATGTAAATAAAAGCTTGTAACCTGACGTTAAATTCATCCATTGGTTTTATAAATTACTCTTTTGAAAGCTGAAACCCTCCCAAATGTGGTTTAGGTTAAGAAAATAAATTGGCATCAATGCTGAAATATTGATCATTTACTGAACACAGAATGGTCAGATTTTGGCAAGACAAAAGTTTGTCGCCCACAGAAAATAATGTGCTTTTCAAACAAATAATTAACTTAAAATACAAATATATGTTGCATAACATTGGTGAATGAAGGTGTGGTGCTATTAGAGTCATATTTAATATTTTGTGTGACATCCATGAGCTTGAAGGACTGCATCCATGTGGTTCAACAATGATTCATACAATTTATTAATGAAGTCATCAGAAATAGCAATGAATGCAGTCTTACATGCCTCCTAGTTTTCACCTAGATTCTTTGGTTTTGTCTTCCAAGCTTCCTCTTTCATCCTACCCCAAACATGCTCAATGATGTTCTTGTCTGGTGACTGGGCTGGCCAGTCCTTGAGCACCATGATCTTTTTTGCCTGGAGGAACTTTGTTGTATAGATGAATGTATGAGATGGAGCACCATCCTGCTGCAGAATTTGACCCCTTTTATGATTTGGAATGTAAGAGGTAGCTAATGGCTTGATATTTTAGGTTACGGATATTGCCTTCCACCTTGCAAATGTTTCGCACACCCCCAAACTGAATGTAACCCCAGACCATGATCTTTCCACCACCAAATTTAACTGTTTACTGGGTGTATTTTGGATCCATACAGGCTCCAGTAGGTCTCCTGCAGTATTTGTGGCGGCTGTGGTGTAATTCTACTGAAGATTCATCAGAGAAATCCACCTTCTGCCACTTTTCCAGCATCCATGTGTTTAGCAGGCTGTGGGAATTTGCAAATGCCACACGGTATTTTATTTGCCTTTTGTTTAGTGCTGCCTTCTGGGCACTGATTCGACTATGGAGGCAATTTCAAGACAGAATTCCACAAACTGTTCTTGTTGACACAGGGACTTGAGCTGACCAAGCCTGTTGGAGCTTTGCTGAAGTGGAAGAGGGGCTTGCTGTGGATTTTCTAACTAACAAACTTTCCTCCTGAGCAGTTGTCTTGCGGAGTCTGCCGGACCTGGGCTTGTCAAACACATATCCAGTCTCTTCAAATCTTTTTTTTATTCTTTGTACTTGATGCTGAGACACATTAAAGGTGCCAGCCACCTCTGCAGTGGACCTGGTCTTCAGCCTCTTAAAAATCAAGACTTTTGTCGCAGGGTGGATTTTTGGCATGTTGTCAGAGCTCAAGTTGCAGTTCAAGTGAGGGTCTGGGGTGATGGGCTTCTTTTTAGACACACCCACTAATTAACCAATCATTTACTGAGCACAAGTGAGGATGTAAACTAGGATTGGGTGCATTATATGACCAGGCGACAAAACGTTTGTCTTACCAAAATCTGACCATTCTGTGTTCATTAAATGATCAATATACATTTCAGCATTGATGCCAATTTATTTTCTTAACCTAACCGCATTTGAGAGGGTTTTAGTTTTCAAAAGAGTAATTTATAAAAACCAATGGATGAATTTAACGTCCGGTTATAAGTCTTTATTTACATAACATGGATAAGCGACATAACTTTTGTCAGGGACTGTATAGGTCTGTTCACAGTCATAACACACTATAATATGAATATTGCTTTTTGAAAATGTGCAATGCCTTTTTCTGTTTCCTTTCATATGTTAAGAATACAGATTTTTGGCATGTGTATTATATCATTAATCATAGGTGTAGTCAGTAATTAGAGTGACTTGTAGTCACATATGTGTAAATACTTTTTCACTTTATACATGTCTGTCTATGTTTCCTATTTTTGTATGAAGAGATCTATGTGTAACTTTATTTTTCTGCAATTGCTGGCCTTTATTGGGGGAAAATTACATGTTTTCTTATTATGTTACTTCATCCTTCTCCTAGGAACTGGCCCTTGGACATGTCCGTGCATTGTCCACTACCCTTTACTTTGTATAAGAAAAAAGCTGATTTATTGCCTAAAGCTTAAAGGGAAACTGACATATCAAAAAACAATATTAACCTGCTCATCTGCAGGTCAAGTTAACCCCTGGGTTCAGGAGAACAAAGTACCTGGTGCCAAGTCAGTTTGTGGTATTCAGTTTTGAGGTGCCAGGTGACAATGAATAGTACCCTTCATGACTGTCTGGTTACCCTTTTACTACCATTATTGCTAGAATTACCATTCAGACTAATTTGAGGCACTGAATTCCTGATGACCAACTCAGTATGTGGACCATTGCTAATTTTGTAAGTATAGCTGGTGCGATAGTTTAAATGTGCCCCTGGTTGGTGTAATTTCTAGATATATCCATCAAAAAAGCTAATAACAGATATGCAAATTGTCACTTCAGTGAGGAAGTGAACGAACTCTAGTGCCACCTTTCGGTAGCTGTCCTCAAAGTCATAATCGACACTTTAACAAGCCTTTTAATATGACTTAGGATTTGTGCCAGATCACAACCCCAAACTGCAGACGCTGTGTTTCGGGGTAACTGCTCCTCATCAGTGCAGTGCGTGGGAATTCTGATCTGGCTGTATGAGAGGCTGAGACGAGGTCTGGGGAACCAGCTATTTTCCTCATGGAGAGGAATTTGTCTGCCAGCTTTAATAACAGATATGAAATTTTATCTCAGATGTCCAATTCATTGTTCCAAAAAAGCCCATTGTAAAAGACTGGTGATAAAATGTCAGAACTTCAAAGTGAGGTACCTCTTAAATGGACTCCAAAATACTAACTGAAAGGCTATCCTTTGCAGTAGTCCTCAATGTGTAGTTTATACAAATACAATACATATGTACAGATTTATGTCATTTACAAACATGTATTTAATTGCTGATAGTATTATATTACAATAAAAATGTGGTATTATTATTATTATTTTACAATACAAAACCATGGCTACCTGTTCTTCTAATGTCAATAAATCTTTAGAAGTAAAGAGAGGAATATTTTATGTTAGCACGCAGAATATTTTGGCCCAAAGCAATATTATACATTTAAGCATCTTTCAGTGAAGCCAGTGAGATATTTTCTATGACTGCCATCTCGGCCGCAAGGGTAATGATCCACAGCGGAACATATTATATTTATTATTACACAAAGAAGTATGACTTGTAGCATACATGCAATGTACTACACTCATCTAAATGGCGTCATTTATCATATCAGCAGAAGGCTCAGCCATTTTTATGGAGACGAGGATGTTTGGTGTTCTGGTATTGTTCATTTCAAGTCTACATTAATTAGCTCCAGGCATATTGTGTCATACAGCACTTATATTTTATAGACTTTTCATGCAATAATACCATTGGGTAAATGGAACAAAAAAACGTTCAATGGAACAAAAAAAGCCTGTCAGTATAATCTATAGGACTAGTAAAGAAGTGACTTTTGTAATATTATTATAGTCCTCACTTACAAAGCCATCCTGCTCTGCAACTTTATGTGTCCTCACCTTACTTGTGATATATACCTGTTTAGCAAACTTACATTTACAGGATTATTTTTGTAAATGTATGTAAAGCACTATGGAATTAATAGTGCTATATAAATGAATAAATATTATGATATTAATATTATTATTTTTGTCTAGTACCATGTATACTAGTACCTGTGAACTAGGTGCATATAGTCATATTAGGGTTCTATACAAAATATCAGTTGTGTGGAGAAAGCAATGGAACCCAGGAAAGTCAGCAAAGCCCTATGTATGTCTATGATTTCAGGACATTGTTGAGATATTATTCTCTAGAGCCAATATCTCTGCAAAAAGGTGCCATATGAAGATATCACATGGTAGCACATAGATTAATTATGACTCCATAATACAGAGCCATATGGACTCTGTATGCTGCCATATTGTGCATGGCTATACTGATTGTAGGGTGCCTAACAAGCACTATTTCAATCAAATAATGAGAGTGTGAGGGTGGCCTTGGGCAGTAGACATTTTCAAGACTCAGTTCTCAGATGCCCAACTCATCCCCACAGGGTTGGGGATATTGGTTGGGGACCTGGTTGGGTGTGAGGGTTCGATTGGTGCAGTTCATACCTTTGCGGCTGCATATCGCCAATGTCTCAGGCAAATATGAGGACCTGTACTATTGCTGAGACGCAATGAAACATCTTAAAATTTGCTCCAATGACTGATTAGTCCTCTCAGTCTGACTGTTGGTTTCAGGGTAATAAGCAGAGGAAATTACAAATCGATCCCCAATTTAAAAAAAAAATGCTTTCCAAAATTTGGAGACAAATTGCACTCCCTTACCTGATACAATGCTCAGAAGGATTCCATAGCGTAAAAGGAAAAATTACGGTATCAGGGTGCTTCGGAGTAAATACGATCCTGCAGGTAAATGTTTGACTCTTTATTATACTTTCTTGCAGCAAGTGGAGTAAAGAGTCAAATATTTACCTGGTGGATTGTGTTTACTCCGCAGCACCCTGATACCGTAATTTTTCCTTTTACCTTTTAGTCTTACTACTCCCATCTGAGATCATGGTTGGTGCAGCAGCGAGGCATTTACATCCCAAAGTGCATTAATCACCACTGCAAGTATGGCGCCCGTGTGGATCCAGTCGCCACAGAGGTACTGCACCCCTGTTAGGGTGTAGTATCCCACTCACTGGTAAGAGGGGCACAGACCGGTGCCGGGTCAACCAAGGCCATGCCCTAGGAACCATTGTAGTGAAAATGGGTGGTGAAAGAAGTAGTTAGAGAGAGCACTTGGGAATGAGTGAGGTCAGGAAGAACACACGTAGATAATGTGGGACACGTGACAAAGGGTATAAATAGAGTGGGAAAGATCTAGAATGCAGGAGAGACAGTCTAACAGCTGAGGAGAAGAGACAGTTAAGGGTCATTCCATGTCAAGTGAACCAATGATTATTACCTCTATATTTTTAATTCCTTTGAGATTTTGTTATTTGATAATAGCATGTCAGACAATGCAAAATGTGAAGAGAAAATTTTTTTAAAAAATTTATTTTTTTTTTAAATGATTTTCAAAGTTCGGAAAAAGTGTGAATTTCGCTGTTGCCTGCCTTTACGTTTCTCCTCATAACTACGGCTAGGAATAAGATAGAGAGACAAAATAAACACCATTCTACTCAGAACTATACAAGCTTTCACCAGATATGTCACAAGAGGATCTTTGTTAATATTTTACCCATGTGATCGCAAGCGCAAAACTTTAAAACGTATTTCCGAAAAAATCGGCGCGCTTTAAATATTTCAAAAACTGCCCATGTGTCTGCTTTGCTCTTAGCCACATCTGTACCAAATTTCAAGTTGGGATCGCAATGGGATCATATTTTAACATATTTTACTATTAATAGCGTCAATGGGTCATTCCATATCAAGTGATCTAAATATGAATATTTTTTTTTACCTGACGTCTTTAGATTTTTTTTTTTTTTTTCCTTTATGAAGTACTACTTTAGTTAATTACAAATTAAAAGTTTGGAATTTTTTTCTTCATCAGTTAATTTTTTACAGATTTTTAAAGTTTAAAAAAAGGGTGAATTTTGGCCTGGTACGACTTTAAATTTTTTTATCTCGGGCTAGAAATAAGATAGAGAAACAAAATAAACACCATTCTACTCAGAACTGTCCAGGCTTTCACCAGATATGTCACAAGAGTATATTTGTTAATTTTAATTTTTTACCTATGCGAATGCAAACGCAACATTTTGAAACGCATTTCCGAAAAAAACATTTTAATAAAAATTTTCCAAAACTGCCCATGTGTCTTTTATGCTCTTAGCCACATCTGTACCAAATTTCAAGTTGGGATCGTGATGGGATCATATTTTAAAATATTTAACTATGGTTAATCTCATTTTTATTAAATTTTGAAAAAACATATGAAAGACATACATTCAATCTTTTAACAAAATCTTGAGACATATAAAATATACAAAAAGAGAATTCACAAAGTTATTAGTAACTTTAAGATAAGCTGCAAATTTACTTTTGCGCTTATCTCTGGTGCAATATATACTACAATCTAAATATAATTCCAAACACTCAAGTATACAACCTTTCTCAGGGTTTTGAGATGTTCTGATGTCAAGGGGACAAGCAGCCCCAGCAGAATGATTTTTATTACTTGGCCCCTTCTAACAGGTTGACCACGTAAGTGGGTCATTACCCGTTGAGGCCTAGTTGGAATAGTCTAGCGACTGGTGTACCGGAAAGGAAGGCCGAAATATTAATGATCTACTCACAGCTCAGAGTTTTCGATACCTGTCTAATGTTCACTAGAATTCTGAAGGTATAGGCGTAGAAAGGAAATACCTAGACTGAATGTATCAGATGGGAAGAAAAGAGAGATAGAAAAGAAGAGAGAGAGAAGAGAAACAAAAACCATTAGAAAAAGTTATACTGGGAAAGAAAAGCCACGTAAGAAAAAAAGAAAAAAAGGAGGGGGGGGACGGGTGAGGTATGGGAAGGAGAAAGGGTACTCATCCCACTGGCTCCCCATCAGCCAGAGGTCGAGCCATATTATCTGTGCTGGAAAAGATACTCCTAAATTCTGCAGAGTCGTGAAAAAGAATCCATTCAACCCAAATCCCTAAGAATTTGTTCCGAGATCCCGACGCATCAGCTGCGAGCTCCTCCATTCGATATATGTCCATCAATTCTTTGAACCAATCAAGTAGAGATGGAGCCTGGCTTGATTTCCAGAACCTCGGGATCCCAGCACGAGCAGCCGAGATGCAAAAGCGGAGAATATCCCTCTTCTGTAGCCCAATAGGACCTGGAAAAATGGATAACATTGCCGATTCTGGGCAGCATTCGGCTTGTTTACCTGTTATCCGGGCGTATGCATTGAAAACCTCAGACCAGAACCGCCGGATTTCCCCACAACTCCACCAAATGTGTATCATTGTACCCTTCTCTTCCTCACAGCGCCAGCAGGTATCAGGGGTTCCAGGGAACATGTTCCGGAGTGTCGTCGGGCACAAGTACCATCTAGTGAGCAGCTTATAGCTTCTTTCTTGTGCAGAACAAGCGCTAGCTAGTGAGTGAGTAAATATAAAGCATTTCTGCCAATTAGCTTTTGAAATGCTACACCCCAATTCCCTCTCCCAAGCACGTTGGAAGTAAAGGGTGCCCTGCTCTCTCATGGACCCTAAGGCCTGGTATAGAAATGATATTTTGCGCCTCGGTGGAGCCTCCAGTTGGAATAACCTCTCCAATACGTTGGGCGTCAATCTTACCCTGCAAGAGTGGTCAGCTGAATATAATTATGCTCTGTATTGGAGAAATTCGAATCACTTAAGAGGTCTCGTAGGTTCTTTGAGTTGTAGCTCTGCCATCGGGGGCAAACCACCACTGGACAGAGTCTGTCCTACTCGGGTGTCATCCACAATCCGCCAACATAAAAATCTCTGCCTGTCAAATCTGGGTGGGAAAGATGGGTTGGAAAAAAGGGGAGTCAAAGGGCTAAGTCTGTCGTTTAAGCGGAGGGTTTTCGTCACTAGGTGCCATACCTTCAAGGTGTTTCTGGTCATGTCTGTCAAAGGTACTAGGTCTGTGGAGTCTTTAGGGGAAATCCAAAGCAGGTGTTTCAGCGGAATCCCCAAACCCTCTTGCTCCACCCCTACCCATTTCTTGGAGGACGCATGATAATGCCAATCTAGAGCTCTAACAAGAGAGGAAGCCTCAAAGTACGCTCGTATGTTGGGTAGTCCAACCCCTCCTCTGGTCTCGGGCAAGGATAGGATATTCATTCGCAATCTGGACCTGTTGCCCCCCCAGACAAATCTAAGGATCATAGATTGCATTTTGGAGAGGAAACCTCTATCCAATAGAACAGGAACTGTCTGAAAAGTATATAAGAGTCGGGGCAAGACATCCATCTTGACTACGTTTATTCTCCCGAACCAGGATAGCTTTAATTGTCTATAGGAGGTAAATGCCGATTCCGCGTTAGTCAAAAGGGGTTGATAATTTAAATTGAATATTTGTTTAAGATCTTTTGGTATAAGGACTCCCAAGTACTTAATGGCTTCTACTTTCCATTTAAATGGGAACTGTTTAGATAGATGAGAAACCAATTCTCCAGGCAAAGAAATATTGAGTGCCTCGGTTTTGGAGCAATTCACTTTAAAGTTGCTCAATTGTCCGAACCGTTCAAACTCCATTAAGACCGAAGGGATGGAGACCAGGGACTGGGAGATGTAAAGTAGCAGGTCATCTGCAAATAAGGCTAATTTGTGATGACTCTGTCCCAGCTTGACCCCATGGACGCATTCATTGGACCTAAGTGCAAAATATTTAACTATTATAGTGTCAATTCAAAAGTCACCAAGAACACAATCAGTCATTTTTTCACAATTGCCCGTCAATAGTTTGAATTTGATATAAAGAAACATAGTCTTGTAACATCTCAAAAGCTGTTACCGTTCTGAGTAAAATGACGCCTCTCCCACTTCATTATCTTATTTCTAGCCTGAGATAAAAAAATGTAAAGTCGTACCAGGCCAAAATTCACCCTTTTTTTAAACTTTAAAAATCTGTAAAAAATTAACTGATGAAGAAAAAAATTCCAAACTTTTAATTTGTAATTAACTAAAGTAGTACTTCATAAAGGAAAAAAAAAAAAAAAATCTAAAGACGTCAGGTAAAAAAAAATATTCATATTTAGATCACTTGATATGGAATGACCCATTGACGCTATTACTAGTAAAATATGTTAAAATATGATCCCATTGCGATCCCAACTTGAAATTTGGTACAGATGTGGCTAAGAGCACAGCAGACACATGGGCAGTTTTTGAAATATTTAAAGCGCGCCGATTTTTCGGAAATGCGTTTTAAAGTTTTGCGCTTGCGATCACATGGGTAAAATATTAACAAATATCCTCCTGTGACATATCTGATGAAAGCCTGGACAGTTCTGAGTAGATTGGTGTTTATTTTGTTTCTCTATCTTATTTCTAGCCCGAGATATGATAGAAAATGTAAAGCCATACCAGGCCAAAATTCGCACTTTTTTAAAACTTTAAAAATCTGTAAAAAATTAACAGATAAAGAAAAAAATTCAAAACTTTTTTTTTGTAATTAGATAAAGTTGTTCTTCAGATAGAAAAAATTTTTTAAAAATCTGAGGACGTCAGGGAAAAAAAATATTCATTTTTGGATCACTTGACATGGAATGACCCTTAAACAGCAGAGAGGAAAGGAGAGCGAAGCAGCTATAGTCGAGCTGGAGGGAAGCTAGAGAAAGAAAGCCTGTCACAGAAGGAAAAAAAAATTGAGAGAAGTGTCCAGAGGCCAGACAGAGGCGCACAGAAGGAGAACCAAGTGGCTCCAGGATATAGAAGGGGTCCTATAGACATGAGAAGTGAGCAATCCACCCGTGGGGCTCAAATCTATTGTTAGGCACAGGCAAGTGGAGGGACCAGGTCGAAGACTAGGGGCACTGGGAACCCCAAGACTCGTGGAGAAGACAGACCAGGCTCAGCTTGCAACCCAAACACTGTGTGGTACTTTCATGGTAACATGGTCGACAACAACGCACACCTGCTGAAAAGGTGGCAACCATAGGGCTAAGGGGAGACACTGCAGCTTAACCCCTAAGAAAAGCCCACAGTCACTGGCTCAGAGCTCTATGTGGTGAGGTGCAAGGCAGGATGGGCGAGGCAAGCGCAGTGTAAAGAGGCTGAGAAAGGACAGAGAAAGGGTGCTGGTTATGTGTTATTCTCCTATCCGGGAGTAGCTGGATCCCTGCCTCCGAGGACTCAGAGCTCAGCGGGCTGTTACACAAAGACTGTGAGTAAAAGAACTGAAGACTGCAATCCGCTATGTCTGTGAACTTTCTTAACGCATCAAAGGCACCAGAAACACTACTACCAACTCACTCAGGTACCTCAAGCTGCCCTGGGGGCTTAAGAAAATTGCTGCCTCTAATCGGCCCCTAGGAGAACTGTCGTGCAAAGGCGTCCATTTATAGCTGCAACCTGCGAATGGCGTCACGTAAAATTAACAATTATCCCTAGGTCCAGTCATCCCTTCCCAGAATGAACCCTCCATGTCCTTCCCTAAGAGAGATAGCCACCCACATTGAACTTTTAATGACATCGCCAGGGTCACGGAGGCGGGTCTGGGTCCCTGTGATCCCTGTGATGAAGCCTCAAAGCTCGGTTCTCAGTATCCTAAGGCCCTGGAGGGGCGTGTCACATGCCTGTGGTTAGCTTCTTCCAACTCCCCCACAGATGGCAGTGTCTGCATCGCCCTCAACCTCAGTGTCCTGGAATTCCTTTAATATTTTTATCACTCCTTGCCTTCAGCAGTGAGTGGTCAGAAGTTTCCTCTTGAACTCTGTGGATCTCAGCATCTGAAAAAGAATCAAGGCTGCGTGACAAAGCAATGGCCCCTCACATTCTGGTCTTAATGTGATGAAAAAATTTAATTCATAGAAAAATAAGGACCATCTGACCTTCCTTGGGGTTAAGCACTTGGTAGATTCAATATAAGATAAATTAATAAATAGAGTTGCTTACCAACTGTTGAGATGGGCGAGTGGCGGTGGGAGTTAGGGTCTTAAGTACACCTTATATCAGTGGTACTCTAGTAGAAGCAATTGATTATATACATCTGCACTTATTCATGTACTGTGAATTGTATACATTTTGTCTGATGTACCCAATCTAATGTTACTGGATCCATATCCCTGCAGCAGCACTTTATATATCAATCCCTCTCAATCTGAAAGCAACCTTGGTGTTTGTCTCTCTGTTAACTGTACCTGCACCATTTGTAACCGGTTTTAGCTTTACTGTATAACTTTGGCATCACTATTAAATGTGCACTAAGCAGTAGCCAGTGTTGTGTTATTTTACTAAAACTTAAACTGAGATAGTATAACTCTTTTCTCTGGTAAATTGAATTGTTTGATTATACCTCATGATTACAATCATTATCCCCTGGGTTCAAGTTTCTTATTTCTCCAACTTAGTTAAGAAACATGTTTTTCCATGCATTTTTAAACTGATGTGTTCATAGTGTGATTCCAGATCAGGAGAAAAAAATAAAATATAGTCCAGATAGATAACAATAAACCTTCCAATACAAGTAGAAAAAATATAATTGAGTAAGTTTTTTAAAAATTTCTGGGGCATTGGTTAATTCAAATGGCATGACAACATTTTCAAGTAGACCCTCAGACGTTAAGAATGCTGTCTTCCATTCATCACCCTTCCGGATATGTATTAAATTATAAGCCCTCTAAAATCAAGTTTGGGAAACCATTTAGTCCCCACCATTTAACCATTAAGCTGATTATATAGGTCAGGAATAAGTGGAAATGGGTAAGTATTCTTAACTGTAATTTTGTTTAATTCAAGGAAATCTAGTCAGTGGTGGAGACTCGTGTCTTTCTTTTTAACAAAGAAATAAACAGCAGTTATGTGCGAGGAGGAAGGATGAATATCACCCTTCCGTAAACTTTCATTTACATATTCTTTCATGGTGGTCTGTTTGGGACCTGATAAATTATACACGGAAACTTCAGCATTTTGGCATCATGGATAAGATTGATAGTAAAGTCAGTAGGACGATGGGGAGGTGATATCTATGCTTTTTTTCTGAGAACACATCTTTTAAATTCTACAAGTCGCCTGGCAGACCCCCCAGACTACGAGAGAACATTTCTTATGACAATAGGGGCTCCACTTAACAATATCCTTTTGACACTAATCAATGACAGGATTGGGAATACACAGCCATGGAATTCCCACCACCAATTCCTCAGGTAGGATATCCAATACATAACAGGAGATAGACTCAGAATGTAGTGCTTCCACTCTGACAGTGAATTCCACCGTTATCATCTCAACAAGGTTCTGTAGTAAATGTGTCCTGTCAATGGCAACATCTTGAATGAGTTTTTCTAACCTAAATGTCCCTAATCATAATCTCAGAACCAGTCATGAATTAATGAAGTTGGCAGCAGAACCACAGTCAACAAAAGCATGTGCAAGTTAAGACAGAAAAGATGTCACACATTCAGCAGTACTTTATCTGAGCAGAAAAAAGGTAACTGAAAGTCTGGACGATCTCCTCGATAATCACCCAAATTTAGATGTCCTCTTGATTATTTGTTTGCTTGAGGGCAAGCCAGGTACTTCTTTAGGAAAAGTCCAGCATGATCACAAGAGAGGCAGAGTCAGAGATTGAGTCATTGTCCCTTCTCAATGGCCCTTGCACTGGCTTCTCCCACTTCCACAGGCTTCGCCACAGGTAAGTGGATTGATCCAGGAAAAATGACTGAAATCTCCTGTCATTCATGACGCCTCTCCTAAATTTAACAATCCATATGAATAGCTTGAGTCATGGCCTCCTCCAAGTAACAATGTGGAGAATACAGAGCCAGAGTATCCTTAAGAGACCCCTGTAGAACTGGTACCCGAGGGTTGTATTATTTCACCGAGCTTCAGAGGAGCATTGTGGAAATAGGAATTTATAGTCCTCAGCGGTGTGGTTTCCCTGCATCAGGCTCATGATCTGTGCCTCTGCCACCTGGACTCTGTCAGGTTCATTATAGATCATGCCTAATGCATCAAAAAAGGTGTCAACAGAAGACCATTCTGGGCCTAGTGGACACAAAGATAATGCTCAAGTCTGAACTCCGTCGCAGTAGAGACATGATTATTCTAACCCGCTGGGACTCATTCCCTGATGACCAAGTTTATAAGGTGAAAAATAGCCTGCAGCTCTCCTTGAACCCCCTAAAGTGGTCTACCTCTCCTGAAAATTTGTCAGGAAAGGTCATTACAGGTTCCAGAGAATCTAACAGCACATCAAGGGGTGTACAATCACAATCACAGCTGGGGTGGAGCCTTATAAGGAGTCTTCATGAGACTAGAAATCTCTCCCTGCAACGGTGATTGAGATGATTCAATATTATGATTTTCCTTTGCCAGATGCTGCATCATGTGTGTCAGATTCATCACCTGTTAACCAAGTATGTTAACAGCATCCATGCTCACAAAAATGAGAAAAGGAAAAACAAAAAAATAGGGCCAGTCTTAATGTGACACTAGTCACCACATGGACAAGTAGTGAAGCAGGGAAATCAAACGTTCTGATGTAAGGTACCAGGTGAACACGTAAGGACAGAGGGGGTAAACAGAGGCGTAGTAAGGTCATAGTCCGAGCTTAGTTACCTAAAAGTAGAGAATCAGAATAGAGGAAAAAGACAAAAGAATGATCAAACATAGTCATGGTCAGGCAGTAAAAAATGTATTCCCAGAGTCCAGAAACAAGAGGCCAACTAACAGAACAGAGCTAAAACCAAGACTGGCAGTACTCTGGGAAAAGCTGGGCAATTACTGGAGAAAGGGAATACCGGCAATAACCCAGCACCTCCTAGAATGAGATTGGGTGGCTGAACTGTTAATCAGAACACTAACAGCCCAGTAAATCCCAGTTCCAGATTGGATAACTGAGCTGTCAATCACCCAGTCCAACACACCCTGAAGACAGAGTGGAAGAATCGTGATAACATGGTTGCAGAAAACAATTTCAGCATCTGCTCCCTAATTCATTATTTTTTTACATGCTGGCATAAAACTGTTTGCTAACCTTTTGTGCAATAATTTGTCATTTTTACTCTATTTATTGACAGAACCACTGATTTTTTTAAACACTAGGCAGAGCTTGGCTGTGAGTGGTTCTCCCTTTCAAAAGCCTCCTACTACAAAGATAGTTTGAAATGTCTAGTACTCAACATTTCGGTGTTGTTACACCAGTCCCAATCAGCTCCAGCAACCATTTTGAAAAGTAGTCAACACTCGTCCCAGCTGAGATATGACCACAAAAAAATAGCATAAGTTACAATATACTCACTTAGCACATATCCTGTGACAGCACATGGCAGCTGAAATATTCATTGCGAAGCACATGCCTCTTATTGGATTCTGAATGTCTTACTTGGATGCATTCTTCTGTAAGAATGGATTACAATACACACATTTTGATGAATCGAGGTCTTGGTCAAAGTCATGGTGTTTTCAAATTAGAGCACAAATCTACTACAGTTTATGACTGTATAACATTTTTGACTCTGCACATCTTAATGAATATAGCAAGTCTTACAGGAAGGGAGTTCTGAATAAGAATGGCGTATAAAATGTCAGACATTATGAATTCCCTCTATATGTTTAATTGTATGGAATCGCTTTCATTTCTTTGTTGAATTGATACAGCTTATTCCCACCTTTTATTCATCATCTATTCCATATAGCATAATATAACATAGATTGCACAGATCACAGCTGGGTGACTGACTTGTGCAGCGTTATTTGTAATCCTATTGGTATTTACTAACAGATAAAGGCTCATGAAATGGAAGAGTTTTCATACAGATGCTCTAAAACAGGCTCCTTAGTTAAAATCCATGCAGAGATATTCTCTAATATTGCACAGGTCTTATAGTTTATACAGGCAAATCAATTCAGTGATACGACAAGAAATATTCACTGCACACTCATTTCTCGTGACGTGAAATAATTGTATTCCAGTGCTGCTGGAGTGGTCGTAAGGGCCGGGGTACTCAGTAGCCGGGCCGGCAGTTTTTTGGAGTAGTCACGGTGACGGTAGCCCAGCTCCATGGCCTTGACCAAAGCAGTTAAGAGGATTGTTTGCAAGGGAGTTATAGTTGAATGTGACGTCACCTGTGCTGTCTGGTCAAGGATAACCAACGCTACTGTTGGACCCCAGGGGATAGCTAGACTGGCAGCTGGAATGGGACACTCCCAACAAGCAGAGCAGGCCCCTGGTACTTGGAGTAGTAATCTATGTGTATAATAGTGGTGATAATTGTTGCAATTCTTTCACCTTTACTCACAGTTCTCAATGGTTCCAGCCCAGCCGGGGCAGCATGTCCTTCGGGTCAGCAATTCAGTCAATTCCCAGGCAGTCCAGGTCCACTCCAGCGAGGCACCCTCTTAGATACCTTTCCAGGTTGCCCTTTTTCTCTCTGCACTGATCTTCCTCTACTTCTGCCCTGCGCCTTCATGCTACAGGATTCCAAGCAGGTGGCTGCGAGCCCTATCGAGCGACAGCCAGCATGTCCTCTTGGCTCTAGGTTAGCCACTGTACCTGGGATTGTCCACGGAAGATGGCCACTGCTCATGAAGTTCAGTGACCCCTGGTTTCCTGGCTCAAACTTACAGTTTTGTTGCCAGATTGATGCCGGCCCTGTCTTGCAACCAGTTCTTCCACTATGACTGAAAGTCGAGGTGAATTCGGGGTTCATGCTGGCCAGAGTCCGTGGGGGACCTACCCACTGGTCCCCACCCCTCCCCAGTGCCAGAGTTCCCCTAGAACTCCTCTTTTTCTGTCTGCTCTCCAACTCCTTCTTTCTCCTTCGCCTTTCTCACTCTCTATCTCACTAACTGTTCTGACTCCCTAACGTGTTCCCTCCTCCTGCCAGTGATGGGGTCTGCTCAGATAGAGTTTCTTCCGCCCTTCATCTCCTGGTCTGGTGTTAGGATGGGTGTTGGGTGCAAGGTGTGTGGATCTTGGTATTGAGTCTCCATCTTACCTGGGAGTGGGATACCACACCTATGGACTAGGTGCAGTACCTCTGCGACGATCAGACCGCAGGGGCGCCACACTGAACACAGATGTAAATATACAGTTTTGCTCCTGGAGGGTGACAAATAGGGATTATTTGATTCACATGAATCTTTCTCAAACAGTCGCTTTGGGGGTATCAAAATAGGAAAATATAAATATAATTATATAGAAACAAAAAAATAAATAAATGATGACCTGCTTATAAAAATGTAAAGGAAGGATGAAGGTGTTTATATGTACATAGGTATCATGAGCAATGTGATACACATGAAATAATATATACAAATGTACAACTATACACAAAATAATCCATTAGTCCTAATGAAGTCCATAGATGATGTGCATAGTTGCATATTGGATCATGGGGATGAACGCTGTAACCAAACAATTACAAGACTGAAGAATACATATAAAATGGATGTCAAACAAGTTGAAAATTAAAAGAATAGATGCAAATGAAAACAGGAGAAAAACTCAAAAATGCTATCATGTGTTTGTTACCCACCGCAGGGCCGTGGGGCACCCGGTCTCGGGCGTTTGGTTTCATGGGAGATGTCATGGGTGACCTGTGCCTGGGCCCGTGGCCCTAGTGGTCGCTGAAAAAGGGGTTAAACTTGGGAGGGGGGAAATAAAATTAACAAAAAAACATGCCTCTTTGAAGAACTCAAAAACAACTGAATAAAGTCCTTCTCCGGACAAAATGTCAAATTAGGGATGAGTCAGCGACCCAACAACATGCATTTTTTAGGGAAGTCCTCTTTGATTGGAGGAAAGCCTGTTTAGCAGTTTCTCATTGCTGCCCGGGATGGAGGTTGCCATTCCTCATGGCACTCCGTTAATGGACAATCTCAGTGGGTTGCAATGGCTACTCCTTCAGTGGCATTCTCTGCTACCACCTGCTCCCCAGCACATCCCTAGGAGAGATGGGAGGAACTTGGGCAACAAAGACAGGCCCTTTAGGATCAATGGCCCCTGGTGGGTGTTCAGTTAGCTGACTAACTAAAACAGCTGTGGCCTCCACCCGACACCACATTCCCTCCAGGTTGGCCTCCTGTTGCCAGTTTTCAACATCATTGGCAGTGGCAACCTGACTTACGCCAACAGTGAACCACCCCTTGCTACCATTCACCTTCATGATGGTGATCTCACCAACATAGAGTGTGCCGAGTCTTTTGGGAAGATGATCATGCAGCAGGGTGGACCAGTTGATGTAGTACCAATGACCAGTACCTTCTTTAGCTATGAAGCCAAACCCCCTATCCTGGATGAATGCCACCACCATGCCTCGAGTACTTTGGTCATGAATTTCATTGAATTTAGGCTCATAAACCCACTCTCAGGTGATGTTATCTGCATGCCTTATTTCCTCATGATAGGAGACCGGTTGGGGTAGTTCATGCTGTATATGATAGATGCTGGCAAGGAGTAGGGGTCCCCACATGACATGCTCCCAGTTGAAGACTTCTGGCAGGGGTGATACCCAAGGCTGGGAAAGAAGGCCTTCTGCCTCTACTACCTCCTCCTCTTCCTCATCCTCATCATCCTTCTCATCATGCTCCTGGATTTGCCGATCCAGCAGCTGCGGCACTGGCTGCAGGTGTAATAATGCCAGGCTTGCTGCAAGATCCTCCTGAGAGTGGCATCTGGTGCTCCTAGCTGGCATGGGGAATGGCTAACCTCAGGACCCCCCCTGGAACCAGCGCTGGATCCTGACCTTACTGCATATGAAGCCCCATGAGGGTAGCACATTGGAGCTCCAGGTGACATATGTGTCCTGTGGGGGCTGCTCTAGTTCTGGTGCTGATGCACCCTGTGCTCCTGGGGTGGTGAGGAAGATGACATACGTCCAGAGTAGGCATATTTTGCGTTGCATCCATCATTATCATGTTGCCAAACTGCGTACTGCAAGGCGCCTGCGGTCCTGACCTGTCAGCAGCTGCGTGCGCTGCACACAGGACCGGAGGGCATAATATCCCCCCTGTCCTGTGTGCTGATCCAGTCCGCAGCTGTCTGGGTCCTCCCGGACAGAACCGGACCGGATCATGCCGCAGTGTGAAGCGGCCCTCAAACACCGTAACACCTGAGGTGTTTCCACTTTATTCACCAAACAAAAACCAATGTGTTGGGACAGCTTATCCTAGAATCATAGGTTTTGCTGGAAAACAAAAATGCAGCAAATCCTGTGGTGTTTACACTTGTCTCCAGAGAACAAAAACCAATGTGTGTGAAAGCTTTTCCCTAATAAGGCTAGGGTCACACTTGCGTTTTTTTCATGCTTTTTTGGAGACCTGCGTTTTTAAAAAAGCATGTTAAATGCATTCATAGGCCCCCATGTTAAAAAACGCATGCCCTAATAGCAAAAACGCATGCCCTAATAGCAAAAACGCATGCCTAAAGTGCTATGCGTTTTTGGCATGAGTTTTTGCACTTATGTGAGTAGTTGACATCAAAAACGCATGCAAAAACGCATGGTACATTAGCACCATTTAGTACCATCCAAAAACGCATGCGTTTTCCATAGGGGCCCATGTAAAAAAAAACATGCGTTTTTTAAAATAGCACCAAAAAATGGTGCATGAACTTTTTTTGGGTGCTGATTTAAAAACGCATGCAAAAACGCAGGGTGCCATCAGACACGCATGCTTTTTTTTACGGCACTAAAAAAACTCATGCCAAGTGTGACACTAGCCTTAGATTAGCATAGATTTACATAAAACCAAGGCAAAACCTGATCTCAAACGCAACAAAACCTTCCTGTGGGCACATACCCTAATATGGAGTTTCATGAGTGTAAACAGACCAATAAGACCATGTATGTTAGGCTGAAGGCACACTGTCAGATTTCCTCGCGCGAGTGTAAAGCGAAGGAAAATCGCATTGCACTCGGACCAGTATCATTAAATGATACTGGTGCCATTAGTGTGAGTTCCTCGCATTACACTCACATTGCAAGGGAAATGCGTGTTCACTCGCAGCATGTTGCAATTGAATGCGATTTCCTCGTGCAAGTGAACAAAATCTTGCACCCAGATAGCATATTGTGCAATAGTTGCACACATGTGCATTAAAAATCACTTCAAACTTAGCAGGCTGTCAAAGCTGTGCAGTTTGAATTTGCCAGTTTCCCGGTACAGTAACAAATCATCTTGCACCGCTGCAACAGCAGTGGTGCAAGGTGATTATGAAAAACACAGCTGATCTACCAATTATTAAATTACTGGGGTTAAGCAGCATATTAACCCCATCTGTAGCCTCGGTGCAGCATGTCAGCACAGAGGCTTCAGATGTTGCTAATAATCCGGTGTTTGAAGGTTTAAGCCGATGTTGTTGTGGTGGCAGCTTGTGTCCAGGGAGTGTCCACACTCCCTGGACACATGCTGACATCACACTCTGGCTGTGCAGGGGTTAATACATTGTTTAAATCAAAGCCGCTAATTGCCGGGTATTTGAAATTATCACTAAATGCTGGCAGCTCCTGACAGGAGCTCTCTGAAGTACTGTACGCAATTTGCGTACAGTACATACCCGTCGACTCCTGTCAGAACCGATACGAGGTACTGTACGCAATTTGCATACAGTACATACCTGGTGGCTGCTGTTAGGAGCTCTCCGAGGTGCTCTGTCAGGAACCGACCGACATGTACTGTACGCTATTAGCGTACAGTACCTCGGACAGCTCCTAACAGGATTCGCTGGGTATGTACTGTATGCAAATTGCGTACAGTGCCTCAGAGAGCTCCTGTCAGGAGCCGCCAGCATTTAGTGATAATTTCAAATACCCGACAATTAGTGGCTTTAATTTAAACAATGTATTAACCCCTGCACAGCCAGGGTGTGATGTAAGCATGTGTCCAGGGAGTGTGCACACTTCCTGGACACTAGCTGCCACTACACTAACATCAGCTTAACCCTTCAAACACGGGATTTTTAGCATATGCAGCCTCTGTGCTGACATGCTGCACAGAGGCTGCAGATGGGGTTAATATACAGCGAAACCCCGAGATTTTTAAAATTTGGACATCAGCTGTGTTTTGATTACTGTATTGGGAAACCGGCAAATTCAAACTCTGCAGCTTTGACAGCCGCAAAGTTTAAATTCACCTGTAAATGCTTTCCGCACTCCTGAAGTTTGCTCCGTGTTTGATGCATGACAGTGTGCCTTCAGCCTTAAGCATATAATGGCTATCTGATCATTCAGTGATCAATATAAGGCGCAGGCAGAACAGGATAATGCAAAAAAATTTTTGCTGAATAGTCTCTTTAATGACTTCACACCATAGGAGTTGAATATGAGCACTCCGTATGCTCCCCATTGGTTTTAAGACCAAAGAGTGCACTTTTGAGACTGAGGTGCTTTGGAGTGTTTTTGAAGCACTTGTGCCACGTTTCACACTTTTTGAGATTTTTGGCACCTTTTAAGAAGACTTTTTAAACTTTTAGAAGAGTAATATATCTTATTTATTCAAATGTTTAATATTGATGTTGCAAAGATAAAAATGTTTTTCAGGGGCATCCATGCCGGATGGCGTGAGGACACGCCGGTTTAACTCCGGGGGAATGTGGCGCCCCTGCAACCAGGGTGGCCACAGGTAGAAACTACAGCCAGGCAGGAGGGTAGACAGTTTGTATAGTAAACACCTCAAATCACATATCCACTGATATAGGGACCTAACCCGCAGCCTTGGACTCTAGGCAGGCAAGGGGTAGTAGGGCTAGATATGAGTGGGGAAGTGTAGTCATGGTAACAGATGGGTATAAAAGGGAGAAACAGGAAGCAGTTAGCTATTAGGCGGGTGCCGAGCAGCCAAGACCGGACCAGTACTATCTGGTCTGAGGAAAACGGTAGCACCGACAGATGACTGACGTAACAGCCTCTCCTGATATATATCTGGGAAGTTACACTGGTAGAGGAGAACCCGGTGATCCCTTGTGAGACAGGGACACCTAAGGTTAGGCTAAACCAGAGTGTTAGCTCTGAGGGGGACTGAGGATTCAGACCAGCTCCCCAGACAAACTGAAGGGGGACACAGATTCCAGGTCTGTGCTCCCAATACAGGGTTGGGGGCACATCAGCAACCAAGAGGACCCGGCTTACCGCCCATAGACGTAGGGGGAAGCTACTATTGGGGACCGAGCAGCCGCTCCGCAATCCACCTGAAGGGAAAGACAGAGAATCATCCTGAAAGGACACATAGTTGGAGTGAGGAGTCTAAGAGTGACAACCTGGCTGCAGTGGGTTCAAGTGTACCGGAGTCAACTAAGTAAAGCTGTGGAAATTGTATTGTACCTTGCACTATTTGACTGAAGAATTGGAGAATTAAACCCGGGTGAACCCTGCTTCAGTATCTGTGTCTGATTCCAGGTATTGAGAACTGTTAATACTTCATTTTACCCTGTCAGGAGTTGTCCCGATCCCCGGCGGGCTCATCCACTTTCCCTGCAACATCTATAACAACCATCACAGACTTCAATTACACTGCCCCGAGAAACCAGGCTCTACCAGCGGGGAGCCATTCCATCTAAAGCTGCCAAACATCATCCCCGGAGGTTCTGCAGCAGCGGTGGTCCCATTACTGACCACAACCCGTGGGTGGCGTCACGACAAACCAAATCCCCTGTAAATACACCCCATGTTATTGTGCAAAACCGGGACACGGTTCGGACCAGGACCGCCGTGACATCCCCCAGCAGTACCCCGGTCCGGCACCGAGTACCCCGTCCCAGTGGGCTTCACAACCTGGCATCATGAACAGGATCTACCGTGCCCAGTAAACTGGGCATTGTGTGCCGTGATTAGTGACTGTTTTGAATCTACCGCCATTGCCGAGTGCACGGCAAGATGAATTTGAACTGCGCCACAGAGACTGTAATTTTTAAATTCCGCCATTACAGAGCGCGTGACGCGTGGGAAGAAAAAACTGCTCACCGCTCTGACGTCATCAGGTGGAAAGAGAGAGTCCCTGTCGTGCCGCGGAATCCAAGTTGGATCCGGTCTAAAGGAAAGGAAAGGCCCATCCTGGCTCCCCTTAACTCCGGGGGAACCAGCCATCGATCCTGGGGAGGAACTTCCATCTCAAGTTGCAACAGCCAGTAGGAATATGTCGGGAGAGGATGTCGTCATCCCAGAAAGACGGGACAGGAAACCGGATGTGGAACAGCCGCCATTACAGTATACCCGGACAGAAGAGAAGGATGCTGAGGAGAGCGCTGAAGGAGAAAGACTCCAATTGATCCTGGAGGGCCCAATGAATGTGAGCATGGAGGAACGTCCATGAGTCCAAGACACCCAGAGGGGTGTAATGCGACTGCTGCCCTGAAGATGACACGGGCCCAAACAGAGCAGAGGACCCAGATTTGAATAGACATCAGACAGAATCTGCAGACTGTATCTGGGCAACTCGGCTGGGTTAGGACATCCAACAATAGTCCCCGGAGAACCACCAGAGTGGCCGACCTACTAGGAGCTCTGATGGAGAGAGAGCTGCAGCTGCCGGAGCCCCTGATTCCCGTGCCTGCATCTACAGAGGTGAGAGGGGAACAGCTCCGCTGCTGGTGGGAGAGGGATGAGACGGAAGAGAATCTAATGGGATTCCCTGGGGACCCTGATAGAGAAGTGGGCCCTGTAGAAATTAAAACCAGAAACGAGTATTTAAAGAGATGTTCCCGGAAATGGGATGAAGAAGAGGCAATAAGATTAGCCGAAAGACAAGTGATGATTGCTTGCACTATAAGTGCCAAAGCTGATGCCCGGTGGGCTTTGAGTATCCACCAATACCCGCGCCATGAAGGCAAAATTGTTAAAGTCAAGCCAGAACTGGGATATGCTTTTGCCAGAGAACACTGAGCAAGCAGAGACATTTTTATTAATAGAAGGGATGTGGAAGCACACTTCCCAGAGAAGCACCCGGACAGGGAAGTGCAGGTTGGAGAATTGGTCTCCTACATTGTAGTAGAAGGAGAAAGAGGCCCTTATGGAATAAAAGTAAAAAGGCTATCCCTTGGAGTGCAAGAAGACAGCAAATCACAAGGATTAGAGGATCCAGTTGTTTACCTGGATCCAGATACTAACCTGGATTCGACAACCCCTGTAGAGACAGTTGTGGTAGAAGCTACTAAAGACGTAACTACGCAGACCCCAAGCAGCTACTTGTTGGAGCAAGCTCTACAGGAATTAGAACTGTTCCCTAGGAGAATTTCACAAGTCTTGCCCTGGAAGAAGGAGTGAAGACCCGGATCCAGTTGCAAGGACAGTGAGTGTGAATGTGATGTGATCCTTGTTAGCCCCATCCCATTCCTGAATGAATATTAGCCTTTTCCCCTGTTTGTCTAATATGTTATTTGGACATTGATGCAACGGACAGTGAGTTGGTATAAACTTTTGTTGTAAATAGTTGAGCACTCAGTATGCTCCCCATTGGTTTTAAGACCAAAGAGGGCATTTTTGAGACTGTGCAGAGAACTTGAACTAGTAAGGTGCTTTGGAGCATTTTTGAAGCACTTGTGCCACGTTTTACACTTTTTGAGATTTTTGGCAACTTTAAAGAAGACTTTTTAAACTTTTAGAAGAGTAATATATGTTATTTATTCAAATGTTTAATGTTGATGTTGCAAAGATAAAAATGTTTTTCAGGGGGATCCATGCCGGATGGCGTGAGGACACGCCGGTTTAACTCCGGGGGAATGTGGTACCCCTGCGACCAGGGTGGCCACAGGTAGAAACTATAGCCAGGCAGGAGGGTAGACAGTTTGTATAGTAAACACCTCAAATCACATATCCACTGACATAGGGACCTAATCTGGAGCCTGAGACTCTAGACAGGCAAGGGGTAGTAGGGCTAGATATGAGTGGGTGAAGCGTAGTCATGGTAACAGACGGGTATAAAAGGGAGAAACAGGAAGCAGTTAGCTAGTAGGCGGGTGCCGAGCAGCCAAGACTGGACCAGTACCATCGGGTCTGAGGAAAACGGTAGCACCGACAGATGACTGACGTAACAGCCTCTCCTGATATATATCTGGGAAGTTACACGGGTTAAGAAGAACCCGGTGATCCCTTGTGAGACAAGGACACCTAAGGTTAGGCTAAACCAGAGTGTTAGCTCTGAGGGGGACTTAGAATTCAGACCAGCTCCCCAGACAAACTGACAGGGGACACAGATTCCAGGTCTGTGTTCCCAATACAAGGTTGGTGGCAGAGCAGCAACCAAGAGGACCCGGCTTACCGACCATAGACTTAGGGGGAAGCTACTATTGGGGACCGAGCTGCCGCTCCGCAATCCACCTAAAGGGAAAGACAGAGAATCAGCCTGAAAGGACACATAGTTGGAGTGAGGAGTCTAAGAGTGACAACCTGGCTGCAGTGGGTCAAGTGTACCTGAGTCAATTGAGTAAAGCTGTGGAAACTGTATTGTACTGTGCACTGTTTGACTGAAGAATTGGAGAAGTAAACCCGGGTGAACCCTGCTTCAGTGTCTGTGTCCAGGTATTGAGAACTGTTAATACTTCATTTTACCCTGTCAGGAGCTGTCCCGATCCCCGGCGGGCTCATCCACTTTCCCTGCAACATCTATAACAACCATCACAGACTTCAATTACACTGCCCCGGGGAACCAGGCTCTACCAGCGGGGAGCCATTCCATCTAAAGCTGCCAAACATCATCCCCGGAGGTTCTGCAGCAGCGGTGGTCCCATTACTGACCACAACCCGTGGGTGGCGTCACGACATACCAAATCCCCTGTAAATACACCCTATTTTATTGTGCGAACCCGGGACACGGTCCGGACCAGGACCGCCGTAACATTCCCCATCAGTACCCCGGTCCGGCACCGAGTACCCCGTCCCAGTGGGCTCCACAAATAATTATTGTGTACCTGGATATGATTTAATCCAGAAAGCAGTCATATGGTTTTGTGAAATTAACTGGAGTCCGGAGATCACAATAAGAAAAAATGTGTGACAGGCAAGAAGTAGACCAGTAATAAGAATTGCGTCTTAGGCCAAAAACCAAAGACATAAAAGATATATGTCAGGCAAAGAGTGGCCAATTACTTAGTCGGTATCGTGTTATGTAGACCATATAAAGGTGCTGTCATGTTCCACTGGTATGCTCCTGTGGTATGCTGCCATATTCCACCACAGGAACATACCAGTGGAATGTAGCAGCACCTTTATATGGTCTACATTATGGATCTATGGCCATAATATGATAAGGCCAGCGGATGTGGTATGGGGACAACCTAACCTAACCATTGCTAGTTAGTTGTCACCTTAGGGATAGTTCATGTAAGAGTTTTTAGTTGGTTGCTTTTAGGTGTATCTCCCTAAAAAGCAAAAAAAAATTAAGCATATAATGGCTATATGCTATTTTGAAATGAATTGCTATCACATAACTGTAGAAGAGATGGCCTTGAAAGCTGCTGACCCTCTGCAATAATTGGTTTGCTCTCCAAAAAAAAATTATAATAATTGAAAAAATAATAAAAAATTAATAATAATAATAAATAATTGTACTAATAATAAATCATATATTAAGCTTTCTTAAATGGATGTTTAAAGGACATTGTAAGGTTCATGGACTTCACAGCTGATGCTGCATTTGGCATTGTTTCCAAAATTCACACCCTGCAGGTGTCAAAACCTCTGCCAACTCCAGGAAGCTTAAAAAAATCTTTTGAAGAGCCAAAAAATTCTGACGTTGAAAGAAAAAGGTAGACCCGATGGCTGGAAACACTCTACCTCTATGGTTAGGAGTTGTTAGCAGCCGGCGGGTCTTCTGGCGAGAGTTTTAGCTCCAAACAACCAGGGAAAGTTTTTGGGCCAATTTAAATTTCAAACCTTTTACCTGAACAAAGCCGCGTTTGCCAATTTTTTAGTAAATTGCTGAGGTTTCCGATCATGAACCGATTCGTCAATGTTCGTTCCTGATTAGAAGTTGGCAACAATGTTCGGGGAAAGTTCGCTCATCTGTAATTAGAACTATAAACACACATAAAAAAATCATACACAATCCGTATACATTATACTTTAAATTATAAAAATATTGTTTATAAATCCAGTTTATAAATTACTTGATGAAAGTAAAGGCAAGCCGAACATAAGTTCAGTTGTATAATAAGAAACATTGGGTGAGATGATCTATTATACAGAATGTGTACCGAAGATGCATTAGGACAACATGTAAGGCTGCTTTAACATTTGCGTTTGGAGCGCAGTGCACCAAACGCAGCCAATCGCTTGCACACATGCGTTCCTATGTTTAACATAGGAACGCATGTGCCTGCGTATGGCTGCGTTTGGCCGCATTTGCGTTTGGATGCGCATAATTTATGCGCCCTCCGATAACACTCCAAACGCAGCATGCAGCATTTTTTTGTGCATTCGCGGCGCTTGTTCTATCCGCAACCTCCCGCAAGCGCACAAAAAATGCATGGATCTCAATGGATCCGCAGTGTCCTCTGCATGACACCGCAGGAGAACGCTGCGGATCTCTTTGAAATCTCTCCCGGTGGTCGCCGGCGATCACAGGTGGCCACCGGGAGATCATGCAGAGCCGCCACTGATCTCCCGCCGGTGTCAGCGGGGAGAAACAGCTGATCTGACAGCTGTTTAAATCTCCCGTGTTGACACTGAATAAGTGATGTCGGTGCGGGAGATTTGAAGCAGCGATCAGCTGTTTCATATCTACCTCGCTGATATCACCCTATTCAGTGTCAGCTCAGGAGATTTAAACAGCTGTCAGATCAGCTGTTTCTCCCCGCTGACACCGGCGGGAGATCAGCTGTGTCGGGAGGAGGAGATCTCTGCCGCTGATCTCCTCCTCCCGGCCGCCCCCGAGACAGCTGATTGGCTGGCCGGGGCACCATAGTAATGTGAACGCATGCGGAGATTCTACGCTGCGTTCACAGTATTATGGGCTTCGTTTGCCTGCGTTTGCGTCTGCTTGCCCTCTGCATGCAGACACAAACGCAAATGTGAAGGCAGCCTAACTGACTTGATTCACTTTATGGAAAATAAACAATAATCATGTTAAAGTCAATAGACAGAGTAGTATACAAAGTGGAAAACCATAATAGACATGAGACAGAGCAAAGGTTAGTACACCACAAAGGTGTATATTATGAAGTCAAGTAGAGGATGCATCAAATATGATGATGCAATAGTAATGTAGAGCAAGGGGTGGACTCCTCTGTTGAAAGACTAAATTAATTAAAGTAACATTCATATTAGATACCAATCAGTGGCAGACACAGGCAGAGAAGGTCCTTTATGCAAGAACAGTAAATGGGCTCTTTGCAGTCCAATAGTTCTGTTTATGACAAAGGTTGTTTGCTGCTCTGGTGGTAGAAGTGGATCTTCTTACAACTTGGGTCCCTGAATGGCTTTACAGGTTTTATCAATTATATATCTACCCCTGATTCAAATGCTAATGAGTGGAATAACATCAATAAGTGCAAGGAGGAGTTTATTAACAACATTTCTTTATGTTTCCAATCCTGGGCAGGAACTGAATACTTTGCCGGGGCCAGCGAAAGAATTTAACGCAAATCAAGGAACTGAAAAATCTTAAATTTTGCTAAAGTAAGCATGATGATTGTCATGGAAGCTCTGAATGGTTTACATGCATTAACCCAATCCTGTGCAGCGTCACACAAGTTGATGCACAAAAAGTAAACATTTTTACAAAGAATGAGAATCATGATAAGGAAAATTGTAGTCATGGAAGCTGATGAATTTGTGTTTTAAATCAATTTTAGCCTTTTGGGCAAACCCCTGTTCAAAGTCTCAATGCTGCAATGTAAATTTAAGGAACAGAGGTTACAGTTTTTCTACTGTATGTCAGTAAATTCCCCGCCTATGTTGCTCACACAATTTCTGCATTATGCACATGTCTTATCCAAAGCTAGACTCTTTTCCCTTCCTCTTCCCCAAAAGCTCTTCCACTTTAGTCCATCTTAGGCTGCTTTCACATTCGCGTTTGCGATCGCTGCGCGGCTCTGCGTGGTAGTATTTCATGGAACGCATGCGTAATGCGTACCTATCCTTATAATGAGTTGCACAGTGGCATGCTTTTGGTTGCGTTTGGTTGCATATGCGCCCTCTTGCGTTTTTATTCTGACCCGTCGAACGCAACATGTTGCATTTTTGGTGGCCTGAAATATGCGCACTAATGCGCATGCGCTTGACTACGTTCAAACAACGCATTGTTGTCTATTGACACGCAACAAAACGCAGAACCATGCGATTGGCTGCGTTTAAAGCAATTGCGTACATCGAACTGCGCATGCCCATCATTCCCGGCAAGCCACTCCCAAACCCCTCCTCTGCAAAAGTGGGTGTGTAGAAAGGCACACATTCTGAAAGAGCCTTGGGACACGTCTGAAGACTGCTAATGTAAGTATAGCTGCTTTATTGTCTGTCTGTACGTCTGTCTGTCTGTATCTGTGTCCTCATGTGTATATACTGCAAACAATTAAATGCAAAACCAACCAAAGTTGTGTAGCTATGCTCATGTGTGAGGAGGCAATTAGGAGAGGATGGGGAGCTGTGGCTGTGGCTGTGATGGGGGAGCTGTGGGTCTGATGGGGGAGCCCTGGATATGATGGGGGAGCTGTGGCTGTGATGGGGGTGCCCTGGATATGATGGGGGAGGTGTGCCTGTGATGGGGGAGCCCTGGATATGATGGGGAGCTGTGGCTGTGATGGGGGTGCCCTGGATTTTATGGGGGAGGTGTGACTGTGATGGGGGAGCCCTGGATATGATGGGGGAGGTGTGCCTGTGATGGGGGAGCCATGGATATGATGGGGGAGGTGTGCCTGTGATGGGGGAGCCCTGGATATGATGGGGGAGGTGTGCCTGTGATGGGTGAGCCCTGGATATGATGGGGGAGGTGTGCCTGTGATGGGGGAGCCCTGGATATGATGGGGGAGCTGTGGCTGTGATGGGGGAGCCCTGGATATGATGGGGGTGTGCCTGTGATGGGGGAGCCCTGGTTTTGATGGGGGAGCTGTGGCTGTGATGGGGGTGCCCTGGATATGATGGGGGAGGTGTGCCTGTGATGGGGGAGCCCTGGATATGCTGGGGGAGCTGTGGCTGTGATGGAGGAGCTGTTGTTGGGATGGGGTATCCATGTGTGTGATGGGGGAGCCCAGGATGTCTATTGTGGTTAATTACACGCCGACTCGTCCACTGTACCCATAGCAGTACTGCTCAATAAATTGTTTTAATGCAATTTGTTAAATTAATATCTTGAAAGTATAATTTAGTTCTGAAATGTGGAGGCAGATCACGTGTTCGGTACGGCTCTGGCACATGCGCAGTGCACATATTTAAGCTACCTGTACACGTCATAAGCCCCCACAATGCACGGGACAAGATCTGAAGTTCCAGCTGGCGTGTTAGAGTACCACAGGAGGCGGGAAATTCAATAACAGGTGGAAACAAGAGATGGAACGCTGACACCCTTTAAAGGGAACCTATACAGGACAACACATGATCATTACATACACATCATGCATATTTTAGACATAGAGACACAAGCCACACACATAGAAACACAAGCCACACACACACACACACACAGACTAAATCCACACACACACAGACAAAAGCCACACACAGGCAAGCCATAAGCCACACACAGGACACACCCAGAGACATATGCCACACACACATAGACAAGCCACACACACACATAGACAAGCCACACACAGAGACAAGCCACGTACTCACAAAGCGGTTGAACGCTGAATATATGTTCTCTTTTTACAGCCTATTGTACCACCAGCTCATATTTTCGTAGAATCTGTAAACTGAAGCTCTGTTATGTCTGCAAGCGAATACCAGCCTGACCGGAGTGGACCTGAAAGTGAAGTGAGAAGCTTACATTGCCAAGTACATTTCTCATAAACAGCCAATAGCACACCCATAACTTTTGATTAATTTGTATCCAGGAACCCAGCCATGCCGACGATCAGGAGGAGTGTAGTGACAACGATTCCTCCCATAGTCGTCAAAACGATTCTTCGGAGGATGACGCAGGTGTAAGTGTTGTGTTCACACATGTCTTGTTTCAGTCTTTGTTCCCACCATATTTGTATATTAAAAGTTATTTCCAATCTTTTTAAAACTTCTAAGGTTCAACATGCACAGGAGGCTGAGAAGGTTTTTATAGACAACGACGATCTCATTCCTCTTGTCCAAGAAAGAACACCTTTGTGGGACACCCGTGATCGTGACCATTCTAACAGCCTGTTGACTAGGCGACTATGGGAGGAAATAGCTAAATTGATTTGGCCAGGTTGGGCTCAAGCTAATCCATCGTCCAGGAAAAAACTTGGTAATTACTTTGACCAAATAGTCAAAAGTTAACTTTGTATGTCTGGACATTTACTTAATGTTATGTTTTTGTGTATTTTGATTAACATCTTCACAGTTAAGGCTTTAAAAACCCGTTGGCGATCTATTAAAGATTTAATCGTGACATTCGAGAAGAAATAAGGGTACGAAGTGGTGGTGCTCCAGTTTTGAAGAAGTATGCCTACCATCGAGTACTTTCCTTCTTGAGACCAGCGCTAAGTCATAGAGCGTGAGTATTTATGTTTTAAAGACACGAAGATTTCTCATTACCTTTATGTGTACTGAACCTTTACTTTTATTTTTAAATTTGTAAGTCAACGTTGCTTTTTGTGTTCTAGTTTTTTGTATGATGAATTATAATGGTTTGAACTCTTTCCAAACAGAACCTGGAGCAGCACCGTTGAACAAAGTTCATCCTCAGTTGGAGCAACCCAGGGTAGGTCTGGCCACATTGTTGAAGGCATGTCACAACAAGGCAACCCAGACGGAGGAAGTAGGCAGGCTGGAGAAGATGGTGATCAGGTCCCCGGTGCATCTGGTGTTCCACTTTGCCAGGAGTCTCCATATGGATTTGGTGGTACTGCCCGACAGCGCCAGAGGGCCTTGGATAGGTCTGTAATGCCAGAATTCTTGCATCTGAGCACGGTCTTCAAGGACGCTTTGAAGGAGTTTGGCGAAAAAATGGAAAATGGGTTAATTTTATTGAACACCAGAATGAACCACCAATTCCAGGAAGTCTCCCGGCGCCTTGATCGACTTGAAAAAGATTTGGAGAGACCAGAAAGACACTTTTTTTCGACTTTCCAGAATGGCGTGACAGAAAACCTGAACACTGAGATGCAGCTTTATGTCATGTCCGCATGTCAGAAAGCTTATAACGAGGCCATGCAACAATCCAGACTATACCATCCGCAATCACGTTTGTTACAGGACTCACATCTTATAAACAGACGTCAACCTTGGCAACAAGTGTGTTCTACAGTGCAAAGTACAGCCTTGAGTCACCAAGCTTCGAACTTTGGACATGTAAGTACAGACGCAGCTATGGATATCAGTTCCCTAGGCCCTTCGGTGCCACGGTACAGCTCGGTTGTGAATTCCGAAGGTAGGCATCCTTCTTCATTAGACAGGATGCAAGATCCTGAATCTCTGGAAATGCTGTCTCCAAATTTCCTAAGTACACATACTGGCCAGCAAGGATGTCACCAAATAAGTTAAGTTGTGCACAAACTCTACCTATTTCGGGCACTTATATGAGTCTAAAGACTCAGCTTCCTTCAGCCATGGCCACCACCTTACCAGCACTGCAGAGCGAATCAAGAAGGGAGCCTTCAACCTTCTCAATGGCTCAGAACACAGCCCCACACGCTCAGGCTGCAATGCTCAGTGAAAGAACACAAACCAAAGTCAATTCTGAGGTTAACACCTTAACCAGCCAGCAGGTCAACGAGGGGCACAGACAAACAGGTGTCATCAGCCAATCTACGCCATCCACAAAGAAACAACGTTCTTCTTCCACCACCAAGACAAGTGCGAACATTGCAGGCCACAAGGATGACCCCAAAGTTCGCAAACAAAAGTGTCATCAAAAGGGTGATGTTAAGGATACACGCAAGATCACCACTTCCAATGTGTCCAAAAAGCGTGGGAGACCAAAGAAGACACACCAAGCACCTGTTCCTTCACCACCCAATGTGTCCTTAATTTCTGGTCTGTCACAGCCTTCAGTTGCTTCACACAGCAGTAATGTTTCACTCCCTCACCAGCTCTTTTCCACCGCAATTGTCTTGTCTGACAGCCAAGTCCCTTTTACACCTACATCCATTGTCCGGTCAACCCCTCCTTGTGTTGAGCCGATTTTCAGCAGCATTTCAGAAATGGACTGTAGTATAGAAGGACCGTTCCTTAATTTTATAGCATCCTCTTCTTTAACTACCTCATCCTCCAGTGGGACTCCGTCGTCTCAGCTTCCCTCCACCCAAGTTTCTGATGACATGTTGTCACAGCCATCATATACAGTTATATGATTTATTTTTTTGTTTCTACAGATTGTACAGGAAAAGGCTCTCTCTATTGTGAAGCTCACTTCTTGAATAAGGTTTTTATTTTTTTGGATTCAAACAGATCTAGTTTGAAATCTGACATGTTGGCAGAGGCATCATCTTTTTTTTATTTAAAATGTGTTATTACTTCCGGTTCCGGCCCCGGTGCGGATGCCACGAGAGTGGCAAGCTCCGTCACCCCGCGGCCAAAAAACCCGCAACAAACCGAAGCAAGTCGGCGTAGCTACGGCGGGAGTCGTGGGGGAACACTCACGGAACCCAGCGGTGCTGACGGCGAGTGTCCAGGAGCCCGGAGAGTGTGTACGCGCAGTTGGCGCGAAGTCGGCCGCGGCTCCACCACGAGGGAGGCTGCCGAGGCTGGTGAGGTGACGCGGTCCATCCACCGGAGGTGGCCAGGTGGAGCCGAAGAGTCGGAGAGCTGGTGGTCGCAGGTGCTGCAAGATCTGACGTGGACGCTGCACCCGATTGGGATCCTCGTGCCCTGGATGTCCTGTTGAGGGGACGGCGACCCCCCACGCTGACGGCGTTCCCGCACCGCCATCTCACATGCGGAGAGCGGGAGGATCGAACGGAGCTGAATACACGCTGAAGGGGAGGCCAGCGACTGGGCAACTACTTCACGGGAGACATGGGGAGTCTGGAAGACGGTGGACAGCGGGACTAACATCCACAAACCTTAAATGCTGATCCCAGGTCCCGGATCCCAAATTCTGGAACCTCTGGTAACCTGAAGGAACAGCCTGGAAGAGAGAGTGTACATGTTCTGACGCCATTACTCCAGCTCAAGGCAAGTAACACATATCAGATCATTTCTACTGCTGGGGGTGTTAGCCGGACTAAACTGCATAGACATTCTTGAGATCCAGCACAGTTTACAAATAGCGCACATAGCTACAGAGAGAGCTGTAAAAGAGAGCTGGTAGACTTCAATGTACCGCTGGCTGAGAAGCCATAAGCCACAACAAGACCCAATACCAGACGATTCTAACACCACTACAATGGCAGGAGTGGGCAAAAAAAGAGACAAAACAACTTTACAGCAAGGCCAGCTGCGCTTAACAGGGAGCAGTCAGGGTCCCCAGGGAGAATCCCAGATCCCATCACACATCAGGGGAGATAAAGGAAGCCCTGGAACGAAAGATGGAGGATCTTTAAGACAAGGTGACTTGGGAAAGGCATTTGCGGACATGGCGGCAGATCTCAGAAAGCACCTAACAGACAGTCTCCAGGTGACAGTAAAGGAGGCAATAACCTCGGCTATGGCAGACTTAAAAGCCGAAGTCAATCAACATACTACCAGGCTCTCCGAGACAGAACAGCGCTTATCTGATGCGGAGGACAGGATTGAGAGACTTGAAATTGAACTACTGGAGGCGGCAAGGGTCTCACGGTGGATGAGGGAAAAGATGGACGATTTGGAGAACAGGTCTCGCCGAAACAATTTGCGGGTGGTCGGTTTGCCTGAGAGCATCTCTTACGCCCACCTACATGACATTTTTGAACGAGAAATACCTGAGGCCCTTGGTATAGACTTAACATGTAGGGTCGAGAGGGCCCACAGATTAGGCGCCCCTCCTGGCCCCTCACATCATCCAGGCTCCAAAACTGGGAGCAACTCGGGATCTCAAGATTCCTCCAAGCCACGACAATCTATTGCACGTTACCTAGACTTTAAAGAAAAGGAACGGATCTTGCAGTCCTTTCGTAAAAAAAGATCACCATTACTTATAAGAGGACACAAAATTATTATTTTCAATGACTTCTCCCCTGAAGTCAATAGAAAACGAAAACTCTTTAACCCAGTCTGCAGCATTCTGTACAAAAGAAACGTCCCATTTCAACTGATATATCCTGCCACGTTGAAAGTCACAGATGGTAAAGGTCTGCCGGTTTACTTCCGGGATGCACAGGAGGCTTTGAGAAAATTCACCACTAGTTCCAGAGACTCTCGTGAATCATTTTCACCAGCACGATCAGATGTGGCGGCGCCCCGCTCCCCTGCTTCTACTAGGGGTTCCCCGAGAAGAGTCACTAGTACCGAACCAGGTCAAAACATGGACCAGGACCTACCGCGAGATAGGAGAGAATCGGTGGTACAAATCACTGGAGACCCTTGAAGCTTTCTCTTGCATAGTTTCGGCCGGTTTGTATTTCTTTTCTCTCCTCAGATCTGGATCTAATTCCCGAACCGCCAACTAGATGACGCCTTCGTAATGCTAACAACTGGCCGCGGGTAGAGGCAAAGGAGGGTGGAGAAGCACCGGAAAAAAAGGAAGCACACTGACTCCACTTGTTGTCGAGGGTGATCAAGTCCCTTTGCTGGACTTCAAATAGAAGACCAATGTAAAATTCGTTTGAATTTATTGGGGGTGGGGGAGGAGGTAGGAAAAACTGTTACTTGTTTTTACACTCGTTGGTTTGTTATGTCGGGGGAAAACTTTTTTGCCATTAATGTCATTTATCTACTTGCAACGGCTAAGATAGGGTTAGGACACTCACAACACAAGATACACAAACAATGGTTAACATTCTAACATGGAATGTGAAGGGCTTAAAATCACCGAGCAAAAGGAATAGGGTACTGCGTCATCTCAAGAAACTGAAGGGGGACATTGTCCTATTACAGGAAACGCATCTTGGTCAAAATGAATTACACCGTATGCATAAAATGTGGGTGGGGGCGGTATTTGGCTCTGGCGCCAAGGGCCGCAAGGCGGGAGTGATCATCCTATTACACAAATCCCTAACATACAGACTGATTTCCAGCAATCACGATGAAGAGGGAAGACACGCTAGTGTGACCCTAGACATCTCAGGCACAACTTACCACATTCATAACATATATGCCCCCAACACTGACAGGAAATCATTCTTTCTGGCTATTCAGGAGAAATTGCTCACACATGATCACCGTTCTCTCATCATGGGGGGAGACTTTAACACTACCATGACCAGGAGGGAGGATAGATCAGCAGAGCAATTTGGGACCCCATTGGTGGCGATGAGAGGAAGGGAGAGACCAGACGACTTCACACTACAGACCTTCGCTAGGGCCACGGGACTGAGAGACGTCTGGAGACTCAGAAATCCTTTGGAAAGAGAGTTTACGCACTTCTCTCACCCTCATGGGACCTGGTCCAGAATAGATCTTTTCTTGGTGGGTGAGGGAATCGTTCACAAGTTAAAGCACGTTAATATTGAAAATTTGGTGATTTCAGACCATAGTCCGGTTAGTCTGGAACTCCTTGACAAGTACCCTAGAGGCACAGATTACTTGTGGCGGTTCCCCACCTTTCTACAGAAGGATTCAGACTTCAACAAACTTCTAGGTGAATGGTGGTCAGTCTACGCTTCAGATAACATGGCCCACAAAGAGGACGCAGTACTATTCTGGGAAACTGCCAAGGCAGTTTTAAGGGGGAGGATACTAGCATACACCACCACCTTGAAAAAGACGATATCTAAAATGTACACAAAATATAGTGACGAAGTCAGAGAGGCTTACTTAACGTTTAAAGACCAACCGACCCAGACCAACAAAACACATTGGATCCAAGCAAAAGACAATTTTGATAAATGGACAAAGATGAAAGACGACATGTACAGGGCAGAATGGGAATCCAAATTATATCGTCATGGAGACAAGGCGGGGAGGATACTGGCAAATCTGGCCAGGGGTAGACGCTCTAAGACGAATATAGCCGCTCTGTCAGACACTGATGGGACATTGACCTCGGATCCCAAAAAAATAACAGATATCCTTCAGAAATTTTACGCCAATTTATACAAGGCCCCGGGGGAGGAGGGGGGAAACGGGCGACATTGGTTAAACGAGACAAAGATGCCTAAGATTTCAGATGGAGACTTAGAAATGTTAAACGCGAAATTCGAAATCAACGAGGTGTTAGACTATCAAAACCCTTAACCCTAACAAAGCACCAGGCCCAGACGGCTTTGGAGGCGGTTTCTATAGGGCTCTGAAAGACCAGGTGGCTCCGTGCCTGTTGGAAGTTTTTAATGGAGTGAGAGACGGTACCCCATTGGCAGACCAAATGAATCTCGCCCACATAATACTATTGCCAAAAGGGGACAAAAATATGGAAAATCCGTCTAACTATAGACCGATTTCTCTCATCAATACTGATTTGAAAATTGCCTCCAAAATTTTAGCAAACCGCTTAGCCAGGATCTTGCCAGATATCATAGGGGAACATCAATCTGGCTTTGTCAGGGGTCGCTCGGCAACTGGCAATGTCAGAAAGGCATTGTTAGCGGTGGATGTCGCCGGTGGAATGAGGGGAGGGGGGAGATCGGGTCCGGCCATGGTCACTCTAGATGCTGAAAAAGCTTTTGACAATGTCAGGTGGCCATGGCTGGATCTGGTCTTAGATAACATAGGCCTGATTGGACCGACGCGAACATTTTTGAGATGTCTTTATTCCAATCCCAAAGCAAGGATCAGTACTCCAGGTTTTTTGTCGGATGTCTTTCCATTGGGTAAGGGCACCCGCCAGGGATGTCCGCTATCTCCACTGCTCTTTAATCTGGCACTAGAACCTTTAGCAAGAAAATTAACCTCAGGCTCGCTTTTCGAGGGCATCAAGATGGGGCGCAAGATGTTGCGAGCAAGCCTATTTGCGGACGACATAGCGCTATATTTTGGTAATGTGCAGAGGGACCTACCTGACGTCCTGAGGTGTCTGGAGGATTTTGGCTCCTTCTCAGGGTTCAAATTAAATAAGTCCAAATCTGAGATCTTGTTTCTGCGGGAAGGAGACGGGGCCCGACACACGGGAGGTTCAGACTCTCCCCGGACACTTCACGACATCCCAATAGCTAAAACACATGTGAAGTACTTAGGGATTAAAATAGCTAGGTCAGGAGGTATCACCTACCAACTTAATTACAACCCCTTAATAACCAAAATTGAATCCGAACTAAAAAGATGGGAGGGACTTCCTTTGTCTCTGCTTGGACGGTGTCACCTGGTCAAAATGATCCCTTTTGCTAGATTGCTATATCCCCTCCAGACCCTCCCTATATTACTGAAACATCTCGACATCAGGAGACTCAACTCTCTTTTCACCAGATTTATTTGGAGGGGAAGGAAGCCGAGGATTAGTTTGAACACACTCATGCTACCAGTGGGAGGAGGGGGCCTCAACTTCCCCAATATTCGGGGTTATAATCTAATGTGCCTGATCAGACATGTTCTGGACTGGATGAGGGGGACCAGTAGATATTCAGACTTCCCTTTGGAAAGTGAAGTGTGCAGCCCCTGGAGTTTGGTGTCAGCACTTCATGCCCCGAGCCCGTCACTACCACCCTTTCTTAAGTCAGCCTCAATTTTTAGAGATACCATAGCGTCTTGGAAGGCAGTCCGAAAAAAACTTGGCCTGTCATGGAAAACTTCCAAACACATAGAACTATGGACCTACCCGGCCTTCCCTCAGGGAAGGGAAAATAAACTGTTCAGAGTGTGGGAAGAAAGGGGAGTGGTGAGAATAAAAGATCTATTTCATGATACTGAACCTAGATGGGCAACATGGGAAGAATTACAAAACAAATTTGGGTTGCCGGGTTCCCACATTCTACAGTATCTGCAGATTCGTGACCATATCATGATTAACCTGAAATCCATTGGTGCGGAATACATTAACAATGAATGGGACAACCTGTTGTCGTTAGAACCATCAATCACTAATATTTCTTCCCTGTATGCAGCTACAAGAGACAGACTGCTCCCCACAACTAGAGACACGCTATTCCACAGTTGGTCAGAACAACTCCACGACCCAGACATAAAATCTAAAATACTATCAGGTTGGAAACAATTGAGAGAACATATTGTAGACGAGAGGTGGAGGGACACTTTTTTCCGCATTCTTCACAGGGCTATATTGGGCTTCAACCTTAAGGTCACGAAAGACAGACCGAACAGGCTTACACAATGCCCCAAATGCGGAGCTCACAGCACTGATATGCTCCACGGTCTTTGGTATTGCTCGGGCGTCTTGAGACTCTGGGAGACAACTAAACGTCTGGTGAGGGACATAACAGACAAGTCTATTCCTCTGGAATTGGTGACATGGATCTTTCATGATGCAAGGGGTACGGGTCTGGGAAACGAAGAGCTAGGTATATTTCACATGGCAGCAATGGCGACCAAACGCTTAATTCTGGGGAGATGGATTACAGACTCTTTACCTGGGCCACAAGACATAATATCAACGTTGAAAACATTGTTAACATGGGAGAAACTGGAAGCCCAGAGAGATGTGGACAGGTTGTCTCCCAGATTCTTCAGACGATGGAGAAAATTTATATCTACCCAGTTGTCCACGGAAGAAATCAGACAGTTTGTGTCTCCATTCTCTCATTCTTCCTGGTACAATATGGAGGATTTGAAAGGCACACTGGGTAACCTGAAACTGTGAGATAGAGGGGGAGGGGATTGGAGGAGATTTCGAGAAGGGACACCAGGGTGCCTATCTAGTCTCTACAGCTTCACCAACAACACTAGATGGTTAATTAATGCCCCAAATCTTCTAATGGTCCATTTCATGACACCCTAACCACTTCATCGACTTAACCCAATAGATTCATAGATTTTGATGGCAAAAGAGGGAGGAAAGGGAGGGGGGGTAAAGGGGTTCTGTTAACACTATGCTGTTTTTTTTTTTCGTCCAGCATTAAAGCTCCTGATGTTTAATATTTGCATTTATACATGATGGACGGCTATTATACAATGGAAAGTTGACTGTTATGACTTGATGTACAACAACCTCAAAACTTGAATAAAAATTATATGTTAAAAAAAAAAATGTGTTATTTTCATTTGGTTTGGTGTATTTTATTCTAAGTGTGAAATGTTATCTGATTCTTGTCTGAGGCATCATATAGAGCCACTATATCATGATGCTCTCATATTACTAGCCAAACAATGTTGACAGAATCCATGGTTGTCCCATTTAAATAATGCTTACACTCACCTCTGCTTGTGGCTCGATGCCGACGTCCTTTTTGGGGCAACCATGGTGATTCAGAAAAGGTTGTCCAAGTAGTGGGAAAAGCCCTTTATAGTGGAGCCAAAATTCTACATGCAAGAGCATTTAAAATAAGCGTAATGTAGTGCAATTAACCGGATTTAACATCAGTCATTTTGTGTATTCAGGGCCGATCAAGCAGATTTGCCAAATTCGTAAGGGGTCAATTCACACAAGCACCATTGATTTCATATGTGACTTTTGGTCATGTGCAGCTTGTGTGCTATTGTTGTATACGCGCAATCTCTCACTTGCGGAAATAGAAAAAAAAGGCTGCTACTAGCAGTTTACGACTTTACGCATTTGGTTGATCTAGGAAAACTCCAAGTGCTGCACATGAACACAAGTTACATATGGAATTAATGTTGCTTGCCATATGCTTGCTGCATGTTTTGCGCAAGTGAAGCATTACACAGCAGATGCGGCAGAAATACTTGATCTGCCGCGAACGGTACAACATGCTTTTGTGAAAGCTGACGGGTGCCACAATTCTTCTATAGCAGTGTTGGAACAGAAAGCTTCATTCCTTCTCAAGTGCTGAACACCTTAAGGTTGTCTTGTGTCAGTACCACGGTGCATGAAGGTGACATAATAGCTCAGACAGTCCCTTTCTCTACTGATGGTGTACAGATAGAGGCCCAGTAATTTAAAATGCTGTTCCGACATCCTATCCTACACAAAATAATAGCAAATACGGGCAATTGGACATGTATCACAGTTGAATTGATATGCCACTGTGCAGGGTATAGAGTTGCTTTGGTATACCTGTTTACAGATTATTACGGTATTGTCCTGCACATGATGTTATTTGAGGTATTATTTAGTAAAATTGTTGGGGCTTATTAAAGTTTAATATGAACATTATTACTTCTGGAGGCATCTTTTTAATTATTTTTTTTGTTTTGTTCTTTTACCTTTATCACTATTTCTTCATATTGATATTGATATTAAAATTCTGACAGCTTGTCTGAGGTATCATAGACTGTCATATGTAAATTTTTTTTTTGGGCTATGTCATATTAAAAATTTTATTGGATTCAAAACTTTATTTTAATTGCATGAAATATTATTGCGAAGTCATTTTTGCTTTACAATCTAAAAGCATTTTAGCCTTGACGATGCAGAGGTGAGAGTAGGTGTGCATTCTGTGCCATGTCATTGATGAGCCTGAAGATTATTGAACCACTTTGGTACTCATTATGGAACAACAATTCGAAGCTTGGGGACAGTGTTATGACTACAGTGGAAGAAGAAACATGTCAATCAGGAGTGTGTCCAGGAGTGTCTCATTGAAGCCTACATGTTTGTTTACACATTTGGCCCGGATTTGGTGTAGGATCTCACGGTGCCTTCCTGGTTTTTTTTTAATTGGATTGTACTATGAAAACAGGAGTGGGTGATAACTGCAGAAGTGCTGGCCATATTTCTATTCTAGTTTCTACCCTGTTCCACTCCTGTTTTTTGGTGATAATACTGATGTGACATTGAATATGCACTTTAGTAATTTAGCCTTGTAAGGTGAATTCTGTACATATTTTTTATGTACAACAGGTGTATAATATTACCCATGATCCGTAGGAAATATGCACACTACATGCAACTTTCAGGCTTTTGCAAAAAATACCAATTTAAAATGGGTGTACACATGTATATTAACGACAAATACTACAGTAGTAAAGTAAGGTTACATTTTGTTTTACATTCGAGTGTATGCAATGTATAACAAGACAGTATGGACCACAACTCATGTAGGCCGTCATACGTAATCATATAAATTGAAAGCCAAGATCGGACAGTGTTTACTTATCCGATCAAACTGCATGCAAGAGGTTTGATAATCATTACACTCATAAGTATAAATTACACTGATAGTATGGCTAGTACTGCAAGTGCTGCATTACATTACAAACAGATAACCACACTATGGAGGATGAAATATGAACTGTAAATCCAAACATTTGGTGAAGTAGAAATACAAACCAAAACATGGTGAGGGAAAGGGTATGCAAACATTAATGGATACAAATAACCAAAGTCAAATGTTGGCCGAACTATCTACACCATTCCATCCTGCCATGGAACACGTCCTATATTAGACTCAAAGTATCCAGCAAAAGCATTTCTCATTTCGCCAACCTGAACCGTTGACCGGAGTGGATAATCCTGGTAGTGACGCAGTGTAGTAACAAATGGGTCATCCAGTTCAAAGCGGAGTCTTTCTTTCACCATGACAAAATTGTGAAGAATGACACACGCTTTTACCACTTCATCTATGGAATCTGTCTTCATGTTAATGGCAGTCCCGAGGATGCGCCATTTAGATGTAAGCAACCCAAACGCACACTCAACTGTTCGGCGAGCACGCGTGAGACGATAATTAAAAATCCGCTTTCTGTGATTTAAGTCTCGACAAGAGTAAGGCTTTAGAAGGTTTGCGCACATCTGGAACGCCTCATCCCCCAGCACTACAAATGGCATTGCAGGGGCTGGAGTGTTAGGCAGCGGTTCTGGTGGTGGAATATTAAACGTGTTACCATACAGTTTTTTGCCCATATCCGAGTCTTTAAACGCTTGTGAATCATTAGAACGTCCAAATGCTCCGACATCGACGCACACAAAACGACAATCGGCGTCTACGATAGCCATCAGTACGGTAGAGAAAAATTTCTTATAATTGTAGTATTCTGATGCGCTTCCAGACGGTTTAAGAATACGTATGTGTTTGCCATCAACGGCACCAACACAGTGTGGGAATTGGCAAATCTCCGTATATCTGTCAGCATTCTTACGCCATTGTTCCATTGTGGAATGGGGTAGAAATTCTTGACGAAGGTCTTCAACGATTGCCCGGCATGTGTCAACAACAATTCCAGAGATGGTTGATACTCCGAGCCTGAATTGGAAATGGAGTGAGGAATAACTCTCTCCTGTTGCGAGGTATCTGCAAAACAGTAACAAACTAAATGATAAAAGTCAGTGCTCCTGTTTTCAACTTCGGTTCACAATCGAACTGCTCCATGCATCTGATCTGCCGCAGGCAGGTAACGCCGTGCTTAGGCTGCAGAAGCTGGCCTGTTTGCCAATCGACAACTTTGGACAGACACTGACATTTGTAACATGATGGTGTACATATCAACTATGTACTTAGCAGTGACTCGCCTGGATGCATTCTAGCCACGATAGCGTTAAGAATCATGCATGACTGATCTTTAACGATAACAACGCCATTTCAGCACCAGGGCCAGTCACTATATGCACAGTAGGTATGTCAACCATCAGCGTGTGGCTGAAAGTTTACGACTGACAAGCAGGTGGCTACCGCAGGCTCTTCCCTACATTAGGTGCCTGTGGCTGACGGAGGGAGCATTTGTAGTCTGGCCCTACCGTAACATAAATGAGAATATCATGCCAATGTTATCAATTACATGGCTTTGAGTATGACATACCTTAGTGTCACCAAGAGACGTTCCTCTGCTGGAATCGCTCGCCGTAGTTGACTGTCCACCCTGGTGATGGATGCACGCACTCAATGCAGAAGGTCGTCAAACGTAGCAATAGACATCCGTGTATAGTCGCTGAACTTTTGAGGGTTTCCCGCAGTTCGTGATACAAGGCATGGTATGCTCCACGGCTCTCACGCTGTTCGACTATGGGATGTATCCAGAAGCGTCGACGTCTTCCACTTCTTCTTTCTCTGCTCCTTTGTGCCTTGAAAGCCACAGCAACAGAATGAGCAACTTTCAAAGCAACATCCAGGTTTGCATTGAAGGACTCCATCTGTAGATCCATCTCAATATCCATTTTGCAGGAAGAATGCAGCAGAAAAAGATGAGGAGTGGTTATGGGCAGGTTTATAGTCAATACCAGAAGAACACGCCCCTTTGGGCATGTCTTGTTGGCTAAAAAGAAAACTTGCCAATTTTGCATTCAACAAAAGCATGCGCACAGGAAATGCAAATGCATGGTAAACGCAAACAAAAAGCACTCGAGCGCAGTGTTTTTTACAATCAAACATAATTACATGCGTATAGAAAACGCAGCTTTATCTTGCGTTTGGCTTGCGTTTGCCATGCGTTTGCGTTTGCAGATGAAACGCTGCGCTCGCAAACGCGAATGTGAAAGCACCCTTATTTAGGAGATTTCATTCCAAGCATCCTATTTTTTCTCATAAAGGCCCTTCTAAACAGGACTCCATCACTCAAGGACTTTCAAAGTTGCCTTAAACACTCATGTGTGCATAACTTTGGTAACTAGGGAGCAGAAAAAACAGAAATGTAATTGATGGGACTGAAAGTGTGCAGTCAGAAATGATTAACTCCCAAGGTGGTGGAGGGGGAGAATGCGCAGAACACAGACTCAAACTGATTATGTCACTGCTAGACAGGGACTACCAGCCCTGAGTTGAGAAGCGGGAAGTGTTTGGGTTTGCTATCAGAAATTTTTGAGGATCGGGGGGGGGGGGAGTTGGTGCTATCAGAATTTTTTGAGGACCGGGGAGGGATTGGGGGGGTGCTATCAGATATTTTTGAGGACCGGGGGGGTGCTACCGCAGCTCTCTTACCAGCTCCGACGCCATATGCTGCGGTATCGCTGCGCCGGCCCGTTTCTGTAGGGGGGCGGCCCTAGATGTGGCCTATACCACCAGCCCAGGGGGCACTTGCCCCCCTGCCACCTGGGCCAGTCCGCCCCTGCTGTTAGAGGTAACATCATACTACTTTGACTGAGAAGAGTGATGTGCCATATGTTTCCTAACAGCTTCCTCCCTGCTAATACACTTGCCAGAGATATAGGGGACAATTGTGACCTACATTGGGACTTTCTTAGTTTTCTAAAATATATCCCATGATATTTTTTTTTATTTTACATTACCCTGTATTTTGCCTTTGCCAGTGCCCTTTTTTTTTCACTATGAAAAAAAATGTATTATGCTAGTATTAACTGCTCTCACTGATTTCAACTACAATTCCAACCTTCTCAGAAACAACTAAATAAGGTTGCTCTCACATCAGCGGTAATCACTGATCGCGGCAGTTGCGGTGAAAAAAACGCAACTGCCGCGATTACCGCACAACAGCCGCACTTGCGGTTCACTTGCGGTTCACTTGCGGCAAGCTCCATGCGATGTCTATGGGGCTAGCCGTAAGTGTGCGGCAGGTGCGGCAAGTGCGGTTTCGGCACTTGCGGAAGATGCAGCCGAGAGAAAACAGCGGCTGACCGGGTATTTTTCGCGGCCGCATCTGCGGCAAGTGCCGAAACCGCAACTGTGCCGCACCTGCCGCAAGCCCCATAGACATTGCATGGGGCATGCCGCAGGTGAACCGCAAGTGCAGCCGTTATGCGGTAATCGCGGCAGTTGCGTATTTTTAATCGCAACTGCCGCGATCAGCAATTACGGCTGATGTGAAAGGGGCCTAAGAAATCCCAGGTATAGGTAAAAAAAAACAGCAGTGGGAGCAGCCAACAGTGTCGTAGCTTACGGATGTGATATTTGACTGGTAAAACAGGTGTGAAAAAAAATGTCAGTTTGATTTTTCAGGGATAAACAGTTGCAGTTAAATATCTGGATTTTTTAAATTCTATTTGGTATTTTTTTTAATACAATTTGAAACACACTGGGCATTTTGGCAATTCTAATGAAGTGAGTTACAAATTGTTTAAATTTGCCGTGTTCAGCAAAATACTTTGATAATTTGATTCATACAGGATCGATTTGCTCATCTCAATTGCTTAGCATTTCTCATTTTCTTATTAACATTTTGTCCAATGTGTCTTTTAGTAATGTTCTGCATACTGTAAAATATAACTGCAGGGCATGCTGTATTTGACTTATATATTGTAATTTGTAATCTCTGTTGAACTTTTAAAAATAAATCTTCTTTATATGATGAGACTTTTGTATAATGTCCACTGAAAAACATCATAAAATACGTAGATGTAATGTACCTTCGGGCTTTTTTTTGTTAAACTTAGTTTACACATTAAAGTTATTAAAATTGTTTGTATTTAGTATTAACTGACCATACACAAAATTTCATTTTTCCTTTAACTTTATTTTGCTACATGCATTCAATATTGAGTATAGTCGAATAATGAATCAGTGGTTAGCAAACAAGAGGATGTGTTAACAAATTTTATATGTCAGAATACTAGAACTATAGAAAATTATTTATTTCAGATTTTATTTATTTTATTGCATTCCCAGCAACAAATAAATTAACATTCACATGGTTAGTATAGCTTTACCTTTAAATTGTTTAACTGGGGCAAAACATTTTAACAGCATTCTGGATACTTTCTCAAAATCAGTTTCAGAAATTTTGATGCATTCCTCCAAGTCGAGTTTGTAGACCCCTTTGCTTGTTCCTGCTGTTTCAGTTTTGGCCCTAGATCCAGGTCATATCTTGTGATGCCTCTGTATTTTTGTCACTTCGTTGGTGTCAATTTTGTCATTATGTTTACGTTCATTGTCCATAAGAAAAAAACATTTTGCAATTTAGATTAAACTTTATTGATGTTGTCTCAAAATGTGCACAAAATATTACCTTCATCATAATGCCATCATATTATGAAGTGCCTGAATCCCTTCTGCAGCAAAGCTCCTCCATAATATTATACTGCCAACCCTGTGCTTATTATGTTGGATGGTGTTCTTTAGATCTTTTTCACTAAAGCACCAATTCACTGGTTTATCTTAATTGTACTACTCGAGTGCAATACTCCTACCCCTGTTTTATATTCACCTTTTCGTGGCTTCACCCACTATTTTGAATCTTCCCTGCTTGATCTTTCTATTATGGTAAATGGCATCACTCTCTCTGCCGCACCTGCAATCCGCTGTCTTGGAGTAACTCTTGACTCTGTCCTGTCCTTTAAACCACACATTCAAACTCTCGCCACCCTCCTCTCCTCCAGCTCAAAAATATTTCCAGAATCTGTCTTTCCTCAGCACTCAATTTACTAAAACTCTTGTACATGCCTTCATCATTTTCCGCCTTGATTACTGAAACATCCTCCTCTGTGGCCTTCCTGCTAACACTCTTGCACCTCTCCAATCTGTCCTCAACTCTGCTGCCCAACTAATCCACCTTTTTCCTCGCTACTTCCGTTTCTCCACTCTGCAAATCTCTTCATTGGCTCCCAATTCCCCAATGAATCCAGTTCAAGCTACTAACAGTGACCTACAAAGTCATCCATAACCTGTCCCCTCCTTAAATTTCTGAACTAATATCCCCAAATTTTCCCTTACATAATCTTTGATCCTCCCATGACCTTCTCCTCCCCTCCACATTATTCATTCCTCACCCAAACGCCTACAAGATTTATCCCGAATATCCCACATCCTCTTGAATTCTGCACCTCAACACATCCGATTATCCACCACTGTCAGATCATTCAGATGGAACCTTAAAACCCATCTCTTCAGGAAAGCTTATAGCCTATAATGACCGCGCTGCTGTCTTGCCATCAGCACCAACAGAGCAGCCACCTTGCCATCACCAGAGCTGCCAACCCACCAGCACAGGATCTACTGCACTCCTGACCTACTGTCTCCTCGCCATTATCCTGTAAATTGTAAGCCCGGAAGGACCGAGTCCTGTCTCCTCTCTGTACCAGTCTGTCATTGTTAATTTGTTTACTGTAAACTATTTTTATAATTTTGTATGTAATCCCCTTCTTATGTACAGCACCATGGAATTACTGGTGCTACATAAATAAATAATAATATTACCATTGCTCCATTGGGATCTGGTGACAAGTAATCTTCCAGAACGCTCCAGTGTCTCATGGCGCGCACCAGAGGTGAGTGTTCAATACATCTATATGGAAGCATTGTTCTGGTTCTCAAAGAGATGCATTGAACTCTTGTAATATATCTTATGGCTTCTTGACTGTCAGAAGTTACTAGCACAAAAAAGATCAAATTTGTCTTATCAAGAATGAGAAGACACGGCTTCTTTCGTTCTCCTCCTTTATTCCAACCAACGTGTTTCGGTGCTGTCCCTGCACCTTCCTCAGGGTTCCATTCATACCCTGAGTAAGGTGCAGGGACGGCACCGAAATGGCACATTCCCTCACGGGGTTCGTACTAGTTATCTTCAAACGATAAGACACATCTGCGCCTCTCTTGACTCCTTTGTTTTAGATAGTAGCACAAAAAAGATGGCAGGGTGGAACCATGTCAGCATCGGTAAGAGGTGAAGCCACCAGAGGGTGAGTATAAGACAGGGGGCAGGGGCATACTTTTAAAGTGCCACTTCAGCACTGAACAAAAACCCTGCAGAAGCAGTGCTTTAATCATAAACATGGTCATTATGGTGTGGTGCCCCTGAGGGTTCAGTCGCCACAGAGTTACTGCATCTCAGCCAGAAGTGTGGTACCCCACTCTCTGGTAAGGAGGGGGCACTACCCGATACCCACACACCTACACACCCACACCCAACACCACACCATTCCAGGCCAGTGGATCTGGGTGTACCCTATTGAGGGAGGGCCCCATCTCAGGCTGGAGGGGAAACTAGGTAGAGGGGTTGGGTGGAGGAAGTAGATAAGGGGAGCACACCAGAAAGTAGTGAAGGAAGTAGAGACAACATAGGATGTACATTGGGGACGTAGAAAACATGAATGACATTAAAAAATGTGTAGAAGAATATAAAAATGAGTTCAGTTGGTGACAGAAGTCTGTCACGAGTGGAGTGGGAGAGAGACGTCCTGGGGACAGGAGCAGTGAGAGGCTCATCCCAGAAAAAGGAAAGGAGAGACCCGGGAGCCAGTGAGGGGCTCCAGAGACAGAGAAGGGGTCCCTGTGGCATGGGAAGTGAGGAATCCACGCCGACTGTGACCGGAGTCGGGTGGAGGGACCCGGTTGCAGAGATAACTAGCTCCAGACTAGTGAAGAGACTAGTGAAGAGACTGTAAGACTCAGCTAGCGAATCGAAAGCTGTGGTATCTTCATGTGCAGCATCCAAATCCACACTTAATCGCTGAAAAGGCAGGTGCATAGTGTCAAGGGGACTAGGAAGACGTCGCCCGACAGGACCCGTGGCTGCCGGCTTGGGACACTGAGCATGAGGCGCAGGGCAGGAGGACGAGAGTCAGCGCAGAAAGATGACCCAGGAAGGTACACCAGAAAGGGGTCCTGGTAAAGTGCACCTAAGTTATCCAAGAGTTGACTGGATCCCTAACCCGGAGGACAGAGCACCTGGCAGGTTGCTGAAAACTTGGAGAACTGTCAGAACTGTGAGTAAAATGTGAAGACTGCACCTTGCTGTGTCCTCAAATTATTTACTGCGTCACCTGCACTTTACTACAACAGTTACCATCATCAAATAGACTTTACAACTGCCCTGGGGCCTCACTCTACCAGTGGAGAGCTGTAACATCTCTGCTGCGTCACCCACTGCCCCAGTGGATCTGAACCGCAGCGTCGGCCATCCAATTGCCGAATACCACGAGTATAAACTTCCCCCCATTTTTATGTCACGGCCAGGGCCACGTAGCCAGGTCATGCCATCGTGACATTCCCCAGAAAGAACTGTTCGGCCCGGTTCAAAGTACCCCATTGCCCTGGTGTCTGGGCGTGTCAATGGAAGAATAAATTCAATTGTTGATTCATCAGAAGAAAACATTTCTTCAAAAATCGCAAGATTTTTTTTCTCATGTGAATCTGCAAATCGTAACGTGTAGTTATGGATCATTGTTACTGTTTACTTTTAAAAATCTAAATTAAAATTTTTAATATGTTGTTATTTTGTAAATCCACATTTGACTTCAACATTGGCTGAATCTTACTGGGCATGCTCTGGATTCGATTCATCAACCGAAATCTGATCCCAGGTCTCTTCCATATGTTGACCAGACAATAATGAGTCGTGCACACTGATGAATGCAATTAATAACCGCATTCATCCACCACCAGAAAAACTGCAAAAAGTCAGTGCAAACATTTTTTTTGATAGCACTTGCTAAAAACTGAAAAAGTAATTTTTTATTATAACAGAGAGTTTTTTGTGTGATTCCTGTGCGGATTTCTTGCACTGATTTTTTGCAGTTTTTCTGGTGGTGGATGAATGCGGTTATTAATCGCATTCATCAGTGTGCCCGACTCATTATTGTCTGGTCAATGTATTCTCCTGTTCACAGGAAAGGGAAGTGACCCACCCTTCCCTTATGAGTAGTTCACACACAAGCAGTTTCACACATAAAGCCCACAGAGTGAAATCCTGGCTGGAGCCTGTATTGAGGTATGTTCACACACAAGCAGGTTTTAATTGCATACATCAGCTAGGGACTGCCTCGGTCAGGGCAACCGTGACGAGGTGAGGCAGCTTGCAGTATATTCTTTGCAAAAAACGTACAGACCAATAGCCCTGTCTTTGATACTTTTTTGATAGCACTTGCTAAAAACTGAAAAAAATATTTTTTATTATAACAGAGAGCTTTTTTGTGTGATTCCTATGTGGATTTTTTGCACTGAGTTTTTGCTGCTCTTCCATATGTTGGCAATGTTGGTGCATACTAGTTGACTCACTTGGGTATGTATACAGCTTTTTCTTCAACTCTATCCACAAGTGTTTGATTGAGTTGAGGTTTGGGGACTGAAGAGCCAATCCAGTACCTCTACTTCATTGTCATTGCACTATTTCTTGCTCATCTTGCCATATGCTTTAAATCGTTGTTTTGCCTGAACACTAGTTTGTCTTTTCCATGCCCATTGTACTCGCATGTACAAAGTAATTCATCTTGCAGGACACTCACATAGAGCTCAGCATATAGACCACTATAAACCCTGGTCAAGCATCCAACACCTTTGCCTTTGAAACAACCCCATATCATCAGGTTGCCTCCGCAGACCTTCCTTAAATTTCTCAATATTTTAGTCACTTTTTCAAATGTTTCTCCCAGATACATTTGCACCCAATAGAGCCCAATCTATTTACTTATCATCCATAACTCACCTGTTTCCAATCTTCTACTGTCCTCTTTTCGTACTTTTTGGCAACCTTGAGCCAATGTTTCTTAGGCCCATGTCACACACACAGATATTTGTGCAGATATTGGTCACAGATCTCTGGTTGCAGTGAAATCATGGACACATTGTTCCATTGTACACAGCCACAAAATGGATCAATGTATCCATGATTTCACTGCAACCAGAGATCTGCGAACAATATCTGCACAGATATCTGTGTGTGTGACGTGGGCCTTATAATGATATTGAAGGCAAGATGTCATCTTTTTTCACGTCATCATTTCAGACGTATGTAACTTGTGTCTCATGGTGCTTGAATAGAAATATCTGATGTCACTATAAAAACACATATGAGCCACTTCCACTACAGTGTCAGTCCAGAACTGATAGACCTTGTGATGAGCCAACTTGTTGATGCCGATATTATGCCTGGATGCCCACCTCTAGACATTTTAATTGAGGGGCGGACTTCATTTTGTATTCTTTCAAATGTCATGGCAGTCACATGATGCAGTTTGGAAAATTTCTTGGATGATAGACTGCTATCGATGAGCTGGATGAGGCCGTTTCTCTTTTCTTGGAAAAATCTATTTCATGGCTGCTCCTTGATTTGAACCAGTGACCTTTCTGTTGGGAATCAACCTAGTAACATGCTGATCTATTAAGGAATGTAAGAATATATTGTATTTTGTAGTATACAACAAGAAAAAAATATTCAAACGCCAGGAGCAAAACAGCAACAATGCAGTGACATGACAAAAATCTGCATAACTAGCAATAATAGTTGCAAGTCACATATATGTATGAGATAGCCAAGATGATTGTTTATAAAATGAAGGTAGTCTCTTGATCAAAGCTGTAGTGGATGACGAGATATGGATCCTGAAAGTCAAAAGTTTAAAACATTGTTATTCTTTTGTCGTCATTGTATTATCATATCATTACTTTGAATCAGCTGTTACTAAAGGGGGTGTCACACGCGTCAATATCGCGTGAACGATATCGGCTGCACGTGACGTTGCAGCGATATTGACGCGTGTGACATACTGCATCAACCAGCGATAAATCGCTGGTTGATGATCGCCAGGTTTTAGAACCTGCTCTAAAACCTGGCGATTGTCGCCCGCTGGACACGCAGCATCACTGCGTGTGACACCGGGAGTAGCGATATTCCAGCTCCCAGCGCATCTCAAAAGCGCTGGGAGCTGGTAACTAAGGTAAACTGCGGGTATCTAGGCAGCGCGCGCTGCCTAGATACCCGACGTGTACCTTAGTTACCAGCCTCCTCCGCTCACCGGCTGGTATCTAAGGTACACAGCGGGTAACTAGGGTCCCTAGTTACCCGCTGTGTACCTTAGATACCAGCCGGTGAGCGGAGGAGGCTGGTAACTAAGGTACACGTCGGGTATCTAGGCAGCGCATGCTGCCTAGATACCCGCAGTTTACCTTGGAGACCAGCCTGCTCCCGCTTCCAGCAGCCTGGCAGCGGGAGCAAGACATCGTGGAAACGATATTTAAATCGTTTCCACAATGTTTCTGGTCAATTGATCGCTGGTGAGTCTGTCTGTGTGACAGCTCACCAGCGATCAGCCGTCAATGTCGTCAGCGATCATCTCACTGACGACATTGACGCGTGTGACAGGCCCTTAAGAGAACATGAAGTACTTTTAAGATAGTGTAGAGCGCAAAAAGTGCCTTATTGTGCTTTATTGTTTATTGCTTTAACATACATGTCCAATTATATTAGATGAAGCCTCAGCCCATCATATTACCGCATTTCAAAGTATAGCTCACAGTTCAGCATCTTAGAAATCACACTGCACATGTGAATGACATACAGAAAGCATTAGAGTAAAAGAGAAGCCTTTATCAGTGGAGACAAAAGGTTAACACTTGTGAGGAATCACATTTCTTTATATGGCAGTCTGATTTTGGAGAACGCTAGGAAAATGTGACCTGTCAGACGGCATTGTGCCAACTATAAAGTTGTGAAGAGGAGGAATAATGCTATGGGGTTGTTATTCAGCCATCTTAATGCTTCAGTCATATTAAAAGGCTTGTTAAAGAGTCAATTATGACTTTTAGGATTGCTACCTTTATTAGGTGACAGTAGAGTTTGTCTACTTCCTCACTGAAGTGACAATTTGCATATGCAGTTTCCCAGAGGAGCATTGCAGCTTTAAGTCTCCTCACTGCCGGTTGACAGAATACTCTCCACAAGGAGAATAGTTGTTCCCCCAAACCTCGTCTTAGCTTCTCATACAACCAGATCAGAATTCCCACACACTGCACTGATGAGGGACAATCATCCCAAAATGCTGCGTCTGCAGTTTGGGGTTCTGATCTGGCACAAATCCTAAGTCATATTAAAAGGCTTGTTAAAGAGTCAATTATGACTATAAGGATTGTTGCCCTTATTTGGTGGCATTAGAGTTTGTCCACTTCCTCACTGAAGTGACGATTTGCATATGGAATTTCCCAAAGGAGCATTGTGGCTTGAAGTTTCCTCACTGCCGGCTGGCAGAATACTCTCCACAAGGAGAATAGCTGTTCAGCATGGCAAGACATTTTCAACAATTTCTATTTTAGCATGACTGTGCCTAAATGCACAAAACAAAGTCTATATAGGCAGTATGGGGTGTATTTAGTGTGAAATGAAAAAATTAGCACAGGCACACTCCAAAATCCAGTAGAAGGCCTTCCTAGAAAAGTGGAGGCTGTTTTAGCTGCAAGGGGTATTTTTGATACCTAATGGTTTCAGAAAGGATGACATAAAAGCTCCTATAGGTGTAATGTGCAAGTGTCCCAATACTTTTGTCCACGGAGCGTAGATATGAGTGTTTATATGGAGGACATGCATATTACAGATGTGTCAGATGTATCGCCTGTCATAGGCAATTAACTATGCATTATTTTATTTATGAAATCAGAATATCCAGAAACACCTCATATTTACTAACTGAAATGTAATTTCACATAATTGACAGGATAAATTACACTGTTTCATGAAGTTCTTATTGAACAAAAAAATATGCATTGAATAATGAAGTTAGTGTTCACTTTACAGCATGTCATTTAATGCTAATCCATTTCTTTAAATGATAGATAATTTTTGTAATCAGACTGTGATTAATTACATACCAAGCATGCAAATGTGACATGTTCGTGAAATCACAGAGCAAACATAAGAAATTGTTCTCAGTCCAGCAAAGACCTACAAATCACAGGTGCGGTTACAGGGAAGATTTATACCCTCAATATGCATTTTTACTTATACTCCAATATCAGAATTTATTTTCTTTCACATCATTAATAATATCTCAGGATTATTTACCCATGAATAAATTGCCAGAGCACAGGGAGAAATGCAATTTTTTCTTGACAAATCCTACTTTTCTATAAATCAGATGATATACAACTCACACATGTTCCTGCTCACATTTCACAATGAGGAAGGAAAATTTGAACAAAAAAATCATCATGTAATTGGGTATAGGAAGTATAATAAAAAGGGACAAAAGAATATTTTATTATAGAAAAAAGAAGTCCAAAGAGGGAAAGAGAATGTGTTTTTACCAAGATTTAAAATCCCTAAAATTCTCTCATTGCAATTAATTGTAAAAATATTGATAACTCACCGCTTTAATTGTCTCTGTTATTATGTCATCACTTGTCCTCTTGTCCTGCAGTGATGATTTGCATCTACATATGGGACTATTATAGGCAATCAGTAGCCTTAGTGGTCTCGTGCCATTCCTGCAGGCATCACCACTTAGGCCAGTGATTGACTGCTGCAGTCTACATGCAAATCGTCAGCATGTCATTGATGCAGTGAAGGAAATAAACAACAGTAGGTAATGACAAGCCCCTCCTGAGCCTTGGGATACTCGGAATCGGGCCTTGAGGCTTCATCACGGGGATCACAGGGACCGACACCCGGCTCCGTGACCATGGTGGTGTCATTAAAAGTTCGGTGCAGGTGTCTCTCTCTCTTAGGGAAGGTAATCTGGCGTGGAGGGTTCATTTTGGGAAGGGATGACTGGATTTGGGGATACTTGTTAATTTTACGTGATGCCACCCGCAGGTTGTGGCTATAGATGGCCGCCGCTGCACAACAGTTCCTCTAGTGGCCGATGGTGGGGAGGCAGCAATGTTGTTAATCCCTCTACGGGTATGGCTGACCCCCCAGGGTATCTAGAGGTACCTGAGTGAGTTGGTACTTGTGTTTCTGGTGCTTTTGACGCTTTAAGAAAGTTCACAGACACAGCGGGTTGCAGCCTTCAGATCTTTTACTCACAGTTTCGGTGCAACAGCCCGCTGATCACTGGGTTCTTGGAGGCAGGGATCCAGCTACTCCCGGGTAGGAGGATGACACATAACCGACACACCTTCTCTTTCCTTCCTCTGCCATCTCACATTGCGCTTGCTTCGCCCACCTGCCTTGGGCCTCGCCACACAGAGCTTTGAGCCAGTAGCTGTGAGCTTTTCTTAGGGGTAAACCTGCAGTGTCTCCCCTTATCCCTATGGTTGCCACTTTTTCAGCAGATGTGCGCGGTTGTAAACTGTGTCACCATGGAAGTACCACAGTCTCCGGGTTGCTAGTTGAGCCTTGTCTGATCTTTCCATTAGTCTTAGGGTTCCCAGTGCCCCTTTCTTCATCCTTGTCCCTCCACTGCCTGCGCCTGACAATGGATACGAGTCCCACGGGGGGAATGGTCACTACCCGTGCCTCTGAGACCCTCTCTTCCTCCTGGAGTCACCTAGTTCTCCTTCTCTGCACCTCAGTCTGGACTCTGGACACTTCTCTCAAGTTCTTTTCCTTCTGTGACAGGCTTTCTTTCTCTAGCTTCCCTCCAACTCAACTCTAGCTGCTTCACTTTCCTTTTCTCTCTCTCTCTGCAGCAACTCTCCTCTCTGCTGTTCTACTGTCTCTCCTCCTTCCTACACTGTGTGCAGAATTATTAAGCAAATTAGTATTTTGATCACATGATACTTTTTATAAATGTTGTCTTATTTCCAAGCTAAATAGGCTTGAGAGCCAACTACCAATTAAGTAAATCAGATGATGTGCATCTCTGTAATGAGGAGGGGTGTGGTGTAATGACATCAACACCCTATAAAAGTGTGCTTAATTATTAGGCAACTTCCTTTCCTTTGGCAAAATGGGTCAGAAGAGAGATTTGACGACTCTGAAAAGTCCAAAATTGTGAGATGTCTTGCAGAGGGATGCAGCAGTCTTGAAATTGCCAAACTTTGAAGCGTGATCACCGAACAATCAAGTATTTCAAGGCAAATAGCCAACAGGGTCGCAAGAAGCGTGTTGGGCAAAAAAGGCGCAAAATAACTGCCCATGAATTGAGGAAAATCAAGCGTGAAACTGCCAAGATGCCATTTGCCACTAGTTTTGCCATATTTCAGAGCTGCAACGTTACTGGAGTATCAAAAAGCACAAGGTGTGCTATACTCGGAGACGTGGCCAAGGTAAAGGAAGGCTGAAAAACGACCACCTTTGAACAAGAAACATAAGATAAAACGTCAAGACTGGGCCAAGAAATATCTTAACACTGATTTTTCAAAGGTTTTATGGACTGATGAAATGAGAGTGACTCTTAATGGGCCAGATGGATGGGCCAGGGGCTGAATCACTAAAGGGCAGAGAGCTCCACTTCAACTCAGACGCCAGCAAGGTGGAGGTGGGGTACTGGTATGGGCTGGTATCATCAACGATGAACTTGTGGGACCTTTTCGGGTTGAGGATGGAGTGAAGCTCAACTCCTGGACCTACTGCCAGTTTCTGGAAGACAACGTCTTCAAACAGTAGTACAGGATGAAGTTGGTATCGTTCAAGAAAAACATGATTTTCATGCAGGACAAAGCTCCATCACATGCATCCAGCTACTCCATAGCGTGGCTGGCCAGTAAAGGTCTAAAAGAAGAAAAAATAATGACATGGCCCCCTTGTTCACCTGATCTGAACCCCATAATGAACCTGTGGTCCCTCGTAAAATGTGAGATCTACAGGGAGGGAAAATAGTACACCTCTCGGAACAGTGTCTGGGAGGCTATGGTGGCTGCTGCACGCAATGTTGATCGTAAACAGGTCAAGCAACAGACAGAATCTATTTTTTTTTTTTTTTTTTTTTTTTTTTTTTTTTTTTTTTTTTTTTTTTTTTTTTTTTTTTTTTTTTTTTTTTTTTTTTTTTTTTTTTTTTTTTTTTTTTTTTTTTTTTTTTTTTTTTTTTTTTTTTGGATGGAAGGCTGATTGCGTGTCACTATAAGAAATGGGTATATTGCGTGCCTCGATTTTTTTGTTGAATGTGATGTTTTTATTCCAATATTTGCCGCTGGAGATGGTCATCGTGGTGATAACACACGAGATGGATATCTTGGTGTTTTAATTAAGTAGCCTAATCAATGTCTGTCAACAGTTAATAGTAACCTGTTACACAACGATATCCTGCCGATATGCTAAATCAAAAAGAATCACAAACTATCGCAAAATATCGTTTCGATTTTACTTAGTCTTTTGGGTTGATTGAGAACATAGTTGTTGATCAATAATAAAAATAATCATCTAAAATACAACTTGCCTAATAATTCTGCACACAGTGTAGATCTTTCCCACTCTATTTATACCCTCTGTCATGTGTCCCATGTCATCTACGTGTGTGCTTCCTAACTCCACTTCTCCCATGTGCTCCCTCTAACTACTTCCTCTCCACCCATTCCCACTACAATGGCTCCTACTGTGTGGTCTGGGTGTCCGGCACCACTCTTTGCCCCTCTTACCAGAGAGTGGAATACTGCACACTAACATGGGTGCAGTACCTCTGTGGGACTGCATCTGCAGGGGTGCCACAGTAACACCCAAGAGCAGCACCAGACAGCAGATGAATTAAAGGGATCATTTTATCACATTTGTCGCTGAGGGAATTATTTTAAAGGGAACCTGTCAGCTCGTTCTACCCCCCTAACCTATCATTACCAGTCCCTGAACCTTGTTAGCCCATCCCTAAGGATCCCACTCTGATCTAAACGTGCCCTATAAATTTTAAGAAAAATGCTTTATAACTTACAGTCTCCATCTGGAGACTGGAAAGGCAGGCTCCGGGGCTCCATTTTCCCTCCTCCTTGCTCTCCGCATGCCCTGCTGGGCGTCATCAGTCTTTCTTCTGTTCCACCATGCCAACGCTATGGTTCTTTTGAGGTGTAGAAATTTTCTTCCTCAAAAACCCTGCTATACTGCACACTGTGATGCATTTGTTTGTCATGCATTTATTTCACTCTTGTCCTGACCACAAACTGTGCACCAAAGTTGCAAGGAAAAAAAAGCATCATTGGCACAGCACTTCAGGATTTTCATAGACTTTACTGGGGGAAGGATAAACATGCAGTTTTGTGACAAAAGGCGACAAAAAAACACATAAAAAATGTATAAAAAAACTCACTTCTGGAATATAGCAAACAAATATCAGGAAGTCAGAAAAGCTTTTTCTGTACCAAAACATTATACATTCCAAAAGAGCGTAATTTTGGTATTACGCCAGTATATCATAATATCTCTGCCTCAACTACATGCAGTGTATGAATAGTGTGCTAGAAATTTTTTTTAACCCAATGGAAAATGACCGGCATATCCAACTGTTTAGTCAATTGATTAGAACGTACAATCGATTTAACATCAGGTAGTCCTGCCAAATGTTTTTGAATTCCAAATGATTTTCCCTTCTCTATTTATTACTGGATTTATTTGTGGCATTGAGGCCACCATTAAGGCTGGTTTCACATCACAGGAGGTGACCTTTTCTGTCAATCACGGACCCGGACACAGAAAGCGCTGTGCGGGGCACTTTCACTTCTGCAATGTATATACATACATTGCAGAAGTGAAATTTAGTAAAAGAAAGGGTTAAAAATAAAAAAATCTCTATACTCACCTGTCCGGCGATCCACTGACGCCTGCAGCAGCTCTCGATGCTTGCAGGACCTGCCGTGACATCACAACCGGCAGCGTCATCGGGTCACATGACCGCAGTTATTGTGGTAACCGGTCATGTGACCTGATCAGCTGATCGGGATGTGACGTCACAACAGATCCTGTAGTGACAGGATTCTGTAGTCACAGAAGTGAAATTATATGGTTAGGAGCAGTTTTAGTGTTCTGAGCATGCTCAGTACACTAAAATCAGGTCCGAGAAACGATTTTGTCTTTTCTCGGACCCGTGCTCCATTGGCCCCCATATTAAAGGCCACGGATCGGATCAGATTTGGCTTAATTGCCATCCGATTTTGTCAAATCCGATTTGTGTCCGATTTTTTTCTGTGCCCAAAATCGGAGCAGTCTCCGATTTTGGGTACAACAAAAAATCGTACACAAATCGAATCTGACAAAATTGGATGGCAATTAGGCCAAATCCGATCCGATCCCCACAGCGGACAGCCACAGATCCTCTAAAATCGCAATGTGATAGCAGCCTAGCACACAATTGTGGTGTTTTCTTTTTCTTTTTTTCTGTTTACAGATCTAGTTTAAAATAGCCCTGAAATCCTAGTACTTTCACTCTAGCCACAAAGCTTGTTAATTGACTGACACTTCTCACAGTGACACTAAGGGGGCCGTCACACGGAACGATATCTTGCCAGATATCGTTTAAGCGATCTCCTTTTTGATCGCTTAAGCGATATCGGGCAAGATATCGTTGCATGTAATCAAGCGATTTACGATGGTAAATCGCTTGATCGTGACATCGCTGATCTGAGGTTCGGTTCTCAGATCTAGCGATGAACGATGCAACGATCTGCATCATCGTGGTGTATGACACCACGATGATCCATCTCCCAGCGACCGCGCCTATGCTGGGAGATGGTAACTATGGTACACGTCGGGTAACTAAGCGACGCGCGGCGCCTAGTTACCCGATGTGTACCATAGTAACGAGCGAGATCGCGGCTCCACATCGCTGGTGAGTCTGTCTGTGTGACATCTCACCAGCGATGTGAGCGATATTGTAAGCGATTGCGCGTGCACGTGATCGCTTACAATATCGCTAAAGATATCTCACCGTGTGACGGCCGCCTAATAGAGACCATTTGTCAGCAGTCATCTCATCTTATTATTCATAAAGAAAAATTATAGCTCTTCTATAAAATAGGATACACATGTGATAACATGGTTGACAACAGGTTATTGTCACAGCTCACCTCTTCCCACTCCCTTCACAATGACCTCTATTCAGTACACAGACCACACATAGGAAAACTCTTCCACTCTTTAAAGAGTAATCTACAAGCACCAGTCTCCATGTGGCTGCTTTAAAGGAAATCTGTCACAAGGACCATTGCTGTCCTCAACTTGGCATTATGAATCAGAACCTGGCTGCCTAAGTGATTCAGAGCAAATATAGTAAGAGAATCAGAATAGGGACTATAAAGAGAGACCTGACTAGTCCATCACCAGCTTCGGCTGCTTTCTCCCTACTCTTCTCCAGTTGATTGACAGGTGTCACCTGTGTATGCACATAGGGAGAAAGCATAATAGGGACTATAATGAGAGACCTTACTAGTCCATCACCAGCTTCGGCTGCTTTCTTCCTACTCTTCTCCAGTTGATTGACAGGTGTCCCCTGTGTGTGCACATAGGGAGAGACCTGTAAATGACCTGGAGCAGACCAAAGAGATGTTTGGCGGGGATGAACTAGACCAGGCAAGTCTATCCCTATGGCTCCTTGCCAGCTCTTCAAACAATGTTATACTTGGAACGCCAGAGCTATTCAGAGAAACCATATTTGGCTGCAATTGACCAAGCCAATCCTGATATACGCTGTCCATTAATTAGGTTCCCTTTAACACTTGTTGCTCACAGTGCAAAGGAATGGTGAAGATAAAAGAAGTATGTAGGAAATTAAAACTAAATACAATCAGAAATCAGATGGAACATTTGGAAAAAAAAAAAGAACATTGTGAGTCAGTGATACATTTCTTTGAAAACATTAAAAAAAATAACATTTTAACATTTGTCTATTTTGTATAATAATAATAATATTTATTAATTTATTAATCACTAATTTCACAGCACTTTACAGACTTCATCATCACTGTCCCTATTTTGGCCCACAGCCTAAATTGTATGTCTTTGGTGTGTTGGAAAAGCCGGAGAACCTGGAGGAAAGCCACGCAAATATGTGGAGATAGTTATAATATTTCTTTTGAAATGAGTGAAATACATCTAAATATGTAATTATCCTGTTATGTTAATGTAAGACCACTAGATGAGACGAGAACAGACTGAACAAATGATCTGTAGATCAAGAAAGAAAGGTTTGCAGCATTTAGGTGATCTACTACTGCGATATAAAATGTTAATGGTGACAGATCTACAATGTATCTGAGGAACTAAAGAGCAGACTCTGTCAGGTCAACTGCATCTAAAGCCTCTCAAGAAGATTAAAAACTATCCAGGATAACCCCACAGAGCAGAGCTTGATGAAATGTAGACTATTTACTCTTTCTAACTATACTATATCGCTTCTGGACTCGCGCAACATATTTCCCATAATATAAAGAGTAAATATTGGGATCTTGTATCTTGTCCTTTTCTTCTATCAATCAGCTAATTCTTCTGGTCACTAATCTATATAAAAGATAAATTAAGAACATGTCTGTCTGTCTGTCTTTCAAGACCACTGCACTTGCAGTTCACGGTCTGCTTAGAAGGCAGAAAAAACTGCCTATAACATCATATTCAACGACATCTTTTCTTTGCAGAGTTAAAAATAGATAGATTTAAATCACATTTTACTTCACTCTCCGAATGGTGGGTCAATTCCCAAAATATTACAAAATGTCAACAAGATATGAGCCAATTATCTTGAAATGATAAATAAGTTGTAGAAAGCATATTGAGAGGCTGAAATTTCACCAGGAGGGGGTTTTTTTTTCAAGTCTCGAGAGGATGGCTGAAAATGAATAGGTTTTTAAAGAACACAGGTGGGGACTACATCTACAAATATATTTCCCTGCATGGTTATTATATACAAATGGAGATGTCATTTCTTACCATGGTTACAAGAGTTCTCATATTCAGTCATTACATCTTTTTATCTGGCACAGCTAATTTGTGTGCAGGTTATTGTGTGCATCCCAGAGTCTAAAAAAGCATATTTTAATACTAAGCAAATTGAGGTACCATGTCATCTTATTTTTTATCTTTGTGTTGTAAATAAATGACTGCATGTATCAATATAGGTTAATATAAAATAATAGATACGTATATATATTTATATACATCATGGCAAGTTGAAATTGTTGCATAAAATGAAGTACGGTATTTCTCCCAGAAAATTATTGCAATTACACGTTTTGTTATACACATGTATATTTCCTTTGTGTGTACTGAAACAATGCAAAAAATAAACAGATAAAAAAAGGTAAATTGGGTATAATTTAACACAAAAGTCCCAAACATGGGCCATACAAAATTGTCGACACCCTTAACATAACACTTGGTTGCAAGCCCTATGGAATAAATAACTGCAATCTCTTCCTATAACTATCAACATGCTTCTTACATTTCTCAACTAGAACTGTGGACCCATTTTCTTTTGAAAACTGCTCCAGGCCTCTCATATTTTAAGGTCCTTCACCCAACAATAATTATAAGATCTATCCACAGGAGTTCAATGAAATTAGGATCTAGACTTATTGCTGGCCACTTCAGAACACTAAGAATTGTCCTGCTGGAAGACCCATTACCTAGGACACAATCCCAACTTTCTGACACTACATCGCGACCCAAAATCCTTTGGTTAATCTTCAAATTTCATAATGCATTGCACATAGTCAGGGTCCCAGTGCCAGACACAGCAAACACCCGAACACATATTTGAATCTCCACATTTGACTGTAGGTATTGTGTTCTTTTCTTTGTAGACCTCATTCTATTTTTGGTAAACTGCTAAATTATGTCTTTTGCCATAAAGCTCTGTCTTGTTCTCATCTATACACAAGTCGGTTTCCAAGAAGGATTTTAGCTTACTCACATACATTTTGGCAAATTGCAGTTTAGCTTAATTATGCCTCTGTGTGACCAGTGGGGTCATCCTGGGTCTTGTGCCATAGCATTTCATTTCATTCACATGTCAGACAAATAGTTTGCACTGACATTAATGCATCCTGAGCCTGCTGGACAGATTGAATTTCTTTGGAACTTAATTGGGGCTGCTTATCCACCATCTGAACTATTTGAGTTGCAGCCTTTCATAATTTTTTCTTATCTGTCCACATCTAGGAGATTAGCTACACTGCCACAAGTTGTAAACTTCTTGATTATTGTTTATTGTTTAAGCCCAGATTTACATTTTCACAAGGGAAAAGAGGTAAAAATGACGACACAATTGTTCCCAATTTCTTGCACATATGACAATACTCCATGTGTGACTGTACAGTACTGTTTGGCCACATAAAAACTAGGAGGAAAGGAGTGCTATTTGTCCTTTGCAGCACAGAGGTTTCTCGAATAATTTGCTGACTTCGTATGCAGAGCCCATAATTGACAAAGAGATGAAATCTCTCTCAAGTGACTCACAAATGATTTTGACTCCATGGTTGTTTAACAGCAATAAGCAACAATGAAAGTTGCAGAGTGTAGTGCCCATTGTAACACCCAAATTACTCCATTGTAGTGCTCAGTGTAAGTCATTTGGCTGTGGTGTCGGTCTTGGCTGCAGGGAGACCAGCAGCCACGACGCAGCTCCACATAGTTTGCTTATGCCTGTGCTGTGTGCCGCTCACCCTGCTGGCAGTCCGTGCTGCCTCCTCCCTTGCCACCCATGTTTACCTGCACTGAGCCTGCACCCCTGGGCAGCTCTCCCAGCAGTGGACTTAGGCGCAGTACTGCGATCTGTAAAGATTTAGAGAGCCGATACACCCTAAAACTGGATCTGCCTCTCAGCCAAAGCATATAAGGCACATTCGTCCTATAGAAGGTGCCAAACCAACATCTTCAGTCCTCAGTGGTATTGCTAGTTATCAGGTTCCCAGTCCTTGAACTCTGCCTCTGTCTTGGCATCCTTATCCCGTAACTTGTAACTTATATTTGTCTTGCCTTAGAGCTTGCTATGCCTGCTAGATTGCACTTGCCTGCACAGAGCCTGTTACACATGCTATATTACACCTACTTGCTCAACCTACTATGCCTGCTATACTGCACCTGCTTGTACAGAGCCTGCTATGCCTGCATTCAGCCTGCTACGTCTGTACCTGAACTTATGGCCTGTCTTCATAGCAGCCACTGAAACTCTCCATCTGTGTTCCTGGATATACCACCAACAAAAAATAGTAATGGCGGTCTGATTAGGTCGGTGCGACAAAAACCTATACTAGTTGTCAACTGTATAGAACTCCTGTTTCTATAAACTTTTGTACAGAAATGCGTAGTGGAGCTGTGAGGGAAGCTAGAAATTAATAAAAGGTTTGCCATTTATTAAAACATCTTATATGTCCGCTTGATCCTTAGAGCGCTCCTAATCAGACCGCCATTACTATTTTTTGCGTGAAAACTACCCCTTTGGAGGGACTGGCGGCTGGAGCAGCTCAGGAACAGCGACAAACTGATCTGCCTTGAGGACTGGCGTTTTCCTGGCAACCCACAACAAAGAGCGGTGACGCAAATTCGGTTTCGCGGTCACGTGCCCTGGATAGGTCCTGTTCCGAGGACTAGGAGAGAGGAGAGGAGAGGCAGCGCACATACGCTGGCAGCGGAGGCTGGTAAACCGGGTTGTGCAGGACTTGCACAACCCGATAAGGTGAGTGGCCATCTACCCACGCCATTTAGACGTTTTTAATAAGGGGATCCTACACATTTGGCCCCTTTTCCTTTTTGTTTTGGATCTACCACCATAACATTGACTGTGACTTTATCTCTGCCTGAGGGGCCACCTTCGCACCTCTCCTGTGATCCTCTAAGTCCACATCCTCAATCCAAAAGCCTGTCGCATCATTCAAAAATGAAAGGGTCCTCTGAAATTAAGTTCCCCGAAATTCAGAAAGGGACATTACAGTCCAAAGCCAGTGTTGGATACTGTGAAAAAGAAACCATCCTTTTAAAAAGAGAGAACCTTGTGATTCCAACTGTTCAACAGAAGTGGGAGGAAGATTATCCAAATTCTATCCAATTGAGGCACAAACAACTTTGGACACCTGGGTCCTGTCAGTGATAAAAATAGGTTATTCCTTGGAATTAATGGAGTTTCCACCCAATCTACTTTTATTAAATCAAAACAAAGTTGCAGTAGTGTGGCACCTGGTACAACAATTTCTACAAAAATAGGCGTTCAAAGAAGTTCCCTTCATCAAAGGGGAACAGTAGTGTAGTCTGCTCTGTATCCAGTTCCCAAACCTTGGGGAAAATGGTGCCTAGTGATAAATCTTACTATCCTGTATGCCTGTATGGGTCCCTTCTCACGCCACAACCGCGGGAGACATTTTTTGGCGGCAATATTTCATCCTGGAAATATCGCTGCCAAATTGCCTCCTTATTGTGGTGTGTATTTCGGGTAAATTTGGCGGCGATAAGCAAATGTCGCCTGGTTTCGATTTTCAGAGCACTGTTCTAAAATCGAAACCAGGCACATTTTGTCTTATCGCTGCCAAATTCCGAAATACACGACGCAATAAGGAGGCATTTGGCAGCGATATTTCCAGGATGAAATATCGCCGCCAAAAATGTTCCCGTGGTTGTGGCTGAGAAGGTACCTATGGCTTCCTGGAGAAGAAAAAGTTCAGAATGGTAGACTATTCAGTAACTGATCTTAATTCCTCAGAAAGGCGATTTTCTATCAATCCTAGATCTTCAGGATGCATATCTGCATATTCCAATTCTTCCAGTACATCACAGATTTCTTGGGTAGGCATCTTGTGGGTTCTGAAGTGTACGATTTCCAGTTCATCTGCCTGCTTTTTGAGAGTCAAGGTTTTGAATTTTTCACCAATATAACAGTGGTACTTGCAGTGGCTCTCAGGCTTCAAAGAACATAGTCCCTTATCTGAATGATTGGTTATTGAACACCACCTCCAAAGTCCAGCTGCAGGAACATCTTCAGAAGATGCTGAAGTTGCAAACTTCTCATGGGTCCCTGGTCAACCAGGTTTAATCATATCTGATACCTTCCAGAAAGTTGAAATTCCTCAGATTTGTCTCGATTACCACCACTTTTCCATAACATTTTTCAGCAAGAGGATTCAGAAGCTTCAGATCAAGGTCCCCCATTTTCTCCATTCTCCCAAAGTCATTATCAGGACAGAAATGAAGGTCCTATGAACATTGCCCTCATCCGTAGATGCAGTTCCATGAGCCAAGCACCACTTCACACTCTTTAGGCAAATATTTTAATTGGATCAAGATCCATTCCTTGCTTTCATTCCCAGTAAAACTTAACCAGTCAACAAAGCAAGATCTACTCTTGGTGTTTGGTTTCAACCCATCTGGTTCAGAACAGATGCCTCCTCTCTTTACTATCCAGTAACTCTCACCTCGGTTGTATCAAGCCTTGCTCATATTGGCAACAGCTGTGTTTAGAGACCCTGGTCAAGTCAAAAAGATTGCTTGTCCTCTAACCTCAGAGTGCAATAATGCTAGCATCTTTGCTCCTCTTTACCAGCAAATGGAAGTAGTCCACTCTGACAATCTAGCTTCAGTTTACTACATCAGTAAGCAATGTGGAACCAGGAGTGTACTACTGGTGTCAGAATGTCACAAAATCTTTCTCTGAGCAGAGGACAATCTCCACAGTATTTTAGCAGTACATGTGCCATGAATCTACAATGTCAGAGCCATTGGTTAAGCTGCAACAAAGTTCCTCCGCAGAATGGAGTCTCAACAACAAGATTTAACATCAATCATGACATCATGGGCTTTCCCAATCTGGATGCTATGGCTACGCATGAGAATGCAAAAACTCCCTGCTTCTGCTGTCCCCGAAGAAGCAATTGTCTGTGAGCCCTGGAACGGCTAGATCTCTCTTGGACAGCCATGCTGGTTTATATCTTTCCTCCTCGATTATTAATACTAAAAGATATGAGCAAACTCAGGGAAGAATAGGGAAAAACAATAGCGATCATTCCCTCCTGGTTTCAAAGAAATTTGTTTCGTCTGATGTGTCAGTTATCTAGATGAAGATTTTGGAAACTTTCACAGGTGCCAGAGCTTCTGACCCAGGGAGACAATTTACACCTGGATCCAATCAGATTAAATCAGACAGCATGGAGATTGTCAAAGAAAACTTAGTGGTCTATGGTCTTCCAGAACATGTTATAAATACCTTGTCGGCAGCTAGAAGACCTAAACTATGAATGTATATGCAAGGATATGGAAGATTTGTAATCTGGGTCGGATAATAATGAGATTAATCTGGGTTACAGCCCAAGGTTCCAGGGGGGCCCAAGGCTCTAGGGGGACTCTTGCCCTGAGAGATAATTGTCCCCCCCATTACAATGCGCAGGCAGCACAGATTGACTTATGCTGTGCCCGTACTGCCACGTTACTTCAGGCAGGACAGACCCAGCACACAGAGTGCAGGCAGCACGAGTGCTGAAGCCATGCCTACCTTTTCCTGTGATCAGGTGAGCCGGCTGCCTTGTTTCACTTTGCAGAGCAGCAAATCACTTTCTGCTGCTGCACTGTGTCTGCCACTGTGTATACAGAGTGTATGTGTGTTTGTATGTGTGTGTGGCAGGCCGGATGTGCAGGCAGCACAGCTCGGGATCTAATGGCAGGGGAGTGGGGACATTACTGTAATTACTACAACTTCTGAACAAAATGGGGATTATGGGAGAGCATTAAACTATAAAGAAAATGCCCCTGGACACTGTGCCCCTCCCGTCTGCACACTGTGCCCCTCCCCCCGCACACTGCCCTTCCCCCCTCCACCTTGGACATTTTGCTTGAATCATGCACGTATTTATATACATTTAGTGTGTTGGGGCATATTCCATGTCGTGTAATGCTCTCTCATCATCTACATTTTATTTGGAAATTGTAAATACAATATTGTCCCCTTGACCTTAGATACAGAGCACTGCTGCACATTCTGCTTGTGTTTATTTATACCTTTGGCAGTATGTCACGGTCTGCAGTCACATAGTGTCTGCAGACTAATTTTAAGTAAGGCTAGTTTCACACTAGCAGTTTTCGCTATGCATGTGTGTCCATTAAAAACTGGTAGCACACGCATGTGTTTTTCGCCACATTAAATTTCAATGGGTATGGAGACAACTGCATGTGCATCCAGTTGTGCACGTTTTTGCACAGATCAGTGTGGATCCATGGTTTTATTTAATTGTCACGAAGGCAAAATCTGCAACTTATTGCGCTTTTTGTTTCTGTGAAAAAAAAAGTGAAGCAACAGATCCAGGGACCCACGTGTGTATTCACAATGGGGGTCTATGGATCACAGACAGACATGGAAGCAGGATCTTGGTGGATTCGTCCTTCCAGTCTGTGATCCATAAAGTGCACATGCGGAGAGCATGCACAGAACGCAGTACTAAATGACACTCCCCCAAGGGGCATCATACGCCCCCCAAGAACCCAAGGCATCATACCGACACGTGCTAACATAAAGTACAGACCCTAGCCGTGGCCACAGCCACATGCAGCCCCCCATGGCGGACATGTTCAATTAGTCCACTGGCACTTCTATAGCTGTGAGCCATACCATGCAATATTGGTGATTTCATTAAGATTGGGTGAGCCAAGCACTACCTTACTATAATGATATGGGAACTGACACCCACTCATGAAATGCTATGTCCATCATTCAGCATAAAGGGGTTAATGTACACAAGGACATCAAACTCTCATGCTGTGTACCTAGTAGAAGAGAGGGCACCTCCAATCATAATTAATTTAAAAAGAATGCATCAAAAAGTAAAAAAAAAATGATTTGCATGATTTTTCAATTTTGTTCTGTTTTTAAATGCATATGTCAAGACATAGAATTGCATGTTTATAGGTAATATGATTCATTATTTATGTGATTCCAAGGTATATTATCATATGCATTTTTCTAGCTGGAGATCTATGGGAAATACTATAAAAATTGTACATTGGAATTTTGAAAAATGTAAACAATAAAAGACAAGAAGTAAACAAAATTGGCACCTAAACATTAAGTGCATCTCTTTTGTTTTACAATTACATATTGACCTGATAAAGGTTATTGGGATGCATTACTAATAGTGATAAGTGAGCACTAAGGCCGGTTTCACATTGCGGGATGGTTCAGATCCGAGGCTGTCTGTGTAAACCGTACAGCCACTGGACCGGTTTTTGGCCCCATAGTAGCCTATGGGCCGGATAGAAGCCGGATGGCAGCTTTCTGCCATCCAGTTTCTATCTGTCCGGGACAATCTGGGAGAATTCTAAATTCTCTCACAGACACAAAAACACTGCTTGCAGCATTTTTGTGTCTGAGAGCAGAATATCTCCTCTAATTGGCAATTACTGGATTGCCCCGGATTCGCCCAGATCCGGTGCAATCCGGCGCTCCCTAACATGAGAGCCTATGGGGCCGAATTGCACCGGTCCGGAAGGATCCAGGAACTGGACTCCTGCGGCTGCACGCCGCAATTGTTTCAGGACCGCAGCTAGCTCCCTGCCAGCAGCAGTCCTGATTCATCAGTGGCGGCAGCTGCGTGCGGGTGCACACCAGACCGGAGGGCATATTAACCCTCCGGTTCTGTGTGCTGATCCGCTCCGGGGCTGTCAGGTTCATCCTGACAGCCTCGGATCAGATCTGACCGGCAGTGTGAAGCCGGCCTAACATGCTCGGGTGCTCGGTACTCGTAATCAGCAGTTAGATGTTGGGGTAGGCTCTACTCGAGTATCCGAGTGTAATAGAAGTCAATAGGGAACTCGAGCATTTTTCCGAGAACTCTTCCAGAAAAAATGCTTGAGTTAGTTCACATGTTTAGTTTTTGGGCAGTTTTTCACATCATTTTTTGTAAGCCAAAACCAGAAGTGAATGAAAAATACAGAAGTGGTGCAGGTGTTTCTATTAGACTTTTCCTCAGATTGTTCCACTCCTGGTTTTGGCTTGTAAATACATATAAAATACTGACAAAACACTTAACAAGTGAATGTGGCCTTAAACAAAGATGTCACCACTCCTGGTTTTGGTTTACAAAAACGTGAAAAACTGACCGAAAACTGAACATGTGAACGTAGCCTAACCCATTGTCTTCCATTATACTTGGGAACTCAAGTCGCGCCTATCCGAGCATCCAACTGCTCATTACAAGAACCGAGCATGGTTCTGCTGACTCTTCACTAATTACTAACGATGCTGTGGTGAAAGTATTAGCAAAACTTAAATGCCCTGTCATACATCAGAACAGTACAACGGAAAACAAAAAAAATAAACAAATTGCAAGTAATCATAAGAATATGTATATATATATATATATATATATATATATATATATATAAAATATGGACTGATACAATATAAATATATTGTCAATACAGTTGTGCTCAAAAGTTTACATGCCCTAGCAAATTTTTTGCTTTCTTGGCCTTTTCCAGAGAATATGAATGATAACACAAAAACTTTTTCCCACTTAGGGTTAGTGGTTGGGTGAAGCCATTTATTGTCAAACTACTGTGATTTCTCTTTTTAAATCATAATGACAACCAAACACATCCAAATGACCATGATCAAAAGTTCACCTACCCTGGTGATTTTGGCCTGATAACATGCACAGAAGTAGACACAAATGGGTTTGAATGTCTAATAAATTATGGCAATGTATAAATTACCAACGGCCCGCATTAAGATAAACGACTCCGTCACAGACACCTTTCCCATAGGAAATGGAACTAGGCAGGGCTGCCCATTGTCCCCATTGCTGTTTGTGATGGTGATGGAACCCCTCTTGGTTGCGATTCAAAATAGACGTGATATTGAAGGCATCACTATTGCAGGAGATCAGTATAAAACCGCTGCCTTCGCAGACGACCTTCTGATATGTTTTATGAATCCCAAGAGGGGTCTCCCTGCTCTTATGGACCTTATGGAGAGATATGGCATCCTGTCCAACTACAAAATTAACATTGCTAAATCTGAAGCACTGGGAATCCAAATTGACCCCTATACACTCCATGGCCTAAAGCAACTATACCCTCGAAACTGGCCTAAACAATATATAACATATTTAGGTGTGAAGCTGAGCGGAAATCAGGAGGACTTATTTAAACTTAATTTTTTAATAATCAAAAAAAGTCCTGTTCACTGGGCACTGCTAAGTTAGGAGAAGTGCTTATTTTTTCATATGGGTATATGCGAGGTGGGGCATTGCTGGCCGCCTCTGGGTGCCCGCTATATATCACATCAATAATAGCATAAAAAGAAAAAAGATAGCGGCACTCACCGGGCGTGTTTCAAAGGTGCTTTATTTGGGTACCCTCATTCCAGGGTCCCACTCAGAAGGGAGGGGGTGCAGAGACAGCAGAGAGCTAAACTTAATTTTTTACCCCTCCTGACATCCACGACAGCAATTATGCGAACGTGGAAAGATAGCTATCTTTCATGGATGGGGAGAAAGAATATCCTAAAGAGCCTGATTCTGCCCAGATTCAACTACATGTTTCAAATGCTGCCCATAACAGTCCCATCTTCCTTCCTCTCTAAAATCAACTCCATGTTTGTCACTTACATGTGGAAAAGTAGAAAGCCCCGCATCTCCCATCGCACGCTGTCCCTCCCTAAAATTCTGGGGGGTATGGGAGCTCCGGACATCAAAACGTATTATAAAGCAGCACAGTTAACCCAGACAGTGGACTTCATGCGCCAACCTAGAGACAAACAGTGGTTAAAGATAGAGGAATCACTGGCGCCGTACAGCCTCCGCTCGATTATGTTACTACACTCCACAGAGAGAAAACATATTTCCCAACTTCAGCCACACACTATAGCTACTATGAAAATTTGGCGAGAGGTGGGGGGGAACCTTATGCCCACCCTCACCCCCTGGCCACTCTCAGAGACCTACTTGCCCACTTGGGGGGCGGAGCCCTAAGGGAGCATCACTTACAAGATAAATCCTTTGATTGCCCCGTAGACCAACTACACCGTGAAGGTACCATTCTCACATTGACTGACCTTAGAACTAGACCGGCCTTTCACGCCTAAACTTTGTCCATTACAATGTCATTTACCACATCCTCCTGCCGCTTCTAAAAAATTCAGACCTAATGAGAGAGCTGACGGTATTCGAGAAACTCTGTGCTTCAGTGTCGAAGCAGCACCAGATCTTCTCGAAAATATACCAATCATTGATAACTCCCGAAATCAGCACAACCAGAGCCTACATAGCCCACTGGGAACGCGATCTGGGGTACAGGTTTTCACCAACGCAGACACGACATATTTATAGATACTCACATGGCCCCTCTCAGTGTGTGAGAGCTCAGGAGGCCTCTTTCAAAATAGCCACGAGATGGCACATTACCCCGGATCGGGTTAGGCTGTGGAATGCAGATCTTCCGAGTAGGTGCTGGAGATGTGGAGCAGAGGCGGCCGACTACTTTCATATATGGTGGAACTGTCCGGATTTACAGGTATTTTGGAAGACGGTTGAGAGACTTATTCAAACTGTAATAGGAAGACCTCTGCACCTAACACCGGAAATGACACTATTACACTTCCCAACCTGGCCCAACATTAAAACGGGATCGCTTCTAGCTCAGCATATACTCACGGCAGCGAAGCTACTGATACCACTTTATTGGAAAACCCCAAACATACCCACACTACCCCAACTGATAGAAAAAAAACCACTCTCTCTACCAAGTTGCCGAAATTGCGGCCTTGGTAAATAATAATAAAACTAACCATTTATTAACCTGGCAACCTTGGCAGGATTACCGCCACCTTGAAAACACAAGAAACCACTAAAAAGAAGCAAGATGGACCCTTATCAGTTGTGGATGGACGAAACCTACACCCTGCCCCTCCCCCTTTTCCCTGTCCTCTCTCTTCCGCTCTCTACAATCACCCCTTATGTTTTTGCCTCCAGTCCTTCTCCCTTCTCTCTGTCTCCCTACCACATTGTTTTGTCTACATACATTCTCCTATCGTAATATTGGGTCAAGGACCCCAATCTGCAGTTTATGCTAATAATTACGCCAAAGATGTAGATGTACGGGATTCAAATTAATGTACTATCTTGGCTGTATAGTAAGTTCTTGACTACCTTACCTTGTTTATCTTTCTGTATTACTTTGCAACGAAAATTCAATAAAAAGAATTTTGAAAAGAAAAGAATGTCTAATAAAGGTAACATCCTCACCTGTGACCTGTTTGCTTGTAATCAGTGTGTGTGCGCATAAAAGCTGAGTGAGTTTCTGGGATCCAGACTGACTCTTACATTTTTCATCCAGCCACTGATGTCCCTGGATTGTGAGTCATGGGGAGAGCAAAAGAATTGTCAACAAAACTACAGGAAAAGATAGTTGAACTGTATAAAACAGGAAAGAGATACAAAAAGATATAAAAGGAATTGATAATGCCAGACAGCAGTGTTCAAACTGTGATTAACAAATGGAAAATCAGGGGCTCTGTAAAAAACAACCCACAATCAGGTAGACCAACAAAAAATTCGGGCACAAATGTCAGGTAAATTGTTCGGGATGCAAACAAAAACCTACACATAACATCAGCTGAAATACAGGACTCATTGATAACTAGCAGTGTGGCTGTTTCAAGATGCACAATAAGGAGACACTTGAAGAAAAATGAGCTGCATGGTCGAGTCTCCAGAGGAAAGCCATTACTGTGCAAATGCCACAAAGTATCTCACCTACAATACACCAAATAGCGCATAGACCAGCCTCCAAAAGTCTGGAACAAGGTAATTTGAAATGATGAGACCAAAATTCAACTTTTTGGCCACAAAGATAAATGTTATATTTGGAGAGGTGTCAACAAAGCCTATGATGAAAGGAACACCATTCCTACTGTAAAGCAAGGAGGTGGATCGCTGATGATGTGGGGATGCGTGAGTTACAAAGCACAGGAAACTTGATCAGAGTTGAAGGAAAGATGAATGCAGCATGTTATCAGCAAATACTGGAGGCAAATTTGCACTCACCAGCCTGGAAGCTGTGCATGGAATGTACTTGGACGTTTCAACAAGACAACAATCCAAAACACAAGACCAAGTCCACCTCTCATTGTCTACACCAGAACAAAGTAAAAGTTCTGGAGTGGCCATCTCAGTCTCCTCACCTCAATATCATTGAGACACTCTCGGGAGAACTCAAGCGTGCAGTTCATGCAAGAAAGCCCAGGAACTTACAGGAATGGGAGGCTTTTTGCCAAGAAGAATGGGCAGCTTTTCCAACTGAGAAAATAAAGAGCCTCATCTATAACTACCACAAAAGACTTCAAGCTGTCATTGATGTTACAGGGGCAATACACGGTATTAAGAACTGGGGTATGTGAACATTTGACCAGGGTCATTTGAATGGGTTTCGCTGTCATTATGATTTAAAAAGAGAAAAACAGTAGTTTGACAATAAATGGCTTCACCCAACCACTAACCATGAGTGGAAACAAGTTTTGGTGTTATCATTCATATTCTCTGAAAAAAGGTCAAGAAAGCAAAAAAATTGCCTGGGTATGTAAACCTTTGAGCACAACTGTATGTGTCTTTGTATGTGTGCCATTGAACGAATGCTGGAAAACTGTACAAAACTGACTTAAATGTAAGTGGATGAGCAAATAATATACATTTTCCAGTATACACTTTTGGTGTAGTTCTCTTGAATTTAAAACGTCTCCCGAAAAACATTAGCATTTTCTTGCTTAATTCAAACCACAATGTTATTGCACAGCCTCCATAGTAAAGCTGCCCTAACAAGATTATAGCCTTGCATATGCCCCTAATGAGATCATTTGCACACAGAGTTCATTATGACCATATTGGAATTTTTAACTACCAGTAAGAAACACATTTTGCAGCAAACTGTAGACATTTACAACTGTTTGTTGGATCGGAATATAATTGACTCACCCTGGAAAACAGAGGCTGGTTTTGCAAAGTTAGCAAACAGCTGTATGCTTCCATAAATGTTCCCACAGAGAAATTAGAACGACTGCTGCGCCAGTCCCAGCCATCCACTTCAGGCATATTCTATACACATGAATACCCACAGTGCTCAGGCTCATTGATAAACAAAAGGAAAATGTCACCAATAAGACTCAAAAGAATACGAATCCCTACTCTGCCATTATACTATTGCAATTGAACTGTCAAAATATATATATTTTTACCCAAAACAGTCCGACGGCACCGCACAATGCCTGTTGATGTGTTTCAGTGTAATGAAAGCAATGTTTTTACAGTTGTGCTTTTTTACTCCCGTCTCACATGCAATTACATTTATGTTTTGATGCACACATTTCTGGCAAGAGTAAAAATTAAACATAGAGAGGCATATATTTAACTCATTACAACGAGGTTGAACTGCAGATTTGATTGCCATCGTAAGCATTAAACATTTAAATGAATTTCCTGCTTACAACAAGGCGCTATTTTACCAACGGTTTAAGGACCGCTATGTTATCAGCTTTTTTGGAGGGAGGGGAATATTTATTTTAATTCAAACTCTAGCTAGATTTTTTATTCAGCTGCATTTTGTGTTTTACATTGCATACGCTTCTAAACCAAAAGAAATGGAAAAAATAAAAAAATGTAATCTTCTAATTGATAAGGGTGAGTGCCCACAATCAGGATTAGCAGTGTTTTGGATGCAGCATGATTTCGCTATGTGTCGCCATACCGGTCAGGACGTCACAAAGGGGTACTGCACCCAAGGCAGGGTGTGGGTTCTCCAGTAGTCAGAAGGTGGGGTTTGTAAAGGTGAGTCCTCAACATCACACAAACACACACTCTTAGGAACCAGGGGACCCTGCACAAACCCCGGGGGTGGGGGGCAGTGGAACAACAACGGTAGAGAAGTGTGGGTGGAACAACAAAGAGACACAGACACAGACACGGAGTCGGTGAGAAGAGAACAGAACAGTGCACAGCTAGTGTGCAGAGCTGGGAGAAGTCGAGTCCAGAGAGCCTAAAAACCCTAGAGGCACCGGCAGAACGGAATTGGCCGGACGGAGGGGTTATGGTCAGAAATAGGGACCGGACCTGAACGCGGCATGGGAGTCTAACACCGAACCGCTGAACCGGAGCTTCATAGATGCTGTAGCTCACACACCTTGCATATACCCAGAGAAAGCAGCCGGACAAGAGTCCGGGGACAAGGTACCAGTCATCAACTAATACCCGTGGCTGCAGGATCAGGGCTTTGCGTGCAGAGGTGCTTAAAACAGTGCTGAGAGAAAGACAGGACCAGGGAGAGGCAAAAAGACAGGCACACCACCGAGGATCTCATACCTGCCATCCCTGTTCAAACAAAGACTGCGCAGGCCGGAGCTTATTCAAGAGAGTGTAACATCAATGACCTGTTGTACTTGAAGTTCATTGTGAGTAAAACCAGGAACAAAATTGCAGAACAGCGTGAAACTGTGCTATTCCTGCGGCGGCAGCCTGTGAAGGCCACTGAACAAGGTAACAAGGCCTAAGGTAATCCTTGCCAGAGACTATTAATCTTTATTCCCGCTGCGCTGGAGACCCGCTCGGCCCGTGGGGAGCCACTACATCCCAGCTGCCTGTCCATCGTCCCCAGAGGTTCTGCAGCAGCGGCTGCTCCTCATAGCTGAAAACCACGGGTGGCTCTCGAATAACTTCCCCTTTTCATCACCCCTTTTCCTACACTAGCCAAGAACTCCCTTTACACTGAACCCAGGGTCACGGAAGCCAGGTCTCGACCCCTGTGGCACCCCAGATGTGTTTACAGCCCAGTTTCGAGTACCCCATGGCCCTTTGGCATGTCAGCTACATTCATATTGCTGAGTTCTGCCGTACAAGCACAATGGATGGATTTGTAGAGGTCCGTGTCCACTGTGCTTCCTTTCTCTGCTGCATAAACTGACACGTGGTGCAGCTCATTGAGCCGCAGCATTTAATTTTTTGGTTGTGGAGATGCTAGTGTTCTCAGTGAAAGAACACAGCAAAAATACGCTGCACCTAGAATCCCGATCATGGGCACGAACGACGTGTTCTCCAGTAGGGAACACTAGCGAACACAAGAGAATATGCTTCAAGTCCAGAACGCAGAGTGTCCTGATCATGGGCATGGACAGCGCATTCTCCCGCAGAGAACACTAGGGTCTCCACAAAAGAATATACTTCAAGTCCAGAAAGCAGAGTGCCCTGATTGTGGGCACTTAGACTAAAGGAGACACCAATATTAATTAGCATATTGCTATATACTTTGGAATATAAACTTAAAGGCTATGTGCCTACTGTGCGCTTTTGCTGCATTTTATGGATGTGTCTCTGTACCAAAAACGCAGTCCCCACAGCTTTGCAATGAAAGTCTATGCGATTATATAGAAGCTGTGCCCACATGTGCATTTGTGGGTGCTTTGTTTTTTTAGTAGAAATCGCCTGCCTTTTTTTATGACCCTGCAATTATCTTGAGCATTATTGGACTGCGTTTTCCCCATAGACTCCATTCCCCCCCCAAAAAAAATCGACCACTGCCTCCTATTACAGATCCTCTCTTCCATTGGTATCACTGACCTTGGCCTCTCCTGGATCTCCTCCTACCTTTCCAACCACACATTTAGCATCTCCCACTCCCACATGATCTCCTCGTCTCATCCCCTCTCTGTTGGGGTCTCTCAAGGCTCTGTTCTGGGGCCCCTCCTTTTTTCAATATATATCCTTGGTCTGGGACAACTCTCAAAGTCCCATAGCTTCCAATATCACCTGTACGCTGATGACACTCAGATCTACCTCTCTGACCCAGACATCAGCTCTCTCCTGACCAGAATCACAGAGTGTCTATGAACCATATCCTCTTTCTTCTCCTCTCGCTTCCTAAAACTCAATGTAGACAAAACCGAACTCATCATCTTTCCTCTATTTCACACACCTTCCTTACCAGATTTATCTATCACAATAAATTACATCACACTTTGCCCTGTACCTGAGGTCCGCTGCCTTGGAGTAACCCTCGACTTTGCCCTGTCCTTTAAACCACATATCTAAGTCCTTGCCACCTCTTGCCACCTCCAACTCAAAAATATTTCCAGAATCCGTCCCTTCCTCAACCCTCAATCTACTAAACTACTAGTGCATGCCTTCATCATCTTTCATCTCAACTACTGCAACCTCCTCCTCTGTAGCCTCCCTGCTAACACTCTTTCACCTTTCCAATCTGTCCTTAATTCTGCTGCCTCACTAATCCACCTCTCTCCTCGCTATTCCTCCACTTCTCCCCTCTGCAAATCCCTCCACTGGCTCCCAAATCCCCAGCGTATCCAATTCAAACTACTAACATTGACTTATAAAGCCGTCCACAATCTATTACCCCCATATATCTCTGAACTAATCTCCCGATATCATTCAATTCGTAACCTTCGATCCTCCCAAGATCTCCTTCTTTCCTCCACACTTGTATATTCCTCATCTAACAGCCTGCAAGACTTAGCCCGAGCATCCCCCATTCTCTGGAATTCTGCACCCAAAAACGTCCGCCTGTCCCCCACACTCGGGACCTTCAAGCGGAACCTGAAAACCCATCTCTTTAGAACAGCTTACAACCTGCAATGACCACAATGCCACCTCACAACCACTGGACCCAGGGCTTCACCACCACTGGACCTGGCGCTTCGCCACCATTGGACCTGGGGCTCCACCACCACCAGAGCAGACCCAACCTACTGTCTCTCTCCCCACTGCCCTGTAGAATGTTAGCCCGCAAGGGTAGGGTTCTCTTCTCCCCTCTGTATCGGTCTGTCACTGTTAGTTTGTTCATTGTATTTTTAACTTGTTTGTATGTATCCCTTTCTCATGTACTGCACTATGGAATCAATGGTGCTCTATAAATAAATAATAATAATAATAACCTGCCACATGGCCAGCCTCTGATTGGATGAAATCCACAAGTTCTTCTGCTGCTTGGGAAGAAGAAATCACTGGTCACCATGGGCTCGCTGGAGGAAGAGAAAGTATGTCTGTCTGTCTCTGTGTGTGTCAGTCTGTCTTTGTGTGTCACCTTATTTGTGCTGCGTTTTTGTGCTGTATTTGTGCACATAAAAATGCAGCACAAAAACGAAGCACAAAAAATAAGCACAGTGGGCACATAGTCAAACGGTAGCTATCATCAGAAAATGACCTATTGTTTAACTCAGCTTTTTGTCTTAGGCCAGGGTTCACACATCAGTTTTTTTTTTTTGAAAACCTGATCCAGTTTTGAGCTTTCATAAAGCTCAAAACCGGTTCAGGAAACGCTTCTCATAGGAGCCTATGTGAAGTAATCCTGAGCAATCCGGTTCCCGCATATACTTTACTTATCCCGTCTGCCGCCGGGATAAGCAAAGTGTTCTGTGCAGTGTGGAAACTATTTATTTTATTAATAAATGTTCCTATAATGTCTCTAGGGGGTGCCCACTCCTCCTAGACACCTTCCACCCACTCAGGTGGGCATATAATGGTGGAATCACTTATGTACAGCAGCTGTCTCCTGACAGCTGCTGTACAGTTTTATGAATGAAAGCGCCGGGCTCCTCTGAGAGCGGCACGCATACTATAGCTATTGCTATAGTATGTGCGCCGCTGTCCGAGGTGCTGAAGCCATATACAGTAGATCTATGGGCTGCGCTGCCCATAGATGTACTGTAAATTACTTCAGAACCTCAGACAGTGACGCACATACTATAACAATAGCTATAGTATGCGCGCCACTCTCAGAGGAGCCCGGTGCTTTCATTCATAAAACTGTACAGCTGCAGGAGACAGCTGCTGTACATAAGTGATTCCACCATTATATGCCCACCTGAGTGGGTGGAAGGTCTCTAGGGGGAGTGGGCACCCCCTAGAGACATTATAGGAACATTTATTAATAAAATAAATAGTTTCCACACTGCACCGAACAGTTTGCTCATCCCTGCGGCAGCAGGGATGAGCAAACTATCCAGTAACCGGATACCGGATTGCTGGATGTCAGAAGACAATTGCGTTCACTGCATCCGGATCTGGATGCGGTGAACGCAATTCTGTATTTAAGTTTGACTAGTCTTAAATGTATTTTTTTATAGAAATATGCCAACTTTTTTTACATATCACAATCCTTACTGAAATAAAAGAAATAGAAATCTTCCTTAGGGTACCTTTACACACCGCAACCACAGGAGAGAATTGTGGCAGCGATATTGCGACCTGGCAATATCGCTGCCACATTGTCACCCAATTGCCTCCTTATTGCGGCGTGTAAATAGTGAATTTCGCGGCGATATGTCGCTTCCCCTCGGTTGCCTGGTTTTAGAGCACTACTCCCAAAAGGAAACCAGGCAACCTTGGTGTTATCGCCACAAAATTCCCTATTTACACGCCGCAATAAGGAGGCAATTTGGCGGTAATCAGTCCAGCGAGAAATATCGCAGCCTAAATTGACTCCTGTGGTTGCGGCGTGTAAAGGTACCCTTACTGGTTACTGATTCTTTTTATTTTCTAGACTTCCAGTTCCCTCAGCGATACCCCGGTCCGGTACCGAGTACCCTGTCCCAGTGGACTCCACACAGACACCCACGTGGAATACATGGATAAGGAAGAGAACCAGAATGACAAAGTTTTAAAAACTTTGAAACCTATCTAGACCCTGTTCATCCATTCGCAGCGCACAGTTGTAATCCTGATTCTCTACCTTATCTACATTTACACAACAGCAGGAGAAATTGATTCACAATCAGTGTTGCTTCATAACTTTACAGGTCGATTTCATAAAAGTGTGATTGACTTGGAGTTACATTGTGTTGTTTAAGCGTTCCCTTTACTTGTTTATGAGTAGTGTATTATGTTTCAGTAAAGACAGGGGCGTAACTAGAACTGGCAGGGCCCCATAGCAAACTTTTGAACGGGGCCCCCTCCAAGACACACCCCCAATGACACGCCCCTCCAAGACACGCCCACAATGACATGCCCCTTCAAGACACACCCCCTTACAGGCCCCAACAGTATATACAGCAGCCCCAGTGGTATACAGCAGCCTCCCCAGTGGTATATACAGGCCTCAGCCATATAACAGCAGCCCCAGTGGTATACAGCAGCCTCCCCAGTGGTATATACAGGCCCCAGCAGTATTACAGCAGCCTCCCCAGTGGTATATACAGGCCCCAGCAGTATTACAGCAGCCTCCCCAGTGGTATATACAGGCCCCAGCAGTATTACAGCAGCCCCAGTGGTATACAGCAGCCTCCCCAGTGGTATATACAGGCCCCAGCCGTATTACAGCAGCCCCAGTGGTATACAGCAGCCTCCCCAGTGGTATATACAGGCCCCAGCAGTATTACAGCAGCCTCCCCAGTGGTATATACAGGCCCCAGCAGTATTACAGCAGCCCCAGTGGTATACAGCAGCCTCCCCAGTGGTATATACAGGTCCCAGCAGTATTACAGCAGCCTCCCCAGTGGTATATACAGGCCCCAGCCGTATTACAGCAGCCCCAGTGGTTTACAGCAGCCTCCCCAGTGGTATATACAGGCCCCAGCAGTATTACAGCAGCCTCCCCAGTGGTATATACAGGCCCCAGCAGTATTACAGCAGCCCCAGTGGTATAAAGCAGCCTCCCCAGTGGTATATACAGGCCCCAGCAGTATTACAGCAGCCTCCCCAGTGGTATATACAGGCCCCAGCAGTATTACAGCAGCCCCAGTGGTATACAGCAGCCTCCCCAGTGGTATATACAGGCCCCATCAGTATTACAGCAGCCCCAGTGGTATATACAGGCCCCTGGTGGTGGTATATACAGGCCCCTGGTGGTGGTATACAGGGCCCCTGGTGGTGGTATATACAGGCCCCTGGTGGTGGTATATACAGGCCCCTGGTGGTGGTATATACAGGCCCCTGGTGGTGGTATATACAGGCCCCTGGTGGTGGTATATACAGGCCCCTGGTGGTGGCATACAGGGCCCCTGGTGGTGGTATATACAGGCCCCTGGTGGTGGTATATACAGGCCCCTGGTGGTGGTATACAGGGCCCATGGTGGTGGTATATACAGGCCCCCTCACAGTGTCCCAGCAGCACACACAGACACAGGGTATATACAGGCCCCCCCATGCTGCCGGCTGCTCACTGACACTGTCAATAAATATTGTTATTAGCGGCGCCTCTCACCTCAGGGCTCAGTGCAGCAGCAGCTCCTGCTCCTTCCAATCCTGGCTTGTTGTCTGCTCTGTGTGCTGTAAAGTGACCGGTCACTCGGTCAGTAAGTTAGCAGGACAAGTCAAGGAGGACTCGGAGCGAGGTCACAGGCCGGCCAGGGGCGGGAGATCTGCAGAGAACAAACACACAGCGTCAGGCAGTCAGGCAGCAGGCTACAAACTGGCGGCGGCAGCCCCTTGATCTCTGTGTGCGGCGCCTGCAGCTGCTTTGAATAGGAGCGGCTGCGGCATCCACCTCGCCAGGGGGGGCCCGTCGGGCGCGGCCGTCCCCGGACGGGCCCCCACCCCCACACCTAACGGCAGGGCCGACTCCAGGTTTTTGTGGGCCCTGGGCGAAACAGTCTCAGTGGGCCTCTTTAACATAGACCATGATTTTTGAATATAATATAAAAGTTACTGGCTGTGCATAATATAGAGGCTGTTTAAGGCTGTATATATAATATGGAGACTGCTGGACTATATATACAATATGGAGACTGCCGGGCTGTATATATACCGTAATATAGAAGCTGCCAGCTGTTTATCATATTTGGAGGCTATGCTGGACTGTATATATTATTTGAAGGTTGTGCTAGGCTATATATATATTATTTGGAGGCTGGGCTGGGCTCTATATATTATTTGGAGGTTGTGCCAGGCTGCATATATTATTTGGAAGCTGTGGCAGCCCAGCAGCATCCTCCAAATAATATATAAAGCCCAGTACAGCTTCCATATTATATACACAGCACAGTCTTCATATATACCCTGGCATAGCCTCTATATACCCCAGTACAGCCTCCATATACAGCCAGCACAGCCTCTATATACCCCAGCACAGCCTCTATATACCCCAGCACAGCCTCTATATACCCCAGCACAGCCTCTATATACCCCAGCATAGCCTCTATATACCCCAGTACAGCCTCCATATACCCCAACAAAGCCTCCATGTACAGCCAGCACAGCCTCCATATACCTCAGTACAGCCTCTATATACCTCAGGGCAGCCTCTATATACCCCAGCAAAGCCTCCATATACAGCCAGCCCAGCCTTCATGTATCCCAGCACAGTCTCAATATACCCCAGTACAGCCTTTATATACCCCAGCACAGCCTCCATATACAGCCAGCGCAGCCTCTATATATCCCAGCACAGCCTCCATATACTGCTCTCTATACATCTCTCCAGAGATCACATGTACATGTAGCAGAGCTCAACTTGACTTTAAGGCTTATCACTTCTACATTGTAATGAGTAATAATAATGTGTTTGATTAAGCTCAAGTGCTAATGCCAGAAAAGGCTTTTTATGAATCTATCACACTCCAAAGATTATCCCAGGGATGTTACCAGGTCTCAGTGTGGCACCAACAAGTCACTTTAATATGCCAGGGTACCTAGATACATAGCAAGGAACAAGAGAAGGAAAGTCTAAATCGGACCCTGTGTAACTCACTCAGCTCTGCTATTCACACCCTATTAAGATGATGAAAACTTTACAATGGTGACAGCCTGTCACTGACAAGGCACATTATTCTGTGTAACAGTTACCCCCAGGGCGTACATAATGGGGAAATGGAGATGTAAATAACTCTCCACCAACCCCTGTGCTCTGTCTTCCCATCCTGCAATGTCTTCCCCCTTGTGTTCCCCCTTCCCCTCTGTTTTCTCACCCATGTGCTGTCTCTGGCTGTGCGTCGTCTTCTCCTTCCTGGAGCCTGCACTGGCTGCAGGAGATGAGCACCGCCCCGCAGCTGACTGAGGTCACAGGTCTCTGTTGCCGGTCTATGAATATTCATAAACCGGAGCAATCCAGAAGCTGGGGAGGAACACGCGCACAGGGAGGGGGGAAGAGACAAGTTGCTCCAGCCCCAACACATCTGTCGGGTACACTATCCAGCAAGTAGCAGGGACAGTGTCCCTGACAAGAGAATGGGCCCTCTTATTTGTTCAGGGCCCCGGCTGCTGACGCCGGCCCTGCCTGACGGCCACACACAATGACAGGTATCGCAGGCGCAGCTGCCGGTATAGCAGCGGCTGCGTAGCAGGCGCTGGGTCCGGGCCCCCCACAAGCGCCGGGCCCCAAAGCGACTGCTACGGCTGCTATGCCGGTAGTTACGCCACTGAGTAAAGATGTATTTTTTATCTACCATTTGTTCCATGTATTTTCACCTCTTTTTGTGGGTAGTATTTGTTTACTAATGGCAATTTTTCCTCTTATTTTTAGTTTAGGGTATATATTATTTTCCCTATTTTGTGTGGTTTCTGTACTAAAGGAGTGGGCCAAGCCCTGTGCACTGCAGTGGCAGAGTGTATGAGAATTTACACTTCACTGCAGCAGCAACATTGTACTACTGTGACTACACAAATGTTGTGACATTGCTGTTTACTAATGGCCACTTGTTCTAATTGAACAATTGTCACTGACAAACTATGTATTGCGAAGTCCCAAAAAATTCCATTAGAAAGGTGTCAGCATCAATATATTGCTCTAGTGTAAATGAATAGACAGGCCACTACTCTAATCCACATCCATGTATAACGTCTCACTGGATAAATCTCTTCATATGAGAAGCAAATCAATAAAACAAACAGAAAATGATTCTTTGATGACATTACTTACTGCTATTTTGTTAAATAAATCTAGACTGCTCACTGATTACTAGATATATAATCAGAGGATATATAGTGTTATCTCCCAAGAGATGTCAAATCTATACGTGAGCAATCAACCAGCTGAAAATTAACCTTTAGCACCATAGCCTTCAAATTCTATATTTTGAGGAATATTTGACAGCTGCTCTTGTATTGTTGCACATCTCCATTCACAACTCACCACATTTCCTTAGCACAAGATTATATAAAGCTAAGTTCACGTGTATTTTATGACCGGGATCAAGGACTACATTAAAATTTTGAATATAGAAAAAATATATACTTTATTGAGAGAACTACAAAGGTAACACAGCACACAATTAAAAACCGTTAAAACTGAGTACAAAGACTCAGGAATCCAGAAATGTCCGCTTAATATACAAGGAATAATTGTTTTACAAACAGTATCAAAGATTTAAAGCACTCTGTGGTGGAAAAAATTATATACACTGAATGCCCTAAATACAAGTGTGTCAACAACTGGATATTAACTACATGTAGAATCCAGATTTATGCATAGAAATGAAAACCAGGCACTGACCTGTTAGCAGCGTTACTCCTATACTCTTGTAGCGGTGGCGGGCTGTGGAATCTCTTCTTGCTCAGCCAGCGTTCAAGACAATAAATCCAAAAAGAAAGATGGCGGCACTCAGCATTCCAATTTGCAGTTGGTTAATTTAATGCAAAAATTACAGCAGCAGGTGCAGGAAAATTATAGGCAATGCTCTTTCCATCATTATCGCCCTGTCACACGCCACAACACGGAAATATCGCCTTAAGGATTGCGGCTGATTACTGAGCACTGTTCAGAAATCAGGCGACGGCCAAGGGGCGATTTATCGCCGTTAAATTCTCAAGTCAGACGCCACAACTGTGAGGATATTTCACGGCGATTGCTCCTGGGCGACATACCACCTTTCAGATTACCAGACGATATTGCAGTTTGTGACGTTACCTTTAAGAAATGTTGTTTATAATAATAACTAGCTGTGAGCCCGATGCAAATGCATCGGGTGTCTAGAATATTTTTTTTTTTTTTTAGATTTTCAAATAATAATCCAATATATAGATAGGAATTTTTTATTTTATTATTTATTTTGTTTTGTTTTTTTACTATTTTTATTATTAAATGTATTTATTATTTGTTATTTTATGAAAATTTATTTGTATTAAAATTATTTTATTTTATTTAAAAACCGCATCTGCGGCGCGGTTGCGGTAATCCCCATAGAAAGTATAGGGGGACTTGCGGCAGGTGCGGCAAAACCGCACTTGCCACACCTGCCGCAAGTCCCCCTATACTTTCTAAGGGGATTACCGCAACCGCGCCGCAAGTGGTCGCACTCAGCCAGCGACTCGCAATGCGGCGTGGCCATTGCTCGCGCGTGGTGACGTCACAGCGTGACATAGCCACGGCGTTTTCGGGGTCCGACACAAAAATGCCTACGGCAATTATATAGTAGATAGCTACTTTTTGGGGGAGTCCAATACTTTTTTTGGGGGGTCCAATACTTTTTGGGGGGGTCCAATACTTATTGGGGCGCGTTCAATGCTTTTTGGGGTGCGTTCAATACTTATTGGGGCGCGTTCAATGCTTTTTGGGGCGCGTTCAATGCTTTTTGGGCCTGTTCAATACTTTTTGGGGGGCGTTCAATACTTATTGGGGTGTGTTCAATACTTTTTGGGGCGCGTTCAATACTTTTTGGGGCGCGTTCAATACTTATTGGGGCGCGTTCAATACTTTTTTGGGCGCGTTCAATACTTATTGGGGTGTGTTCAATACTTATTGGGACGCGTTCAATACTTTTTGTGGCGCGTTCAATACTTTTTGGGGCGCGTTCAATACTTATTGGGGTGCGTTCAATACTTTTTGTGGCGCGTTCAATACTTATTGGGGTGCGTTCAATACTTATTGGGGTGCGTTCAATACTTTTTGGGGTGTGTTCAATACTTATTGGGGTGTGTTCAATACTTATTGGGACGCGTTCAATACTTTTTGTGGCACGTTCAATACTTTTTGGGGCGCGTTCAATACTTATTGGGGTGCGTTCAATACTTTTTGGGGCGCGTTCAATACTTATTGGGGTGCGTTCAATACTTATTGGGGTGCGTTCAATACTTTTTGGGGCGCGTTCAATACTTATTGGGGTGCGTTCAATACTTTTTGGGGCGCGTTCAATACTTTTTGGGGCGCGTTCAATACTTATTGGGGTGTGTTCAATACTTTTTGGGGCACGTTCAATACTTATTGTGACGCGTTCAATACTTATTGGGGTGTGTTCAATACTTTTTGGGGCGCGTTCAATACTTTTTGGGGCGCCTTCAATACTTATTGGGGTGCGTTCAATACTTTTTGGGGCGCGTTCAATACTTATTGGGGTGTGTTCAATACTTTTTGGAGTGCTTTGCTGGGCTAAACCTGAATGGTGCACAGGGGGTTAATCACATGAGTGAAGATGTGCTGATTGACTCACTGGGTTGCAGCTGGGAGTGAGTAGGCTGGAACCTGCCAGGTGTCTGAGTGAGGAGAGGACGATTCAGAAGTTCAGAGCACTGGCATGTGAAGAGGTGCTGGAAGTGATCCGTCCTCAGTGGGTAAGTGATGGGAGCCTACCAGCTGATGTGTGCTTGGCAGCCAGTGTCCCAGGGCCAGGCGGTCACAGCTGACTTTGGGACATTGAGGGGGGGGGGGGGGCTGTGCGGCCATTGAGGGGGGAGGGGGGGGGGTCTGTGCGGCCATTGGGGGGGGTCTGTGCGGCATTGGGCGGGCTGTGCGGCCATTGGGGGGGGGGGGTCTGTGCGGCCATTGGGGGGGGGGGGTCTGTGCGGCCATTGAGGGGGGGGGGGGGTCTGTGCGGCCAGTAGTAGTAGTATGATTGATGATGATCTGTGATAGCGACTCGCAATGTTTGCACTACCCAGCGACTCGCAATAGATCCCCATTGAAAGTATAGGGGGAGTTGCGGCAGCTGAGGTAGCGACTCGCAATGGCCTCGCGGCCATTGCTCGCGCTACCTCAGCGGTAAATCGCTAACTTTGTAGGATGATGATGATGATGATGATGATGATGATGATGATGATTATTCTATGACTCGCAATGCTTGCACTACCCAGCGACTCGCATGGATCCCCATGCAACGTATAAGGGGACTTGCGGCGGCTGACGTAGCGACTCGCAATGGCCTCGCGGCCATTGCTCGCGCTACACAGCGAGTCGCAATGAATCCCCATTGAAAGTATAGTGGGACGTGCGGCAGCTGAGGTAGCGACTCGCAATGGCCTCGCGGCCATTGCTCGCGCTACCTCAGCGGTAAATCGCTGACTTTGTAGCCGACCCTCTGGTTCTATTTTCGGCCAGCGACTCGCAATGGCCGCTTCGCGGCCATTGCTCGCGCGTGGTGACGTCACAGCGTGACAAAGCCACGGCGATTTCGGGGGCCGACACGAAAATGCCTACGGCAATTATAGAGTAGATAATACATCTTTATTTATATCGCGCCAGCATATTCCGCAGTGCTTTACAATACAGGGGTTAATAAACGAAAATACACCATACAATACAGTAAGAAAGTTCACAATATAATACAGTAAGTAATTCCAGTAGAGAGAGAATACAGTACAATAATAGGAAACAATACAATAAGCATAGAATCAATGTAAAAAATACAATACAATTGATAAAGCATAAATAAAGGTGACCCTGCTCAAAAGAGCTTACAATCTACAATGGGATAGGGGTTACACAAAGTTCAGGGTCTTATTACACTGATGGTCCAGGCATCTTGAGGAAATGGGGGATAGAAATAAAGTTACATGAATGGTCATCAAACAATCTGTGTAGACCTTTTTGGTTTGGTGGAGTTTGAAGAGTTATGTTGAGAGAGATAGTGAATGGGTTATGTACAGTACAAAGGAATTTTGTTATCAAGCATTATATGCCGCCTTGAAAAGATGTGTTTTTAGGGAGCGTCTGAAGCCATGCAAGTTGTGGATGGTCCTGATTTCTTGGGGTAGAGCATTCCAGAGAATTAGTGCAGCTCGGGAGAGGTCTTGGAGCCAGGAGTGGGAGGATCGGATTAGTGTAGACGTTAGTTGATGGTCATTTGTAGAACGTAGAGAACGGGTGGGGTGATAGATAGTGATGAGGGAGGAGATGTAGGGGGGTGCTGCATTGTGAAGAGCTTTGTGGGTGAGAACAAGCAATTTGAAATTGATCCTGTAGTGTATAGGCAGCCAGTGCTATGACTGGCACAGAGCGGAGGCATCTGAGTAACGATTGGCCAGGTAGGTGATCCTGGCTGCTGCATTAAGGATGGACTGTAGAGAGGAAAGTTTAGAGAGGGGGAGGCCAATTAATAGAGAATTGCAATAATCAAGGTGGGAGTGGACTAGGGCCACGGTAAGGGTTTTAGTTGTTTTCATGGTGAGAAAGGGGCGGACTCTAGAGATGTTCTTCAGGTGTAAGTGACAAGAGCGGACGAGAGATTGTATATAGGAGATGAAGAAGAGATCAGTGTCAAACGTGACACCCCGACAGCGAGCCTGCTGCCTAGGTGTTATCGTGGTACCGCACACAGAGAGAGATGTCAGATTTAGGGAGGTTAGTGGAGGGCGGGAAAAAAAGAAGTTCAGTTTTGGAATGGTTGAGTTTTAAATGGAAAGCAGACATGATGTTGGAACCTGCAGCTAGACAATCATTGGTGTTCTTTAAAACTGCAGGGGTAAGGTCAGGGGCTGAAGTGTATAATTGTGTGTAGTCAGCATAGAGATGGTACTTCCGGTGGAAGGCGCCCTAGAGTGAACCCACTGGTCCTAGTTTAACCAACCCCTAGACAGGGATTGTCCCACGGGGTCTAAATACCACAGCTGCTAGTACCAGGGGGGCGGCTCGTAAGGTTAGCGTATGCTACGGCACAGCTAAGGATTCCGGGATAACAGGGTACAAAGCTAGGAGAACAGGAATGGTGCTACCGGGGAAGAGCACAGCAAGGGTTCCAGGAAACAGAGTACAAGGAAGGCCTGACCAACAGTCAGCAAGGCAGAAGCAAACTGATTTGATAATCAGGCACCTCTCATTAGTGGAGGTGGCCTGATATACCAGAGGAAGAGCAGCTATTGGTCGAGGGGAGTGTCAGGTTGAACCGTGCCGGCCCCTAGAGTCACAGGGGAGGAGTGCACCTAGTGCGCCGCTGATTGGTCACATGAATATGACCATTATAATGTGCTCATGTGTGAGCCCGGTGGTCAGCTGACAGGAAAGGAACCTGGTGATGGCTCCTAGACACAGTACGCCTGGACGCTGGATGGTCGGCAGAGGGGCAGAGGATGCCGACCCGGAAGAGGTGAGCTGGGGAGCGGTGCCAGGGGACCTAACATCATCCTAATGATGGACTTATAAGCATCAATACTAGCTAATGTAGGAGAAGCCTTTAGTTGTTTAAAGGTTATTTTACATACTGTAAGAGAGAGTGAGCATCTGTAATTGGCTGTTGCAGTTTAGTGCAGTGAATATTCTTGAAGCTTCAAAACACAAAGGTGTGAAAATAGCCTAACATGGTAGCAAATGTTTTTTTCATTTAGATTATAGATAATAACACACAAAGTTATTCATTCAAAATCTATCATACTGAACTTCAGGGATCAAGGTAGATACATTTTGAAATTTCTAATGGCCACTTTACACGTCCCGATATCGGTGTCCAACTCCGATAAAAAGTCACGTGGTTCGTGCGTTGGCCTCGATGTCGTTCGTGCGTTCCATGGTGTAAATGTCCAATACGATGCAAGAACGATGCCAAAATGATATCGGGGAAGAAATGAGCAGGCTTTCCAACGGCCCGATATTGGATGGACGATGTGGCCGGATCGTGCTGTGTGACAGCCCAACAATGATTTGGAGTACAACGTCCCCTATTCTCTCCTATGTTAAATGGTCGTTCCTGGGTCGGCTGTACAAGGGGCGTACACATCGCAGTTGCGTTGCCTGCCGATATCGCGCTGTGTAACATCTCCTATGCGATCTTGGAATTCTGCCCAGAAAATGCGCGCTCCCGTGTCGTATCCAACATCGGACCGATGTTGGGACGTGTAAGGTGGCCATAAGAGAGCTGTTCCTTCTACTGCATAATAGCCACTGCTAGCAACAGCTGGAAGCTAAATGCTGGCTCCATAAAAGCCTCATGGCTCACAGGACAAAGTCTGAGAAATCAAGATCTGGAATCTAAAGCATGGTATCTAAAATGCTTTTTTTGCAAGTAAGGCCTGTTTCACACCTCTGCGCCTGGCCACATCACCTGCACCAACCTGGTCGCGCTGCCGCAGGTGCAGGAGCAGAAGTGATGTGGGCCGCGTTTACAGCTTTTGTAAACGCATACCTACTGCTCCCTGTGCGCTCAGCTGCGCTCGGTGCCCCCATTATGTCCTATGGCCGAGCACAGCTGAGCGCGCGCTCTGCCAGTGAGAAGCGCAAGTGAAACTTGCAGAGCGCATGGCGCATGCGCCTGGTCTTGACGCACCCGGAAACGCTCTACTGAGGCGTTTCCGGGTGCATCAGAGCGGGCGCATGCGCCGTGCGCTCTGCCAGTTTCACTTGCGCTTCTCACTGGCAGAGCGCGCACTCAGCTGTGCTCGGCCATAGGACATAATGGGGGCATCGAGAGCAGCTGAGCGCGCAGGGGGGCAGTAAGTATGCGTTTACAAAAGCTGTAAACGCGGCCCACATCACCTCTGCGCCTGCACCTGCGCCAGCGCGACCAGGCTGGTGCAGGCGATGTGGCCAGGCGCAGAGGTGTGAAACAGGCCTAACTCATGTGTACACTTATCAAGTACTCTTGGAAGTAGTTGAAAGGGAGTGAAAGATGGTGATTGAGATCCATTGCAGGATTGTGGATGTCTTGGTTAGTAGCCGTAATTTTATCTTTTTCTTGCACCTTGCTGGACAGCTTTTAAGGGGCCGTCACACGCATCAATATCGTGTGCAATATCGCTGCTGCACGTGACGTTGCAGCGATATTGACGCATGTGACAGGGCGCATCAACCAGCGATAAATCGATAGTTGATGGTCGCTAGGTTTTCGGACTGGACCGAAAACCTGGCGATGGTCGCCCGGTGTACATGCAGCATCACTGCGTGTGACTCCAGGACGCGCGATCAGCCAGCTCCCAGCGTCTCTCAGCAAGCGCTGGGAGCTGGTATCCATGGTAAACTGCGGGAAACTAGGCAGCGCGCCATGCCTAGATACCCAATGTGTACCTTGGTTACCAGCCTTCTCCGCTCACCGGCTGGTATCCAAGGTACACAGCAGGTAACTAGGGACCCTACTTACCTGCTGTGTACCTTGGATACCAGCCGGTGAGCGGTGAAGGCTGGTAACCAAGGTATACATCAGGTATCTAGGCAGCGAGCGCTGCCTAGTTACCCGCAGTTTACCATGGATACCAGCCTGCAGACATCATGGAAACGATATTTAAATCATTTCCACGATATTGCTGGTCCAATGATCGCTGCTGAGTCTGCCTGTGTGACAGCTCACCAGCGATCAGCCGTCAATATCGCCAGCAATCAGATCACTGACGACATTGATGTGTGTGACGCCGGCTTTAGTGTAATAACATGGAAAGGCTTGTATAAATAGACTTCTAAACCACGCAATGCACCTCTGAAAATTTAAATATGTACGGCCTTGTTCACACTCACCTGCGTTTTTGGCGCTCTCTGCGTTTTTCTGCCGTTTTTCAAAAACGCAGGTGCATTAACGCAGGGTGCAATTGAGTGTAGCTGCGTTTTTCAGCTCCACTTGCGTTTTTTTCCCCCAGTCCAAAAAACGCTGCATGCAGCGTTTTTTGGGTGCTGGAAGAAACGCAGGGTTAGTTTCCAAAAACACATGCGTTTTTTTAACATGGGGCCCTATGGGAAACACATGCATTAACGCAGGACACATATAGGCACCTGCGTTAACGCATGCGTTTCCCATAGGGCCCCATGTTAAAAAAAACGCATGCGTTTCTATAACATGGGGCCCTATGGGAAACGCATGCGTTTTTAAATGGCACATTTAGGCACCCTGCGTTAACGCTAGAATTTTTGCCTGCATTTTTGGCCAAAATATGACTAAGGCCAGGGTCCCATCTCCATTTTGACCATAGCCTGCCGGATTGCGGTTTTAACTTAGAACTTTTTCCAGCACCGCACAGTGTTACCGCTATGCGGTGCTTGAAAACGCTGCCCTTAGTTACCCTATGTTTACCTTCACTACCTGCCACACAGACAGCGGCTCGGAGTGCGCTTTACAGTGCCGCACAGGAAACGCTGTCTGCAACGTTTCCTGTGCGGCGCTGTAAAGCGCACTCCAAGCCGCTGCCTGTGTGACAGGTAGTGAAGGTAAACATAGGGTAACTAAGGGCAGCGTTTTCCAGCACCGCATAGCAGTAACGCTATGCGGTGCTGGAAAAAGTTCTAAGTTAAAACCGGAATCCGGCAGGCTAGGGTCAAAACGGAGATGTGACCCTGGCCTAAGTCCAAAAAAGTGTCAAATCCTTTCAGACACACAAGGGACACTTTTTGGCACTTTTAGAAAAACGCAGGTGGTTTTTATTCCTGCTAAAAAAATGCAAATTGAGTGTGAACAAGGCCTACATTTACTCTTCACAGGAGAGCCTTCTCCCTAGCAATTCAAGCTCCTTTGCGATACCTAATACCAAGGATAACACAGAAAGGATCAAGTTCATATCCTGCGCAACCTCACTTGTTAATTACATTGCAGTGCATCCAGCATATTATCTACCTAGGACTGGTTTCACACTGCAGTTTTTTTCCTCATCAGGTTGGATCAGGTTTGTGTGCCAAAACCAGGAGAGGAACTTGTAGAGGAAAACTAATTGAAAGATTGACACCTGTTCTGGGTTTTGGAGACACTCCTGGTTTTGGCACACAAACCTGATGAACCCTAATCAGGAAAAAAACTGCAGTGTGAAACCAGCCTAAGGGCCCTTTCACATCTGCGTTTTTCGTAATTCGCGGCAGATGCGGTGAAAAAAACGCATCTGCCGCGTTTACCGCATAACCGTTCCACTTGCGGCGCGGTTGCGGTTTTTTCTATGCAAAGTATAGGCATACTTGCGGCAGGTGCGGCAAGTGCGGTTTTGCACTTGCGGCAGGTGCGGCCGCGAAAAAAAACGCAGTAAGCCGCGGTTTTTTTCGCGGCCGCACCTGCCGCAAGTGCAAAACCGCACTTGCCGCACCTGCCGCAAGTATGCCTATACTTTGCATAGAAAGAACCGCAACCGCGCCGCAAGTGGAACGGTTATGCGGTAAACGCGGCAGATGCGGTTTTTTCACCGCATCTGCCGCGAATTACGAAAAACGCAGATGTGAAAGCACCCTAAGGCGGCCGTCACACGCTACGATATCTTGCAAGATATCGCTTGAACGCGCCAGATGAAACATCGCGTGAACGATGTCTCTGCGTGTGACGGGAAGATACGACGAGCGAGAATTGTTCAAATCGCAAGATCGAGATCTGAGCTCCGGACCTCAGATCTTGCGATTAACGATTTCACAATCTGCCTCATCGTGGTGTATAACACCACGATGAGCGATCTCCCAGCGGCAGAGCCTATGCTGGGAGATGGTAACTATGGTAAACGTCGGGTAACTAAGCGATGCGCGGCGCCTAGTAACCCGATGTGTACCATAGTAACCAGCGAGATCGCGGATCCACATCGCTGGTGAGTCTGTCTGTGTGACATCTCACCAGCGATGTGAGCGATATTGTAAGCGATCGCGCGTGCACGTGATCGCTTACAATATCGCTAGCGATATCGTACCGTTTGACGGCCGCCTAAGTGACCCCTGCCTCTAATGGACAGTTATCCAGCCATGTTTTCTAGGTATTGCAATTTTTATTAACACTTGAACCTTTCATTGTAGCAACTAGTAAATGACACTCAAAATTGTGTATCATTATGCCTAGAAGCCTATGAAGCAACGGGTAGTCCTGTCACAAATTCAGGTATCAAGCTTTCATTCCTCCATTTCTACTACTTAACCCTGCTGTTCTGTTTGGGTACATATGATCCAAAATTAAATTTGAGACCCTGCAGATTATTTAATATGCGGATCTGAAATTTGTGATTAATTGACTTTTACTAATTTGATGGGTTCTTACTATGTGTTGTTTTTTTTTTTTTTTTTCATTTACTTTTTGCTACACGCTGATTGTGACACTTGTACTGTTTGGGTCAATATGACCCAATAACATTTTATACTGTTCATCAGGTCACTAATTATTTCTGCCTGCAAAATGTATTTGTTTTCCTGTGTACTTCATCTCATTATTCGAAAGGATAGAGGTTTCACTGTTATTATCAGTGAACTAAAAGAACAAAATGTCACATGTGACAACTTTTTCACATCCTACCAATTGGGTCAGATGTTGCGAAAAAGACAACTTACCATGCTGGGTGCTATAAGTAAAAACAATCCAGAACTGCTGCAAGGTATCTTTAGTAAAAGAGATGTGTATAGTTCTACTTTTTACTTTACTGGAGATACAACAGTTGTGTCTTACGTTCCCAAAAATAAACATGTAGTTCTAATGAGCACAATATACCATGACAATGCAATAAGTAATCAAAAAGACAGAAAGCCGGACATGATATTAGATTATAATGCCACAAAAGGGGCAGTTGATACACTAGATCAAGCAATATCAATATACACATGCAAACGCAAAACTAATCGTTGGCCAATGATAATATTTTACAACATTCTGGATGTTTCGGCATACAACACATTTGTTCTATGGAGAGAAATCAACCCCAATAGGAACGGAAATAAGCTGCATAAAAGAAGAATTTCTATTGAAGAATTAGGAAAATTCCTAGTTAGGCCGTATATCGAAGCCAGAAAGTAAACCTCAGATGTGAAGGAGCAGCAGCCATTGTGAAGAGTGTCCAGCAGCATGCTCAAGAAAGAGACTCCACAGCCTCCACCAGCACATCTACCAGCCACAAAAGGAAGAGATGTAGCTTCAGTCCATCTTCTTATGACAATAAAACTAATCTGACATGTGCTGGGTGTTCAGAAATATCTTTGTAAAGGACATGTGTTTTATTATTGTGTTCAGTGTTAAAATGTATGAACCTGTTCACCCTTTTTTAGTGATAAAAAAGAAAAACTGAAGTTTTCATTATTTTTCATTTGTTGTTTTATAAAATATGTTAACACAATGTTATTTTTATTTAGATTTCATGTTATAGTAATAGAAATCTAAAGCATGTTTGTTATTTGTGTGCAGAATGCTATAATAAAGTGAACATAATTGCTAACAGCCCATGTGACATTTTTCTGAAAAAAATAAATAAAAATTAAGTTTTAATTTCATTTTTCACTTGTTTATGATCAACCATGTTCACATACAGTTTTATAATGAAATAGGTATACAAATAAAACACATTAGCTAAAATCAACATATGTATATGTCGGGTCATATTGACCCAAAACAGTACAAGTGTATAGTAAATACGATCAGAACAGCAGGGTTAAAACAACACAAGGAACATCAATGGTAATTAATTCCAAATCTCACTTTATCATAATTTTGGAAGGAGCACTATTTTGATACAATTTCATGTAGAACATTTCTATCCAACAGGAAAAGATATGTGCTATGTCCCTCCAGCCTACCATTACACCTAAATTCTGTGTTTGCAAAGCAATATGCAATTTTTAAAGAGTAAGGGTGCCTTCACACTGCGGCGTGATCCGGTCCGGTTTGTCCGGGATGACCCAGACAGCCGCAGACCGGATCTGCACACAGGACTGGGGGGCTATTATGCCCTCCGGTCCGGTGTGCAGCGCACGCAGCTGCAGCCACTGACAAGCCAGGACCGCGGCGCCCGTGGTCCTGACTTATCAGCAGTTCCCCTGCGTGCGCTGCACACCGGACCGGAGGGCATAATAGCCCCCCAGTCCTGTGTGCAGATCCGGTCCGCGGCTGTCTGGGTCATCCCGGACAGAACCGGACCGGATCACGCCGCAGTGTGATGCGGCCCTAAGACAGCTGAGGCCATAGCTTTTGCTGGAAGGTGTTTCTAGGTTTCTTTGGCACTGCTTTTACGCAAGCGCTCTAATGCACCACATAAAAGCAGGAATGCGTGGCTATTACGCCACATGTGAACATAGCCCTATAATACCCATTATGGCAACTCCCCTTGATAATTAACTAGCCAGGAGCTTGACATATAAGCATATATTTATTTCCCATTTACAGGTAGTACATTAACAAGAACAATTTCAGATATACATACAAGAACCGCATCAACTATTACCAGTAACCTTCTAGAGGTAAAGAAATGCCATATACAAGATAATGGTTATTAAAAGGTTCCCAAATTAGTGAAATATTGAACGGTATTCTTTACACTTTAGGTCACATGAAATTCTTCATGAAATGAGTTCTATAGTACAAGCGTTTTAAACTTTCATGATAAGTTACATCACAGTTTTAATATATATTTTTAAACATTTTATTCTTTTACTGGAATTGATACTTGTTTAATAAACATCCCAAAAATGTAAAACTAAAGAGTGTGGCCCATCTTTTTTTAACTTGATGATAGGGGTGTATTTAGCACTGGCCATTAACCAGTTATTTTAATCGACTACCGTACTTAAAATAGTTAAAAATTGATATAATAAGCAATTATGTATAAATACACCATGAGAGACAAAAAAGAATAAATTGAATAAAATGCCACATCCAAACCTCTCGACCTGTGAGGGGGCTCCACCTAATATAAGAGCTTCCTTGTCACTTCTTACAAAAGTCTTGCAATACGAATATAAATTCTGTGTGACATTACTTTGCAATGCATAAAGGTATGCACAAATTCACATAATTTTCAATTTAAATTCTGACATTTTAATTGTATAATAGGAGGAAATTCACATAGTCAGTGTAAGAATGTGAAAGTGAAATTGAAAAAGCTAATAATGCCATAGTTACAGGATCTAGGACTGCATTATATGTGAATATAAAGTGTCCTTTTTGGGGAAAAAATCACTGTCTGTAGGAATGCACAGGGTTGTTTAAACTGACTGGCCTAACTATCTACAACCACCTCTATCAGGATTGATAAATAAGAATATCCTGAATCTGGAATGCACTGATTAAGTATTGCGATGTACTAATCCTACTATATAATCATCTAATTCTGTCTGTCTGTTACTCTGTAACGGAAATCCCACGTCGCTGATTGGTCGCGCCTGGCCAGCCGCAACCAATCAGTGACGTGGGATTTCCGTTACAGAGAAATAGACAGAATTAGCCGCAGATGGCCCCGCCCACTACTTCCTGGCAGCTCGGCGGCGGAAAATGGCGGAGCTGTGGAGCAGGGCTGGCGTCAGCACCAGGTGTACCTGGGCAAATGCCGGGACCCAGGCGTGACTGAGGGGCTCACCGTCACCCGCCTGCCGGTATTAATATCTTACCGGCGGCATGGACGTACGGTGCTCTCATTCATTTCTGTGGCCGTCCGCCAGCCACCACTCTGCCCCCGCATCCAAGCCATCACTTCCACTGCGTGGAACGCATGGAAGAGGAGCCCCCTTCACTTCCTCTTCCTTTGCGTTCCACATTGTGGAACGCAAAGGAAGAAGAAGAGGAGTCATTACTGGGAGGCTGAGACGGGATGGCACATGGGAGGATGCTGCGGCAGCATTGGCGGCGGCGGCAATGGTGAGTCAGTGGCTTCACAATGGAGCTGAAGATGACATGTATTTGCTACAGAGGGGGGATATTATGAATGGGGGCAGAGCAGTGGTGGGTATATTACACAGGTCAACAAAAAAAAATTTTTTTTCTGGTGTCCAAAATATTTTAATGAATTTGGGGTATTTTTGGGGTGCTGATTCTGAATATGCTATCAGTTTTGCCAGATTGGCTCAAGTTTTTGAGATTTTTGGTATCTTATTTATAGCACTTGTTGGTAAATGCGACGCATCATCTCATTAATTTCTTTGGATTAGTACTTGAACTGAGCAGTTCTCAATATAGTTTTGTGTTAATTAGTGTTCTAAAAGTTTGTTCATAGCTTGATTTTTGCACTAACTTTATGTTGTTGTCTGTTTTCCAGTGAAAAGCATGAACTCATCAAGAAGAAGTTGTCTTAACGATCCAGACTCATTCTGTTACATTTGTGGTGAATATACACTGACAAAACATAGAAGAAACATAACAGACTTCGTTAAAAAAGTGTATTTTGCCTATTTTGGGGTTATGCTTGGGGACCAAGACAAGTTTTGGGCACCACACATAGTGTGCAAAGCATGTATCGAATTATTACGAAAATGGAGTAAAGGACAAAGAACACGCTTCAAATTTGGTGTTCCAATGGTGTGGAGAGAGCAAAAAAATCATCATGATGACTGTTATTTCTGTGCAGTGCAAGTACAAGGATTCAATAAGCATAAGAAACGAAAATGGGAGTATCCTAACATGGAATCTGCAAGAAGGCCTGTCCCTCATTGTGAAGATGTGCCTGTACCTGTGTTTACCATGTTACCTGACCTTCCCCCACCTGATGATGATGATGAAATGCAGGGTATGGAGCTAAGCATTAGTTCTGGAAGTGAACTAGAATATGAAGGAAGTTTCAGAACACCTACGCAATTTACCCAAGGAGAGCTCAACGATCTAATAAGAGACCTCAACCTCTCAAAAAGTGCATCCGAACTTTTAGCTTCAAGGCTAAGTGAAAAAAATTGTCTGACGCCTGGAACTAAAATTACATCTTACAGGACCAGAGAAGAAGCACTTCTTCCATTTTTCTGTGAAGATGACCTACTTGTATATTGTAAGGATATTCCTGGCCTGATGCTGCAAATGGGTTTACAAATATATCGTCCTGTAGACTGGAGGCTTTTCATAGATAGTTCTAAAAGGAGTTTGAAATGTGTTTTGTTGAACAATGGCAATCAGTGTGCATCTCTTCCAGTAGCTCACTCAACTAAACTTGCAGAACAATACCAAAATGTCAAAATGGTCTTGGAGAAACTGTGCTACCATGAACATTCGTGGCTGATATGTGTTGATTTAAAAATGGTCAACTTTTTACTTGGACAGCAAAGTGGATACACAAAGTATCCTTGCTTCATCTGCATGTGGGATAGTAGAGCAAAACATCAGCACTGGGAGAAACTGAATTGGCCTCCAAGGGACACCTTGACAGTAGGAGCATCAAACATAGTGAACGAACCTTTGGTGGACAGGGAAAAAATCATTCTACCACCACTTCACATAAAGTTAGGATTAATGAAGCAGTTCGTCAAGGCATTAGACAAAGATGGTAATTGCTTCATGTACATCTGCAGATCTTTCCCTGGTCTTAGTAGCGAAAAACTGAAGGCAGGAATCTTTGATGGTCCTCAAATTCGGAAACTCATTAAAGATTCAAATTTTCCTAAGGAAATGAATGACATTGAAGCTGCTGCATGGTGTAGTTTTGTGTTGGTAGTGAAGAACTTCTTGGGAAATCAAAAGGCAGACAATTATGAAGAACTGGTACAAAACATGCTATTGAGATTTAGAAATCTGGGTGTACACATGAGCATTAAATTGCATTATCTTCACAGTCACTTGGACAGATTTCCAGAAAACCTTGGAGATTTTAGCGAAGAACAAGGGGAGAGATTTCATCAGGATATTATGGTGATGGAGGAAAGGTACCAAGGCAGATGGGACAGACATATGATGGCTGATTACTGCTGGAATCTACAGCGTGACTGCCCCAATAGCTCACATAGAAGAAAATCATATAAAAAGCGCTTTTCCAGCGATTAAATGTCTATCTTTCATGTCTTGTTCATTTTTGAAGATTACTTTCTAAAACTAGTTAAAATAAACTAAAATCAACATTTACTTTGTTAAATTTATTGTATTCATGACAATATCAATAAAGTTAATGCGCGTGTAGCAAATTACGTCTTTTTTTTTACACATTTTACGAAAAATCTCAAAAACTTGAGCCAATCTGGCAAAACTGATGACATATTCAGAATCAGCACCCCAAAGTTACCCTAAATTCAATGAAATATCTTTGGCACCAAAAATGCTGTTGACCATGTTTATGAGTGGGGGCAGTGTTTGGGGGTATATTATGAGTTTGGGCAGCCTGGAGGAGAGAGGGGGATCAGGAGGGGAATGGAGCCTGGAGGAAAAGGGGGAGCAGGAGGACAGGAGCGGGACTGGAGCCTGGAGGAGAGAGGGGGTGCAGGAGGGCAAGAGGGGGACTGGAGCCTGGAAGAGAGAGGGGGAACAGGGAGGCAGGTGGGGGAATAGAGCCTGGCAGAGAGAGGGGGAACAGGGGGGCAGTAGGGGGACTGGAGCCTGAAGGAGAGGGGGAGAATGGGGGCAGGAGGGGGACTGGAGCCGGGAGGAGAAGGGGGGGATGAAGGAGACTGGAGCCAGGAGGAGAAGGGGGAGCAGGAGGAGGGAGCAGGGGGGCAGGAGGGGGACTGGAGCAACTTTATCCCACTGTTCACGCCCAACTGCTTCCACTCACTCCCCAATGCCCCACTCACCCCCAGTGCCCCCGCTCACAACCCACTACCCCCGCATTGTGATCTCACCACCTACCCGATGCGATAGCATTGGGCTCTCATCTACTATATAATCATCTAATTCTGTCTGTCTCTCTGTAACGCAAATCAAGCATCGCTGGGCGCAACCAATCAGCGACAGCCGCAGTCCAGCTGCGAATTGGTGCGGGATTTGAACCACGCATGCCACCGCTATCGTTGGGAGATCAGCTGCGCTAGCCGTTCATCTCCCGGCTGCTCGCAACAGAAGTACCCTGACTGGCGTTAGCGATGTCGCTCAGTGTGACATGCACGAGCGACCAGGCCCTCGCTCTGAGATCGCTAATCATGGCGATCAGTAAGGTACAGTCACACTTAGCGACGCTCCAGCGATCCCGACAACGATACAACCTGTAGGTATCGCTGGAGCGTTGCCAAGTGTGACGGTACCTTACCGATCGCTGGTGAAGTGTCACATGTGCAGATATATTGAACGAAGCCGCATCGCTGATTGGTCCGCGCCGCCCAGTATTGCCGTCGTGATATTGTGGCGGAATTTAACCCCCACTCACAGCGCAAGCAATAACATTTAATGATAATGTATATATTTTACCCGGAAAATCCTGTGTATTCATTGCATTATTCTTAAATATTCATAAATAAACTACATACATACATACATACATATTCTAGAATACCCGATGCTTTAGAATCGGGCCACCATCTAGTACTAAATAACTTATTTTAGGCATCGCTGGTAAAATTAGTGTAGTCCCTGTATCTTTAACCCTCCATATGCCACAATGAATAGAGATTGCTTCACTTACAAGGTTATAAGAGGTAGGTGGCTCCCTATTTCACTCCATCAGCAGGGGCATAACTACCGGCATAGCAGACATAGTGGTCGCTTTGGGGCCCGGCGCTTGTGGGGGGCCCGGACCCAGCGCCGCTACGCTGCTATCCGGTCAGCTGCGATTACTTAGCCCTCCCGCTGTCGCCGCTCTGCACCGCGCTCCGGCTTCCTCCGGGTTCTTCCTGGATGAGACCGGCGGGCGCAGGCAATGACGTCATTGCCTGTGCGCCGGAGGAGGAAGCATGAAGATCCGGAGGAGCGCGGTGTCAGAGCGGTGACAGCGGCAGGGATAAGTAAGTATAATGATGTATTCCTTTACAGGTGTGCAGCAGCAAAGGGGGGCCCTGTATACCACCACTGGGGCCTGTATATACCACCACTGGGGCCTGTATGTACCACCACTGGGGCCTGTATATACCACCACTGGGGCCTGTGTATACCACCACTGGGGCCTGTGTATACCACCACTGGGGCCTGTGTATACCACCACTGGGGCCTGTGTACACCACCACTGGGGCCAGTATATACCACCACTGGGGCCTGTATATACCACTGGGGAGGCTGCTGTAATACTGCTGGGGCCTGTATATACCACTGGGGAGGCTGCTGTATACCACTGGGGCTGCTGTATATACTGCTGGGGCCTGTATATACCACTGGGGAGGCTGCTGTATACCACTGGGGCTGCTGTATATACCACTGGGGAGGCTGCTGTATACCACTGGGGCTGCTGTATATACTGCTGGGGCCTGTATATACCACTGGGGAGGCTGCTGTATACCACTGGGGCTGCTGTATATACCACTGGGGAGGCTGCTGTATACCACTGGGGCTGCTGTATATACTGCTGGGGCCTGTATATACCACTGGGGAGGCTGCTGTATACCACTGGGGCTGCTGTATATACCACTGGGGAGGCTGCTGTATACCACTGGGGCTGCTGTATATACTGCTGGGGCCTGGATATACCACTGGGGAGACTGCTGTATACCACTGCAGCTGCTGTATATACCACTGGGGAGGCTGCAGTATACCACTGGGGCTGCTGTATATACTGCTGGGGCCTGTATATACCACTGGGGAGGCTGCTGTATACTACCACTGGGGAGGCTGCTGTATACTACCACTGGGGAGGCCTGTATACCACTGAAGGGGCCTGTATACCACACTGCTGGGGGCTGTATACCTGTGCTGGGGTCCACTCTCGGCTTATACTCGAGTCAATAGGTTTTCCCAGGTTTTAGGGGCAAAAGTAGGGGGGTCGGCTTATACACGGGTCGGCTTATACACGAGTATATACGGTAAACTGGGTGGCGTCAGACTGTTAACACCGATTCGGTAAGGGGGTGTGTCTTGAAGGGGGCGTGTCATTGGGGGCGTGTCTTGGAGGGGGTCCCGTTCAAACGTTTGCTATGGGGCCCTGCCAGTTCTAGTTACGCCCCTGCCCATCAGGATTCCCGTGAGCTAATGGTTCTTTTGTCAACCAGAGTTTAAATAATGACATTCAGGTCTACCAAGTACGGAGGCCATAAATTCTAACAGGCATTCTGCTAGTGTAAATCTACAAGGAGAAAAGGAAAAGGAATTTGGTCTGCACTTCCATCACACTGTAATAAATCTACTGGAAAGATTTATTTTTTATTGTGATTTTATTTCTACGCGTTGCGGGGTGCAGGACCCCTTCATCAGGACACAGATGTACCATCTGTGATTTTTCCTGATGATGAGGTCCTGCATCCCGAAATGCGTAGAAATAAAATCACAATAAAAAATAAATCTCTCCAGTAGATTTATTACAGTGTGACGGAAGCACAGACCGAATCCCTTTTCCTCTTCACCCTGGATCTGTGCTGTCTTTGGAGGGATACTGTTGCAGACTGTCATCGTCTGGACATGAAGCAGATATCACAGGTCTTTAAAGTTGGTTGTGACTTCCACAATCAAAAAAGGTGAGCAAACCATCACTCACAACTTAAAAACTGTTCCACACAGGTATACCCTATATTGCGGTTGTGGAGCCCACTGGGACGGGTTACACGGTGCCGGACCGGTGTACTGCTGGGGGATGTCACGGCGGTCCTGGTCCGGACCGTGTCCCGGGCCCGCACAATAAAATGGGGGTTATTTACAGGGGATTTGTCACTCGTGACGCCACCCACTATATGCGGCCAGTAATGGGGCCGACGCTGCTGCAGAACCTCCGGGGATGATGGGATAGCAGCTTGGATAGAATAGTTCCTGTGGGCAGAACTGGGTTCCCCGGGGCAGTGGTAGTAGTAGTTAAAGTCTGTGAGGATAGTTATTGATGCTGCAGGAGAGTAGGGGTAGCAGTAGAGATGATGAGAGTGACAGTTAGTTCAGTCGAGTCTGGAGCAGGAGCAGAGCCAAGTAGAAGTGGAGGTCCTGAGAGGTCTGAGGAGAGGAGACAGAGGAACAGAGGAACATACCCGGGATAAAGAGTTACCCCAAAAACTTGACCCCGGGGAGGCGCTTAAGACGGATACCGGATCCGAGGCTGTGCCTGAGACAGACAGGACAGTAAACACCGGCATAGTGAAGGTCCACCATCTTCACAGCACCATAGCAAAGCAACACGGAGGAGTCAGTGACACAGAGGACTCAAGTTGCCCAGCAGATTGGTACCCGTGAGCAGAGACAGGGCCAGCAGTATAGCTACAAGCAGCAGCAGGGCCACACATAGCGCTTAAGTAGGAAGCCAAGGACCCGGTCAGGGTGGGAGCAACCTGGTACAGACTCCGTGGACAATATTGTGATATACCATCTGCAAGCAAACAAGGACAAGGAGGGACATGTTTCAATGTCAGTATAAACCTTCATATATATGGTTGTGTAGTTGATGATGTATTAGGTGCCCACACAAGTGGCTGATTGTATATGGGTCTCTGCGCAGACGCCAGTTTTTATATATATGGACAGACACGGTCTGTGTGTCTGATACAGTGCAATATATGTAAACCGTATAGTGGCTACCTGCATGGAGCACTTTGTGACCTTCCCCTCCTTGTCCTTGTTTGTCATACTAAATAAAATTAATATTTTCATGATATAACCTAAGTCTATACTCCTTGTCTATGTTATGCAATCTTTTTGGAGTAACTTTTTGAAGTATGCCCCCTAACGTTAGTGCGGCCCACTTCTTATTATGGAATTCTGCTTATTAATTATATACCATCTGCAAGTAAAGACTTGGAAAACAACAGAAACCGTGAGTGTGTGTGATCCTTATACTGAAGCCCCACTTGCCCTCATATACTGCGATTACCTCTACTCTCATCATCTCTACTGCTACCCCTACTCTCCTGCAGCATCAATAACTATCCTCACAGACTTTAACTACTACTATCACTGCCCCGGGGAACCCAGTTCTGCCCACAGGAACTATTCTATCCAAGCTGCTATCCCATCATCCCCGGAGGTTCTGCAGCAGCGGCGGCCCCATTACTGGCCGCATATAGTGGGTGGCGTCACGAGTGACAAATCCCCTGTAAATAACCCCCATTTTATTGTGCGGGCCCGGGACACGGTCCGGACCAGGACCGCCGTGACATCCCCCAGCAGTACCCCAGTCCGGCACCGAGTAACCCGTCCCAGTGGGCTCAACACGCCTTTCTTTTCCAGCTCAATATACTTGCTTGTGTAAAACTGACAGGCCTAATTCATTGCAGTGCATATGTATTGCAATACATTACACCAGTGATTAGACAAATAAGGGTGCGTGCACACAGTCTGGTGGAGCTGCGTGTTGGACGCAGCTCTTCCCGACCTGAGGGAAGCCGCGGGTGGCCGCAGGGAGACTGCAGCCGCCCTGTACTCACCATGTGCGGTGGGTGCGGGGCGGCTTCTGCCTGCAGTCACCTGATGGGAGCCGATTCCGACTCCGCAGCATGAAATAAACATGCTGTGGAGGAGCGGGCTCCCGGCAACCCGCACCGCAGCTCCAAAGACGCTGCGGGTGGGTTACGCATAGTGAGGATGGGATTTCTTGAAATCCCATCCACTATTCTAGTACTGTACAACGCAGCGTTTTGGACGCAGCAGCAAGATGCTGCGTCCAAAACGCTGCGTACACTGATCGTGTGGATGCACCCTAAAAGTTGGTCCAATAGGGTGATTAAGTTAAAACAGTTAAAAAAATTGCAAACATATAAAAAAAATACAACAAAAATTACCGTATATACTCGTGTATAAGCCGAGTTTTTCAGCACAAAAAATGTGCTGAAAAGTCCCCCCTCGGCTTATACACGGGTATATACGGTAATTATTTTTTTTTTTTTAAACTAAGAAATAATGCTGAAAAGTCCCCCCCGCGGTATACCGGGCCCCCCCTTGCTGGTGGCAACCTGTAAAAGAAGATATCGTTATACTTATCGTATCGCCGCCGCCGCCGCCGCTCTGTCACCGTCACCGCGCTATTCCGGGTCTTCATGCTTCCTTCACCGTCGCACAGGAAATGACATCATTTCCTGTGCGACGGTGAAGGAAGCTTGAAGACCAGGAGGAGCGCGGTGACTGTGACAGAGCGGCGGCGGCGGCGATACGATAAGTATAACGATATCTTCTTTTACAGGTTGCCACCAGCAAGGGGGGGAGCGCGGTGACGGTGAAGGAAGATTGAAGACCAGGAGGAGCGCGGTGACTGTGACAGAGCGGCGGCGGCGGCGATACGATAAGTATAATGGTATCTTCTTTTACAGGTTGCCACCAGCAAAGGGGGGGCCCGGTATACCACTGGGTACCCCTGTATACCTCTGGGGCTGATGTATACAGCTCTGGGGCTGCTGTATACCCCTCTGGGGCTGCTATATACCTCTGGGGCTGCTATATACCCCTCTGGGGCTGCTGTGTATACCCCTCTGGGGCTGCTGTGTATACCCCTCTGGGGCTGCTGTGTATACCCCTCTGGGGCTGCTGTGTATACCCCTCTGGGGCTGCTGTGTATACCCCTCTGGGGCTGCTGTGTATACACCTCTGGGGCTGCTGTATTCCTCTGGGGCTGCTGTATTCCTCTGGGGCTGCTGTATTCCTCTGGGGCTGCTGTATACCTCTGGGCTGCTGTATACCTCTGGGGCTGCTGTATACCCCTCTGGGGCTGCTGTATACCCCTCTGGGGCTGCTGTATACCTCTCTGGGGCTGCTGTATACCTCTCTGGGGCTGCTGTATACCTCTCTGGGGCTGCTGTATACCCCTCTGGGGCTGCTGTATACCCCTCTGGGGCTGCTGTATACCCCTCTGGGTCTGCTGTATACCTCTCTGGGTCTGCTGTATACCTATGGGGCTGCTGTATACAGCTATGGGGCTGCTGTATACAGCTCTGGGGCTGCTGTATACAGCTATGGGGCTGCTGTATACAGCTCTGGGGCTGCTGTATACAGCTCTGGGGCTGCTGTATACCGCTCTGGGGCTGCTGTATATACCACTGGGGAGGCTGCTGTATACTACCACTGGGGAGACTGCTGTATACTACCACTGGGGAGGCTGCTGTATACCACTGAGGGGGCCTGCATACCACACTGCTGGGGGCTGTATACCTGTGCTGGGGTCCACCCTCGGCTTATACACGAGTCAATAGGTTTTCCCAGGTTTTGGGGGCAAAAGTAGGGGGGTCGGCTTATACACGGGTCGGTTTATACACGAGTATATACGGTAGGTATCTTCGGGTCCAGAACAACTTTATCTGCAAAAACAATATCATAACATAATTAAAAATGCTTATGTAAATAAAAATGTTATCGCTGAAAATATCATCTCGCCCCATAAAAAACAAGCCTCTACTTATCTCTGTCAGCAGAGAATTTAAAAGACTATAGTTGACAGAATATGGCGATGCAAATTTTTTTTTCTACAAAATTGTTTTTACTCTACACAGGCAGCAAAACACAAATATATATATACATATATATAAAAAAATATATATTCAAAATGTAGAGCCAAAACAAATATGGTATTATCCCAAGACTGTATTAACAATTCTAACTGCTTTAGGCTCTCTTTGTGCTCACACTTGTATTGTTGATATGGTTAAAGAGTCCAATTGTGTTGCCGAGGGAGAAGGGTGGCGTAATGGACAACCTAGCAGGATGTAACCACTTAAATAGCACCAGTAGAGATTGTTAGCAGCATTTAAGTGGTTAAACAACAGAAAAATCTCTAGTCTTTGTGTCACGATCCACACTGTCCTTGTCTACTATGTTACTATTGTGTGGAAGCTGTCAGTCTGTTTTGGTTGTGATGGGTCTATGCTGCAATCATCTGTGTTCACTTACCTTTATTAGTACTCTACTTAAGCATGCTAGCTCTTCAATTTAGTGTCAATCGTACACTTGTTGCTGCCTGTGTAAGACTGATCTCTCTGTGCTCCATGCCTGACCTAGCCTAAGTTTATTCTCTTCCTTGGACTTTGAACATTTGCCTGTGACCTGACTTCTCATTTGCCTGCTCCCTGTAAACTGCCTTGTCTTTCTGGTTTTCCTGATACCATTTGTGAATTCAATTTCGTCACTGACTACCCCTTGTTGTACTGCGTCATTTCCTGGACCTCACCTCAGTTAGTTTGACCTCCCTTTATTTATCCAGTAAGTAATACTATAATATAATTACTATCTGTAATTCTAGTCTCTGTACCCACTTCTGAGACTAGTTATTATTGTAGTGACTCGCGTCACACTTTGCTGTTAGAGGTAGGTGCCAGCTGTAAGATATCTGAGCCTGATCCTTATATCTGCACCTGAAATCTACTGTACATGTAAAGTGGATGTTGGGAGAGGGTTAAAGATGAGGAGTGAGCAATATCCATACAGTGTTAAAATCAGCACATGGCTGTCAGCAGGGCAGGCGTTAGGGGAGGGCAAACTGGGCAGTTGCCCAGGGCCCCCACTCTATTAGGGGCCCCCAAAGGAGCTGAACTGAAAATAGCAGTAAAACAGTAAAAAAAGATTAAAAAAAATACACATATTTGGTATCGCTGCATTCGTAAGAATCTAAGCTATCAATATATGAAGTAAATGAATCCAATTGGTAAATGGCGTAACGGGAAATGAATTAAAACGGCAGAATTATTTTTTTTAGGCCACCGCGTTGTTACAATACAATGCAATAAAAGGCGATCAAAATGTTGTATCTGACTCAAAATGGTATCAGTAAAAATGTCAGCTCAGGGCACATAAAGTAAGCCCTCACATTGCCCTGTAAAAAAATGAAAACCTCATGTGTCTCGGAAAATGGCGAATTAAGCAAATTTTTATTTTCATTTTTTTTTTTTTACAAATTTCTGGGGGGTTTTGTGATTGAAATAAAAAAAATGTTCAGTATCTTCCTATTCTGACCAAGATAATCAACTTATGAAGTCATTTGTACCATGTACTTAACATGAAAAATAAAAAACTAAAACAAATTTTGGAATTGCACTTTTTTTTGCAATTTCAAAGCACTTGTAATCTTTTTCTCACTCTCTACTACATTTTGTGGTAGAATGAATGATGTAATTCAAAAGTACAACTCATCCTGCAAAAAACAAGCCCTCGTACGGCTATGTGGAAGGAAAAATAACAAAGTTATAGGGGGTGGGGGAACAAAAATATAAAATCACTCAGTGGTAGAAGTTATAAAATCCTTGTAATTGCCTTATAATAGCAGCAGGAGCGCCTCCCACAGGCTTCAATCTTTACATGTTCATGATGGGAGTAATTAGAGTTAGGGGACCTCCTTAACTCATACCCATTGCTCTTAGCAGGAGGCCTTGTCTAATAGCTTGGGCGTGACCAATAGGCTGCTTTGACACTGTGTGGCTGACGCCCAATGGTGACCTTGTGCCTTTAGATACCACCACTTTCCTCCCTGTCAGCATGGCCAGTCGCAGGTGCTACAACCACCCCCATGCTTTAGGTTGCAAGAAGCTGAGCACCGGTGTCCAGACACATGTGTTGCCTCTCAGAGGTGCCAGCAGCCTCCTGGTAGGTGCAGTCGGTATGAGAAGTTGCGGAAATTTGGTGATTTTTTTTTTCATTATTTAATGTCCTAGTTCGGTGAATCATTAAAAGTTTTGGTGATTTATCCACCAAACAAACATATGGACAAACATATGGTTAGGACTCGTAAACGTAAGGGCCCTTGACAGTGGGTTATGCAGTGTGACCAGTGCATATTCCTATCACGAGTCTACATTATATTGTATGACAGGTTATGAGGCTGCATGTTACTATATGGAGGGCTATGAGCCTGCGTTATACTATAATGGAGGACCATATATACCAGGATAAGGGCATATTCCAGGAGGAGGACCATATATAGCAGGATGAGGGACAGTAATACATAATGAAGGGGAGAGGGGTAAATTCATGAGTCTTTATAGGATTTAGAACATTACATGGGGCACATACATCTGACCAATGTGGGCGAAGGGGGGGGGAAGGTCCATATTTCGCACCGCGGCCCTTCGGATTCTAGTTACGCCACTGGCAGTGATGTTGGGATACCTATGGTGGTCAGCACCAGGTGACCCTCTGGCCAGTATTTTCAGCCACTTGGTTGCATTTTGCCAAAGTTTGGACTAGACTGACCAGGACCCTGGCTACAGGACATCATAGATGACTGTGTATAGAATCTGTGATGTTCTGTAGCCCAAGCTGAATCAATTCTGTGCAGGGCTCTGTATAGTTAGGTCTACTGTGTCCATCTGGGGCACAACGTGATTTCTGGCAAGTGTTTGACTCTTCATACAGATTGGGAGCCTAACACTGACATCACAACCCCCAACCTGAATGAAGGGTGAAACTGCTGCAATAAATCCCACTGCAGAGCGGCTGTTGACACCAGGCAGCTTGCAGCCCAGCAGCCCTGGACTTGTGAGGTGAGCAGCATTCTGAAATCTCTTCACTACTACAAACAACACAATCACCTGCCACATCACTATCCAAACCAAGAAATAACAATGTCTGACCTTACCCGATGCTCACACGCAGAGGCTCCACTCTGGCAGGCAGAAGACAGGGTGACATGAGTACAGCCAGTGTCTGCTGACCTGTGATGCAGCCGTCCCAGCACATTTACACATTTAAAGGTACAGTGCAGGTCTCCTGCCTATAAATTAGCAAACAATGGGCAGCCCTTCACATCTGCTTGGTGACAGGCCTGGGGGGCAGGTGCCCCTCTGCCCAGTCCACCCCTGGCTGTGAGCAGGGGTGGATTGAGCAGCCAGTGGCAGAATCAGCAGCTCAGCTCCTCTTGGAATTGGCAGTGATATTAGGCGGGCTTCCTGTGTGCCTCCTCCAGCACCAGCCTTCTTTTTGCAGCTTCCTTGCGCACATCCACATCATGACATGCAGGAGAAAAAAGGGGGGCGGGGTGGTAGCGCCGGTGGCAGCAGTGACCTGAGGATTCACATCTGCGGTGCGGAGTGCGGTGCAAGCAGTGTCGGATTATAATTTACCCTAGGGGGCTTTGGGCCCCCAAGAGCGTTGGGCCCGGGGCTACCGCCCAGATTGAACTCATTATAATCCGCCACTGACCAACCTTCTACAGGTGCTGGGACATAGAAAGAAAAATATCCAGAGTGCTGTTTTTGTAAGTTGGAAGTCTGTCTTATCCAATTGTCATAAATTATTTAAGAAATGATGGAATAAAAAAGCATCACATTTTAGTGAATCCTATGTCTGTACTTGAACTTTATTATATATCCTATCAAATTCTTTTCTACTTATATGAATATTGAGCACCGCTCTATTGAACTGGGTCCATTGAATTGATATTTTACTGGAGGTATGATGCCGACCTGAATCTCTATATGAGGACACCAGTAAAAACTACCTTGTTGCAATATTGCAAAATTCTCCGCTTTCCATTGCAAATGTAAACCAGAATGTCAATTATGAGCTGCTTCAGCTTTCATACTGCATGACAAAAATTACCATATTGAGTACAATCAGATTGAGGAGCTATGGTCAAAGTGCAATCTGTTAGCTATGTGTGTGTATAATGAGACAGGACTGTGAGACAGCTATTATTTATAACTAATAAAAGTTGTTCAGCCCAGAGGGAGAAGGGTGCAGACAAACTGGCATATCAATAAGCAGGAAATTGTTACTTTCATAATATAATTCCTTCTTTTATGATACTCAACAATATGTGAGGCTTCAAAATGCATAAGTTTAAACCTGACTGTGTGTATGCAATAATGTAAAAATTCTGGATATAAAAGAGCACCAAATAAAAAAGTATATAAAAAATATTTAATAGAAGTAGTTAGGGGTTGGTGTAAAATGAAAAAGTAACCTTTGCATACAAGCCACTCAAAGTAATATAAAGGTAGATATCAGATGGATAGATAGATAGATAGATAGATAGATAGATAGGTAGATAGATAGATAGATAGATAGATAGATAGATAGATAGATAGATAGATAGATAGACAGAATAGTAGATAGATATTGGCCAATATATGTACCAAGAACCCCAGTAAATAAAAAGATAGGAATATTGAGTTTTTTTTAAAATTTTTTCCTCATATATACAGCACTCATAGACTAAATGTGAACTGGTGCTAGCAGGGACGCTGGGTCAAATAACTAGAAAAAATTCTCTGCAGCACTCAGCTACTACCAATGACGTACAATTGCTAACAAGCTATATATATATGAGAAAAAAGTTTAAAAACTTTAAAAGTTAAAAGTTTAAAAGTTTAAAAACTTAAATGTTTTTTCAAAAAACTCAAAAATCTTATCTTTTTATTTCTGAAGTTCTTAGTACACACATTGGCCAATGTCTGCTTGCTCATCAACTGCGACAAAGTGACTTCAAGTCTGATGAGTCCTACGCTGATATCCCTATCCTCCTTGTCCACCCCCCACTTCTCAGTGGGCAGACTCCATCTGGACCCTAGATCACCTGTGGTCAAATGAGGGTGCAATTGACCCAGCGTCCCTGCTAGCACCAGTTCACATTTAGTCTGGGCAGTTTTTTTTTCTCTTTTTTGCATCATATGGAGTTACTGGCTCCATGCGGCAATTTTCTCATATACAGTACATATAGCTTGTTAGCATATAGCTTGTTAGGTTAATGAGGGTGCACATTAAAAAAAAAAAAAAAAAAAAAAAAAAAAAATTTTGAATTTTTTAGTTTTTTGAAAAAAACGTAAGTTTTTAAACTTTTCCCTCAAATACACATAGCTTATAGCATTTGTACATCATTGGTAGAAGCTGTGTGCTGCAAGAATTTTTTTCAAATTATGTGACCCTGCCTCTTTGCTTGCACCAGTTCACACTAGTCTGTGAGTGCTGTGCAGTTTTTTTCTTGTTATTTATCATATGGAGTTGCAGGCTCCTTGCTGCAATGTGCATCCCAAATTTAGCTCCTTCAGTATGGAGCTAGAATTGGGTAAGTTCTTCAGAACGTTGAGACTAAAAGCACATTTTCAAACTAATCCTATTCCACCTTGTGTGGACACTAGTCCCCAGACGACCATCAGATTGAATGACCTCAGCCTGAGAATACCGAGCACGTTCTTACCACCTAGGACCTACCATCCCATCGAAACATGACATGCAGAAACTAAATACACAGATTGACAGGGGCAATTTCCATCTCCAACACAACCTAACTCCTATAGAAAGCCAAGCCATTCACAATCTTAGAAGTAATAAGTCCATTGTTATCAAACCTGCTGACAAAGGGGGATCAATAGTGGTCATGGACCACAGTTACTATATATCAGAAATTAAGAGGCAGCTGGCAGATTTGGAGACCTATTCCCCTATCAATCATGATCCTACATCAGGTATTAGGTCAATCATTGATAGATGTATTACACATCATCTCACCCAAGGCACCATTGACACTAAAGCAGCGGAGTTTCTCAAAAACCAGCATCCAATAACACCGGTATTTTATGTTTTACCTAAGGTACATAAACATCTAACTCGACCTCCAGGCCGTCCTATAGTGGCGTCTACTGATTCCATCTTATCACCACTAGTCATCTTACTTGACAAATTATTAACTCCTTTGGTCCCACTGATTCCGTCCTATCTGAAGGATACTACACATTTCCTTTCCATCTTAAATAACATTCGTCAATCCCGTAGATGCTCTACTAGTGATACTTGACGTGAATTCCCTTTACACCAGCATTAATCACACTATGGGGTTACAAGCTGTTGTCTGGTTCCTCCATAAATATTCGCAATACCAAAATGACAAAATTGCTCTGATTAGTGATTTACTGACCATAGTTCTTGAACAGAATTTCTTCCTTTTCCAGGACCAGTTCTATGTTCAGCGCAGGGGGACCGCAATGGGCTCCAACGTTGCGCCCCCCTACGCGAACATATTTATGGCCAAATTCGAGGAGGACCATATCATCAACCATCCACTAATTCTTAAATGTGGCGTCATGTGGCATCGCTACATTGATGATGTCTTCCTCGTCTGGCAGGGCACTGAAATTGAATTGTCTTCCTTTGTGGCAGACATCAATTCATACAATAACGACCTTTCCTTCACTGTTCACAGTGACCTTTGCAAAATAAATTTCCTAGACACCATGGTCCACAAAGGCGAAGGAGGAAAAACTGTTTACGGACCTGTACACGAAACCTACAGACAAAAACAGTCTCCTTCACTACTCAAGTTGCCATCCTAGACATATTAAAAAGTCTCTACCACACTCACAACAGATGAGAGTCTCTAGAATTGTGTCAGACCCAGCTACACGTAATATCAGACATAAAGAGATGAGCAATAAATTTCATCAACGGGGATACCCGCCACACCTAACAGCACCGCGCAACATGACAACCCAAAAAGAATCAAGACCACCACAAGTAGCGTGCGTGACCACGTATCACCCCTACCATACACTGGTCCGTAATATAATTAATAAACATTGGACAGTATTAAGCCATTCCTATCCAGATATACTGGAATTTCAATCAAAACCACTCTTTTGCCTAAAACGCAATAAGAACATACGTGACCAGTTGGTTAGGGCTGATGTCGGTTCAGAACTTAAAATACCCCGACAGTCATTTTTATCCACCCAACGTGAAGGCACTTTCCCTTGCCTTAGGTGTATGCAGTGTTCCCATGTAACCAAGGGGAATACTTTTACTCATCCACGCTCAGGGAAAACATTCAGAATCAAAGGCTTTCACACCTGTGAGACCTCATTTGTGGTGTATCTAATCAAATGCCCGTGCGGTCTTGGATATGTGGGAGAAACCACCCAGCATATCTGGGACCGCATAAGCAAACACAAATCCACGATCAGGTGTAAACAGAATCTTTTACTCATCCCTCACCATTTTAATAATTGTTTAAACATTCTATATCACAGTTTCGCTTCCAGGTGATTGAGCATGTCCCACCCAATAGACGGGGGGGAAATAGACTCAAACAGCTAAAACTGTGAGAATCCTACTGGATTCACATCCTGCAGACCCTAGAACCATGGGGTCTCAATAGGGAGTATGAGTATAGACTCTGACCTCCTGTTCTGTTTGGCGACATGTACATAGTCATACATTATACTACTAATGTGATCTTTTTTCTGGAGGCACTTGTCTCCATGTTTGATCATATGAATTACCATTATCGGACAGGAATTCTTTCTACTCTGTATGTCATAATGCATTTACATGATAACCTTGTTGTATCTCCTCAGCAGTTAGCCACCATTATGGGCTAAAGTGATTATAAAAAAACTATGGACTTAAGAACCAGTTACTTAATATGATCCCTTGTACTTATGTAATGACTAATTGCTATTTCTTTCCCTACAGAGACCGTGACACACCGATACCGGCCTTTCCTCACCCTCTTCCTGCACCTCGGCATAGGTATAATGCCCACGCTGTCATCACAGCGTCACCGCACTTCTTTTCACAGTATTTCACACTGCGCATGCGCAATATCGCCTAATACATGCGCACTAGCCGTGCGTTTCACGTGCGGTCTAAACACCGGAAACAGTGACGCGCGCACCGGAAACGCGTCACTATAGTCCCGCCCGCGATGTATTTAGACAGAAGCGCAAACATACACTGGCGCACACAGCGGGAGACACCGAACGAGCAACATCAACAAGGTAATTACGGACACTATACCTTCCTAAACGCTGTCCATGCCTTTAATACCTCCCTGATCCCTTGTACTCTTTCCTTAGGACTTTGTCCAATTCACCTTTACCTATCTAACCTGGGAGTAAGTATTGGACAGGGAATTAAGCCACAGGTAACGCTGATAGGGGCAATTAGTCTATCTCTCCTAATTTTATATCTGTTATTATTTCACAGAAACTGCAGCCACTGATCCTACATAAGCAACTACCTTTTATGTCAGATACTCTATCTACACAACAAGGCGGCGCAAATTCCCATTAATCCCTCTAGGTAAATACTGCAGAAAGGGAAATATTTAGAACATTAATTATCCCTGAGTGTACTAACACATACCAAATCTTCATATAGATAGAGAGATATGGAGAAATTATGCGCTTAATTAATACATGATATGATACACGGATCATATAGCTGCATTTCTACTGTCAAGGTAGGCGCACTTACTGATATCACTAAATACCCTTAGGTCACAACTGGGCTGGATGTACTAAATAATGTTCTTTTAGGACACATTTCCTTTTTAAAATAAAAAAACCTTTTTCCTCTTCCACTTCTGGTTATTACTTAGCACTATTGGGCACACCCTCCCCCTTTTTCTATTTTTCTTTTCTTTACTTTGCTTTAAGTCCGTATCTGTGCTATAAATGATTTATTTTTACTCTTTTCACTATATATATATCATGACTGCGACAAAGCTCGCCCGCGCGACGTGACATAAGACCGCACCTCGTAGATACATAGGCACGGACACCCAGCCTATAGGTAAAAACTGCATTATAAATTATATTTTTTTGGCTGACTATTGATTCTATGTGGAACTAACATATGATGTTCTTATTTCTTTGCCTTTTTTGCCAATACCTGTTATACTGTTTTTCACGTGTACGGTCTACTCATTATCATGTATCGTGTTTTGGAATGTATTTTCTTTTGTAGTGACATCAGCATATTATGTACATTTTGCTTATATCATGTTATTTGTTCATATCCTTGTAGATAATCCTTGATAAAGGCCTATTGGCCGAAACGTTGGATATTGATTATGCTGGAATATGTCCTATAAATAAAAAGTCCGTCGTTTTTTGCAACATTGTTTGACTTCATATTTGGTGTGCCGAGGTCCAACACTTAGTGATTTATTTTTTACCTCTGAGCACCCACACTAAGGGTGAGCCCAAACGTCTTCATTACATATTACTTTCCTTCGAAGGTAACATAGTAACATAGTTTTTAAGGTTGAAGGAAGACTTTAAGTCCATCTAGTTCAACCCATAGCCTAACATGTTGATCCAGAGGAAGGCAAAAAAAACCCATGTGGCAACACTAAGCTCCACATTGGGGGAAAAAATTCCTTCCTGACTCCCGTTACGGCAATCAGACTAGTTCCCTGGATCAACGCCCTATCGAAGAATCTAGTATGTATAACTGGTAATATTATAGTTTTCAAGAAAGGCATCCAGGCCCTTCTTAAATGTTAGTAGTGACTCACTCATTACAACATCATGTGGCAGAGAGTTCCATTGTCTCATTGCTCTTACAGTAAAGAATCTGCGTCTGTGATTATGATTAAAACCTTCTTTCCTCCAGATGTAGAGTATGCCCCCTTGTCCCAGTCTCAGGCCTAAGAGTAAAGAGATCATTAGAAAGTTCTCTGTACTGTCCCATCATATATTTATACATTATTATAAGATCACCCCTAAGCCTTCGTTTTTCCAAGCTAAATAACCCCAAGTTTAATAACCTGTCTTGGTATTGCAGACCCCTTAGTCCTCTAATGACTTTTGTCGCTCTTCTCTGGACCCGCTCTAGTTCAGCTATGTCCTTCTTATACACCGGAGACCAGAATTGTACACAGTATTCTAAGTGTGGTCGCACTAGTGACTTGTATAGAGGTAAAATTATGTTCTCCTCATGAGCATCGATGCCTCTTTTAGTGCATCCCATTATTTTATTTGCCTTTGCAGCAGCTGCCTGACACTGGCCACTAAATGTGAGTTTGTCATCTACCCATACACCCAGGTCTTTTTCAGTGACAGTTTTGCCCAGTGTTTTACAATTAAGCACATAATTATACCTTTTGTTTCCTCTGCCCAAGTGCATGACTTTACATTTATCCCCATTAAAGCTCATTTGCCATTTAGCAGCCCAAGCTTCTAGTTTACATAAATCCTCCTGTAATATAAAATTGTCCTCCTCTATATTGATTACCCTGTAGAGTTTAGTGTCATCCACAAATATTGAGATTCTACTCTGTATGCCCCCTACAAGGTCATTAATAAATATATTAAATAGAAGTGGGCCCAAGACTGACCCCTGTGGTACCCCACTGTTAACTGTGACTCAATCTGAGTGTGTTCCATTAATAACCACCCTTTGTTTCCTATCACTAAGCCAGTTCTTAACCCACTTACACATATTTTCCCCTATCCCCATTGCCCTCATTTTATGCATCAACCTTTTGTGTGGCACCTTATCAAAAGCTTTTGAAAAGTCCATATACACCACATCCACTGCATTTCCTTGGTCCAGTCCAGAGCTTACTCCTTCATAGAAGCTTATTAGATTAGTTTGACAGGAACGGTCCCTCGTAAAACCATGTTGATAATGGGTCATGAGGTTATTTTTCTTCAGATACTCCAGTATAGCATCTCTTAGAAAACCCTCTAGGATTTTACCCACAGTAGAGGTTAAGCTTACTGGCCTATAATTTCCAAGTTCAGTTTTTGTCCCCTTTTTGAATATTGGCACCACATTTGCTATACGCCAGTCCTGTGGTACAGACCCTGTTATTATGGAATCTTTAAATATTAAAAATAATGGTCTATCTATGACAGTACTTAATTCCTGCAGCACTCTGGGGTGTATCCCATCCGGGCCCGGGGATTTGTCAATTTTAGTGATTTTTAGACGATGCCGTAATTCCTCTTGGGTTAAGCAGGTGACATTTAATTGAGAATTTTTGTTATCACTGATCATATTGTCTGTCATGGGATTTTCTTGTGTAAATACTGTTGAAAAAAAGTCATTTAGCATATTGGCTTTTTCCTCATCCTCATCCACCATTTCACCCAGACTATTTTTAAAGGGGCCAACACCATCAATTTTTAGTTTCTTACTATTTATGTAGTTAAAAAATATTTTGGGATTCTTTTTACTTTCTCTGGCAATGAGTCTCTCTGTCTCAATCTTTGCTACCTTGATTTGCTTTTTACAAATGTTATTTAATTTTCGGTATTTACTTAATGCCTCATCACTACCTACTTGCTTTAATTCCCTAAATGCTTTCTTTTTGTCACATATTGCACCTCTTACCGCTTTATTTAGCCATAGTGGTTTCCTCCTATTTCTAGCATGCTTATTCCCATAGGGTATATATTGTGCACAGGTCCTATTCAGGATGCTAATAAACATCTCCCATTTGTGTTGTGTACTTTTATGTCTCAGGACATCGTCCCAGTTTATTGCACTAAGATCATCTCTCAACCGTTGGAAATTTGCCTTCCTGAAGTTTAGTGTCCTTGTAGCCCCTCTATTACATGTCTTAGTAAAGGATACTTGAAAGCTTATTAAGTTATGATCACTATTACCCAAGTGACCTCCAACCCGTATATTTGATATGCGGTCCGGCCTGTTGGTTAATATTAGGTCCAGCAGTGCCCCCCTTCTTGTTGGGTCCTGAACCAGTTGTGAAAGATAATTGTCTCTCATAGTTTTCAAAAACTTATTACCCTTGCTGGAACTGCAGGTTTCTGATCCCCAATGTATTTCAGGGTAGTTTAAGTCCCCCACAATAATAACTTCTCCCTGAGTCGCTGCTTCATCTATTTGCTTTATGAGGATATTCTCCTCCACTTCCATTATTGTTGGGGACTTATAACAAACCCCTATCAGTAATTTATTATTTTTTCCCCCTCCCCTTATCTCCACCCACAGGGACTCTACATTTCCATTAAATTCACCTATATTATCACGCAGGATGGGTTTTAAGGATGATTTTACGTATAAACGTACACCTCCTCCTCGCCTATTTGTACGGTCATTTCTGAACAGACAATAGCCCTGTAAATTAACAGCCCAGTCATGGCTCTCGTCCAGCCAAGTCTCCGAAATCCCCACCATGTCATAATTATTTTCCAACAAAATCAATTCTAATTCCTCCATTTTGTTGGTGAGGCTTCTGGCATTAGTGAACATGCACTTTATGCATCTCTCTTTACCTCTATTCCTTCCTACTAGATTGACTGTTCTAACCCCACCCCCCATGCCACCCCCAATTTTATTACTTGTGCCCAGGTTACTATTTACACTATCTTCCCCTCCTATACAATGAATACCCTCCCCACCAATCCCTAGTTTAAACACTCCTCCAACCTTCTAGCCATTTTCTCCCCCAGCACAGCTGCACCCTCCCCATTGAGGTGCAGCCCGTCCCTAGCATAGAACCTGTAGCCAACAGAGAAGTCGGCCCAGTTCTCCAGGAACCCAAACCCCTCCTTCCTACACCAATTCCTGAGCCACTTATTTATCTCCCTAATCTCCCTTTGCCTCTCTGGTGTGGCACGTGGTACAGGCAGTATTTCGGAGAATACTACCTTGGAGGTCCTTGCCTTAAGCTTGCAGCCTAATTCCCTGAAATCATCTTTAAGGACCTTCCACCTACCTCTAACTTAGTCATTTGTGCGAATGTGCACCATGACTGCTGGGTCCTCACCAGCCCCTCCCAGTAATCTGTCAACCCGCTCAGCGATGTGCCGGACTCGAGCGCCAGGTAGGCAGCACACTGTTCGACGATCCCTGTCTTTGTGACAGATTGCCCTATCTATTCCCCTAATAATTGAGTCCCCCACTACCAGCACCTGTCTGGCCTGCCCTTCTCTCCTGTTTTCCCCCTTACTGGAGCAGACACTCCTCTGGCTTTCAGAGGTCATGCCCTGCTGCAGCAGCGCTATCCCTGAACTCACACCCCCCTCATCTGCCAACATAGCAAATTTATTGGGGTGTGCCAGATCAGGGCTAGCCTCCCTGGCACCCTTCCCTCTACCCCGCCTTCTAACTGTCACCCAGCTGGCTACCTCACGGTCCTGCAGCTCCATACTACCATCCTCCCCCACATCTATCCCATTGAGCAGCTGTTCAGTGAGCAGCAGACTCCTTTCCATATTGTCTATGGATCTCAGCGTTGTCAGTTGTTCATTTAGATCCAGTATCTGGGCTTCCAAATGCACAATGTACTCACATCTCACACAGCAGTAGGCACCCTCGACCGGCTGGTCAAGGAATGCATACATGTGGCAAGATGTACACTGGATGTCATTGCCAATCATGGAGCTCATTTCCTAATGGGGATTGCACCAGACATGGTCCACAGTTTTTACACCACTTGTCAATTGAGCCTCGCATACCGACCCAGTAGAACCGATCCTTCAGGAGTCTCTCCAGCTTCTTCCATCCAAAGTGTCCGGCATCATCATGGTATGCTTCAAGGATCATTTGGACTTCAGTCTTGGGAACTACAATCTGCCAGATTAGTTCGTGGGTTCTTGGATTGAGGTATCTTCTGCATAGTTTACCTTGGTAGACAAACAACCTTCCTTTCTCTTTCCATAGGCGTTTAGCAGTTTGTGAGGCATCAGGGTCCATGTTGGCGTGTTCTTGAGTAATCAGCTCTCTTACCCGGCTGACATCTAGATCGTTGGCTTGAACCTCCTTCCAGTCATGGTGAGGTAAAAGGTTCACGGTCCTCTCTACACGTTTCTGGTCCCTCTGATGACACGTTACTGTACCCAAACGGTGGAAAGCAGGTAGTTCAATCTCTTCCAGGTCATCTATGTCTTCTCCCTCTTCAGGAAGGTTAGGCATTCTGGACAGGGCATCGGCATTGCCATTTTTGTGACCTGCCCAGTACTTTACAGTAAAATCATAGTTTGGGAGTCTTGCTACCCAACGCTGTTCTAGGGCTCCCAGCTTTGCAGTCTCTAGATTTGTTAGAGGGTTGTTATCTGTGAAAGCTGTGAACGGGGCGGATGCCAGGTAATGCTTGAAACGCTTTGTGATTGCCCAGACCAGGGCCAGGAACTCTAGCTTGAAGGAGTTGTAGTTCTCTGGGCTCCTTTCCGTGGGACGGAGCTTTCTGCTGTCGTAGGCTATCACCTTCTCCTTCCCCTGCTGGCGTTGAGCTAGGACTGCTCCTAGGCCTTCATTGCTTGCATCAGTGTACAATAAAAAACAGGAGGTTAAGAAACGCACCTACTGACCTCAGACAATCACAGAGTCCATCACCCGTCTTACCCCCATATTTTCTTCGCAAACAACAATGTAAAAAAGGCAGGGATCTGCGTCATTGTAAGTAATAAAGTACAGTTTCAACTCAAATCGACCGAGTCCGACCCTCTGGGGAGGTTCCTTATACTGAAAGCTCTCATTTCGGAAGAATTGTACACAATTGTAGCGCTGTATGCGCCCAACGTGGGACAATTTAAATTCCTGAATTCTTTATTTAAGAAACTGAGGGCTTCAGTAGAGGGATCCCTGGTAATTTGCGGGGATTTTAATGCTATAATGGAGAGCAGACTGGACATGTCTTCCCCATCCACTCGACGGGGGCGAGAATTGTCTCAATTGTGCCGTGAATTCGGCCTCCACGACGTGTGGCGATACCTCCATGCCGAAGAAAGGGATTTTACATTCTTTTCTAGCAGTCACAAGTCCTATTCCAGGATTGATATGTTCCTGATAGGGGAGGCGCTGTTGCTCCGCTGTGAGTCGGCCTCTATAGGTCAGATCTCATGGTCGGATCACGCCCCCATTTCGATGAGTATCAGCTTAGGGCAACAGGAGGTTTCGCCCCGTCGCTGGAGGATGAATGTGGGCCTGTTATCCAGTCAAGACGTTGTCAACTCCTTAGACTACAGTCTGGAAGACTATTTCAAACTGAACGATAATGGGGAGGTCTCGGACGGTCTGCTATGGGCTGCTCATAAAGCAGTACTTAGGGGTCTCCTCATACAGAAAGCAGCACAACAAAAGCGAAAAAGAGACAAACGATGGAGAGAGCTCACTGAGCAGATAACTGAGTTAGAAAAAATTAATAAAGCCGCCCAGACCCAGCGGATCACATCACAAATTCTAGCCTTACGAAATGAACTCAGATCCCTCCTGTTATACCAACATGAACTTGGCCTTCGAAAACTTAAGACACGATTTTATGCTGCTGGAGATAGAGCAGGTAGACTGTTGGCCAGACGACTTAAAAAACGGGTAGTGCAGTCGATGGTAACCTCCATGAAAACGTCAGGGGGGGGGACCGTCAGAGACCCAAATAAGATCACTGATGCGATGGCAGACTTTTATTCATCCCTGTACAACTTAAAAGATGATCCCAAGACCGCACAACCGACAATAGAACGTATCCGAGATTATCTGGACCGTATAGATCTGCCAACTCTCCCTCAGGATAAGTTGCAGGGACTGAACACCCCATTCTCTTTGACGGAAGTGCGGGCGGTGATTGGGTCCCTGAAGTTGAACTCAGCCCCAGGCCCTGATGGCTTGGCAAACGAATATTATAAAACCTTTTCCCACCATCTGGCGCCCCAACCTGCTCCGACTCTTTAATACCAGGCAGGCTGAAGGTGTCCTCCCTCCGGAGGCCCTAGAGGCCACAATTACAACAATTTTAAAACCAGGAAAACCGTCTGATTCACCGGGGAGCTATCGGCCGATCTCCCTTTTGAATACTGACGTAAAAATCTATGCTAGACTTCTGGCGGCTCGCCTGTCGGAGAGTGTCTCATTCTTGGTGGACTCGGATCAGGTGGGCTTTGTGGGGGGACGACAGGCGAGAGATGGAACCCGACGTATGATAGACCTCATAGAAATTGCTGAGGTCCGGGGAACCCCCAGTGTATTCCTGTCGTTAGATGCGGAAAAAGCGTTCGACAGGGTACACTGGGGTTACCTACAGGAAGTACTTGTGAAGTTCGGCTTCTCGGGTCCTATATTAAGGGCAGTACTGAGCCTTTACTCGAATCCGAGAGCACGTGTCTCTACGTCTGGGTTTCTCTCCCGCCAATTCAGCATATCAAATGGGACCAGACAGTGATGCCTGTCTCCCCTGATCTTTGCTCTAATTATGGAGCCGTTTGCCGCCACCATCAGGGCCGAGGGGGGGATCTCGGGCATACAGGTGGGAATGAGACGTCACGTCATTGGCCTGTACGCGGATGACGTGATCATTACCTGCACGGACCCTGGAACCTCGCTCCCAATCATTATCAGGGCCTTGGATGCCTTTTCGGAGGTCTCATATTATAAACTGAACTTGAGTAAGTCTACGGCACTGCCCATCAATCTCACGCAGCTGGAGTTCGAGGATCTCTCCGGTCGGTTTGCATTCCAATGGGCTCCAGAGGGTATCCAGTACCTGGGTATTATACTGTGCCCATCTCAGAAGTTAGCACAGACTAATCTTTCAGCCCTGATTACGTCCCTGCGGGGATCTATGAACTCCAGCGCACAGCCCCTGCTGACATGGATGGCCAGGATACAGGCGGTCAGGATGCTTTGGCTTCCAAGGCTTCTGTACCTGTTCCGCTGTGTCCCGGTGGCATACCCGAAGCCGCTTCTTACTCAACTCCAAAACCTCCTTGACAGATTTGTGTGGGCAGCGGGTCGCCCGAGGATCAACCGAAAAACACTGCACAGGAGCCTACGGGGGGGGCGGAATGGGTGTCCCAGACGTTATTTCATACTGCAAAGCGGCCTCTTTGGAGGCGGTCAGAGACCTATGCAGAGCCTCACCCTCTTCAAGATGGGCACAACTAGAATTGGACTTCGCACCGGGAGCCTCACTTGGCAAGACTATTTGGGGGGCTTCGCTGGGTCCAACGGGGAGATCCCACCCATTGGGCACTGTCCGACACCTTTTGTCGGAATGGGGTAAGCTCCCTAGGTCCTGGACTAGGTTCCCACCGGAGAGGATCCCCTTGTCGGCACTACAAGCTCACATTCCCACGTTAAATATTGCCTTGTTGCAGAAATTGGGTATCACTTTTTTGGCAGATTTGTTGAAGGGGCCTGAGCTAATCTCTTTTGCAGAGCTCACCCGTAACAACCCTGAACGAAGAGACATGTTCCTGCAGTACTCTCAGGTCCGACACTTTTTGGAGTCTGCGGACTGCTGGCACGATTTAAAACCCACCGCCCCCTCACCCTTCCAGCACTTCCTCTTCTCGGAGAACCCGAAACCCAAGGGCCTCTCGATTATATACGAGGGTCTTCTGGAGTTGGCCTCTCCCGGCCGCCCGTCTTACGTCACCGCTTGGGAGAAGGACCTGTCCTTTGAGGCAGAGGAGGAGGAGTGGGAGGGAGCGGTCTGTTGCGTCTCCAGAGCAACTAGGTGTATCAATCACCTGGAATCCCTCAAAAAAATTCATCTCCGATGGTACACCCCTCCCACAAGGTTGGCGAGATTTGGAAGCGGTAACTCCCCACTTTGTTGGAGACTCTGCGGCCAAAAAGGAGATCTCGCACATATGTGGTGGCTATGCCCTCAAATAGCCCAATTCTGGACTTTAGTAGCCAGACTGATTGAAGTGACCACGGAGATGAAGTTTCCCCTACTGCCACAGCTTGCGGTCCTGCACATTGGGGCAGAGATCTTCCCACCAATCCCACGCCACATGATCTCATACATTTTAATAGCGGCAAGACTTTGCATTGCCGCTTCCTGGAAGTCCCCAGCTCCTCCCTCGATGTCGGACCTCACGAAGAGACTGAATGGAATATTCGCACATGAGTTCCATCTAGCATTAGATGCCCCCACGAGGCGGTATGTGGTTGAGGCTTGGGACCTTTGGGCAATTCACCCTCTTGCAGATAAACCCCCTCCTTGACAAGTTTCAGGAGGTATTATTCTCTATTCTCTATTCTCTATTTTCTCCTTTCTCTCCTCACTTGCTTCTTTTTCTCTAGCCTCCCTCTTCCCCCTCTCGCTATCCTTTCTTGTTTAGGTCCTCCCTATCCCCGCTCCGATGGACAACTTCCTCCTGGTTTTTCTCTATTACTCCTCCCCTCCTCTGTCTCCCATTCCCTTATGTATTATGACTCTCTTATAAGTTATTTTCTTCTCCCCCTCTCACCTCGTCTCCCATGGGGGGGTTTCAGGTCAAACCTTTACCGCACGACCTGGACTAAACGTGGTACTCAACCTTGTCGGCAACGAATATGAGAAGACGAATACTCTCAACTTAGCCTTCACATAAAAGACATTGTTATTCAATCATGAGAGGAATGGTTGTCGCCTTATATAAATACATACCCTTTTGAACTTTTTAAGGGTTTGCAGTTTCACGTGTTATGTAGGGGATTTGCTCCGAGTACAACCCCTTGAACCCTTGTTCTACTTCCTTTCTCCACTCCCCTACTTCCCCCTCTTATCCCACCCTCTGGTTTTGGTAAAAATACATTGTTTATTGTCACTGTAGCAAATATTGTATGTGACTTTTGGGCCGAAGGGGATTTCCCCCAGGCCAATAATATGTTGTCTCATTGTTCTTGTTTTATGGTTCAAAACAATAAAATATTTTGAAGACTAAAAACAGGAGGTTGTAATCAGGATAGGTCAGGATTTCTTCTCCAGTGAGAGCGTCTTTCAGCTTCTCGAAGGATTGTTCCTGTTCTGGTCCCCAGTGGAACGGGGGTCCCCTTATTTTGCCGTTTTTGGATTGACCTACTAAGAGATCTTGCATAGGTGCTGCTATCTTGGTATAGCCTTTGATGAATCGTCGGTAGTACCCGACCAGTCCTAGAAATTGACGTACCTCTTTGTGAGAAGTTGGTGCTGGCCAGTCCTTGATGACGGTTACTTTATCCGATCCGGTGCTACGCCTTCAGCGCTTACCACGTGTCCTAGGTATTGGACCTTGGGTTTCAGCAGGTGGCACTTGGACGGTTTCAGTTTCATCCCGTATTTGGACAGTGACTCGAACACTTCACTCAGGTGCTGGAGGTGATCTTCATAGGTCTGAGAGTATACAATGACATCATCAAGGTATAACAGGACAGTCTCAAAGTTTTTGTGGCCCAAACAACACTCCATCAGTCTCTGAAATGTGCCTGGGGCATTGCACAACCCGAATGGCATACTGTTGAACTCGCACAAGCCCATAGGTGTCGTGAAGGCTGTCTTCTCACGATCCTCCTCTGCAACGGCAACCTGCCAGTACCCACTAGTAAGATCTAATGTGGAGAAGTAGTTGGCAGATTTGAGTGCAGCTAGTGACTCTTCTATGCGGGGTAATGGGTATGCATCCTTGTGTGTGACTTTGTTGATTAGCCTATAGTCTACGCACATCCTCATACTACCATCTTTCTTTTTAACCAGGACTAGTGCTGCGGCCCAGGGACTACAGCTATCCCTAATGACTCCTGCATTTTTCATGTCCTGATGCGTCTCTTTTGCTTTTTGGTAGTGTGTGGGTGGTATAGGCCTGTATCTTTCTTTGATAGGTGCATGGTTGCCTGTGGGGATATGGTGTTGTACCCCTTTAATCCTCCCAAAGTCAAGTGGGTGTTTGCTGAACACTTGTTAATACTCCCGAACTACCCGATATACTCCATTTTTCTGGTGAGTAGGTATATTGTCAGTTCCTACACTGAGCTCCTAAACATGCAAAAAAATCAAAATAGATGGTCGCACCACACTGCAAATTTAGGGGTATAAATTCCCGTTACACTGTACGTATCACTCACCTAAGTTGGTTGTGCCCTCTGCACAACTAGATTAGCCGCAAGTAGGTGAGATTTTTTATGCAGGATCCCTGTCTTCATCTATTGCCTGTCTCCCCTTTTCACCCAGGTCTGTGCTCTGTCTCTCACACGTGCACCGTCCCGTGCACGCGCAGGGGCCAGGTTTCTGTTTTCTTCAGCAAGGTCCTCTCCCAGAGCTGCTCGTACCACTCTCCCCAAAGGGAGAAAGGAACGTAATGCAATAATAAATGTGGTATATAGAAATGAGCGCTAGGGATAATGGAACAAGCCGAACGCTTTTGTAGACATTACCTATAGGTTTATTACGATAAACACAGTACAGGTCCTTCTCCCACAACGCGTTTCGACGCTACATGCCTCTTCCTCAAGTGGATCACTTGACGAAGACGCATGTAGCGTCGAAACGCGTTGTGGGAGAAGGACCTGTACTGTGTTTATCGTAATAAACCTATAGGTAATGTCTACAAAAACGTTCGGCTTGTTCCATTATCCCTAGTGCTCATTTCTATATACCACATTTATTATTGCATTACACTGAGCTCCTGACACCATTTCTCTAACTGATCTTTGGAGTGAGAGGGTTCATCAGTGACTGTTTGTGCTGAGGATTTTACATCAATGATAGCATCATCTTTAACCTGGTACAATTTTGCGACAGTTGCATATCTAGGCAGTCTGACTTCGTCATCACCATAATTTAATATGCGTACGGGGACTCTCCCTTTTCTCACATCGACCAACCCTCTGGCTGTCAAGAGCGTAGGACTACTATCGGACATTACAGGTTCTACTACAGCTTGGTAGTCCTGCCCTCTGAGGCCTATGGCTGCTCGACACCAGATCATCATTTCACTTCTGGGTGGTACCACAATTGGAATGGGATCTGTTACCCGCACTCTGCCAATTTCACCATTAGACAATGTTACCTGTTGTTGATAAACCAGAGCTCGGATCTGCTTTTGGATGGCTCTCCTCTCTCTGGGTCTACCAGCTTCAACACTCTGTTGGAGTAAAAACAACACTTCATCGATGCATTTAACGATAACATTAGTACCCAGTATTACGTAGGGATCGTTGTTGTTTGGTTTATCCTGCACTACTAAGATTCCCTGGTTCTTCAGCTGCACCCTCCCCACCCTAACTGTAGCTTCCCATTGTCCCTCAATTGTAACCGGTATACCATTAGTGGCTTCAAGGTTCATATCGGGGTTTGGGGGTTCCAGCTTAACATCTGGCCAGAACCGCTTGTAAAGGATACTCGGGATGGATGTCACCTGGGATCCAGTGTCTATCAAGGCGGATATAGCGATGCCATCGATAACGATTGGTAAGTATGGACAGTCTCCTACATACTTGTGTTCCCAGCTGGACGTTGGGCCTGGACAGTCTACTCCTGGGGTTGGCCCTTCTCGCCCAGGGGTTGCCCGTTTAAAGGACTGGACTGTTGAATACGTCCTCCTAAGTCGCTCTGCTGACTGGGGGAATCTAAAGTGTGGGGGAAAATCTGGGGGAAAATAAAGTGTGTGTTATGGTCCGAAAAATATGGTAATTTTTATAGCATGTAAATATCTTCAAATTCTGCATATTTTCTTTTCTTATCCAAATCTCCCTGCTAATATAATTGGGCATATATACCAAGCTGAAAGTCAGAATACTTGATTAATTTGTGACTCAAAAAATCTCTTTTGTGACTTGCACCATATTTATTGTTTTATATAACCCAAAAAATGGTACTCTGAAATGCTGTTTATTTAATGTTTGCATATTATTGCATTGCAGAGTACAGCCTTGTGAGATTGTGCACCAAAAATTAGTGTAAACATAAAGTAGACAGTTAAATAAAATCTGTTAGCAGGATTTCACCCTAAAAACTATTTATATGCACATGTACCATACTTTTAGTTAGACAATCCATCTTACTATTACTGAGAAAGCTCCATTTGAATCGATATACAAATTGAAGTGCTTTTGGTACCAGGAAGTTCTTTCCAAGCCTCTGTTCTCCCCAGTCTGAATCATCACCCAGCACTACCTTCTCTAGCTTGACTGACAGATCCTTTGCTCTATTTCTCAAGCAGGAGAAGGCAATGCTGGGCAGGGCAATAGAGCTAGAGTGACTGAGGCATAGGAAGAATTTACACACACCAAAAGAACATCAGTCTCATTAGCCTAATGAGAGTTTGCATAAATATAATAGAGAAGCATATAAATAGTTTGTATAATTATAATAGAGCTGCATATAAATATTTGGAAAATATTTGGAAGGGGTGAAATCCTGCTGACAGATTCCCTTTAAAATGTGCCACATTAATCAAACACTGTGCATCACTGATACATTTGCATATTTTAATGTTGCTTACTCTAAATTTGCAGAAAAATAGACATATATTTGAGCATAAAAATTCCCAGGCTCCTGGTCCAGCGGCCACTGCAGCAGTATGTTGCTACCATACAAGAGCAATGTGAATCTCTTATTACTGGCTGTATCCCCAGTGCCCATTCTGATTAGTAGGCCCTTGTATCATGCTGCAGTATAGGGACATTGTAGCACCAATGAGGCAGAGGAGGCCTTGTTACTTCTATAAGTATTAAAGGGAACCTGTCACCTGGATCTAAGCCCCTACACTATCACTACCTGTCCCTGCACCTTCCTAGCTGCTCCCTATCTATCCCTCTCTGAGCTAAATTCGCCCTATAAAACTGCAGAAAAATAACTTATAACTTACAGCAGTCCCTGAGGCTGGGGACTGAGAAGGCGGCGCCAGGCTCCATTCAGCCCCTCCTCCATGTAGCAGCACACGCCCCACTGGGCGGCGTTATTCTTTCTTCATCGCCACCTCCTCCATTTGGAATCTCCCACCTGCTTTACACCTATCATGTTGTGGTGATGCGACCTCGATGTGTCCCCTGACTGAGACACAGCATATGGGAGATTGTATCTTCTGCTCGGTAGCAGCACACACAGGGTGAGCTGCTACTGGAGCTAAGTGCTGATTGAAATCACTGAACCCCAGGTGTGCGGGTGAATAGGAGATGATATGTGCTGCCCTGGGCTGTGGGGAGGGGGTGGAGTGTGTCAGGACAGCAGCAGGAGCTGCTGGGATTGTATGAGGTTCTACTCGGCTGTGCCCCGGTGTAACAGGCCAGACTAACCCCCCCCGACCAGAATATACTCGGGGTTAAAGTGGCCTAGGCCAGATTATACCCCTCCGTATACCACAGCAGCTGTAGATCAGGGCTCCAAGCAACACATGGGGGCCCGAGGCAGCACAAAGTGGCCCCAGGCAGCAGAAAGTGGCCCTACGCAACATACAGGGGCCCCAGGCAGTGCTAGGGCCCCAGGCAGTGCTAGGGGCCCCAGGCAGTGCACAGGGCCCCAGGCAGCACAAAGTGGCCCCAAGCAGCACACAGGGGCCCCAGGCAGTACTAGGGGCCACAAGCTACACACAGGATCCCAGGCTACACACAGGGGCCCCATGCATCATACAAGGACCCCAGGCAGTGCACGGGGCCCCAGGGAGTGCACGGGGCCCCAGGGAGTGCACGGGGCCCCAGGGAGTGCACAGGGCCCCAGGCAGTGCACGGGGACCCAGGCAGCACAAAGTGGCCCCAGGCAGCACAAAGTGGCCCCAGGCAACATACAGGGGCCCCAGGCAACATACAGGGGCCCCAGGCTACACACAGGGTCCCAGGCTACATACAGGGGCCCCATGCAGCATACAAGGGCCCCAGGCAGTATAAAGGGGTCCCAGGCAGCGCATGGGGGCCAGAGGCAGCACACAGGGGCCCCAGGCAGCACAAAGTGGCCCCAGGTGGCCCACTGCCTGGGGCCCCTGTATATTGCCTGTGGTCACTTTGTGCTGCCTGGGGCCCCTGGTACTGCCTGGGGCCCCTGTATGTTGCCTGGGGCCACTTTGTGCTGCCTGGGGCCACTTTGTGCTGCCTGGGGCCTGTGCACTGCCTGGGGCCCCATGCACTGCCTGGGGCCCCGTGCACTCCCTGGGGCCCCGTGCACTGCCTGGGGTCCTTGTATGCTGCATGGGGCCCCTGTGTGTAGCCTGGGATCCTGTGTGTAGCTTGGGGCCCCTAGTACTGCCTGGGGCCACTTTGTGCTGCCTGGGGCCACTTTGTGTTGCCTGGGGCCTGTGCACTGCCTGGGGCCCCGTGCACTGCCTGGGGCCCCGTGCACTCCCTGGGGCCCCGTGCACTGCCTGGGGTCCTTGTATGCTGCATGGGGCCCCTGTGTGTAGCCTGGGATCCTGTGTGTAGCTTGTGGCCCCTAGTACTGCCTGGGGCCCCTGTGTGCTGCTTGGGGCCACTTTGTGCTGCCTGGGGCCCTGTGCACTGCCTGGGGCCCCTAGCACTGCCTGGGGCCCTAGCACTGCCTGGGGCCCCTGTATGTTGCGTAGGGCCACTTTGTGCTGCCTCGGGCCCCCATGTGTTGCTTGGAGCCCTGATCTACAGCTGCTGTGGTATACGGAGGGGTATAATCTGGCCTAGGCCACTTTAACCCCGAGTATATTCTGGTCGGGGGGGTTAGTCTGGCCTGTTACACCGGGGCACAGCCGAGTAGAACCTCATACAATCCCAGCAGCTCCTGCTGCTGTCCTGACACACTCCACCCCCTCCCCACAGCCCAGGGCAGCACATATCATCTCCTATTCACCCGCACACCTGGGTGTCAGTGCTTTCAATCAGCACTTAGCTCCAGTAGCAGCTCACCCTGTGTGTGCGGCTACTGAGCAGAAGATACAATCTCCCATATGCTGTGTCTCAGTCAGGGGACACATCGAGGTCGCATCACCACAACATGATAGGTGTAAAGCAGGTGGGAGATTCCAAATGGAGGAGGTGGCGATGAAGAAAGAATAACGCCGCCCAGTGGGGCGTGTGCTGCTACATGGAGGAGGGGCTGAATGGAGCCTGGCGCCGCCTTCTCAGTCCCCAGCCTCAGGGACTGCTGTAAGTTATAAGTTATTTTACTGCAGTTTTATAGGGCAGATTTAGCTCAGAGAGGGATAGATAGGGAGCAGCTAGGAAGGTGCAGGGACAGGTAGTGATAGTGTAGGGGCTTAGATCCAGGTGACAGGTTCCCTTTAAGGGTTTCACCATGCACTGGTCCTTTGCATACCAACTACTGATTGTAGCCGCCGGACCAGGGATCCAGCTTATTTTTTTCCACAACGCTAGCTAAACAGTATTGATAAATTTGCCCTATTGTCTTAAAACTGCTATAGTTAGAATGTGCAAACATTTGATGCTGCACTATAGGTTTCTTATATGAAAACTTGAGGAAGCAAAATGAGAAGCACTGGCCCCTAGTAACTTACTAGAACATTTAGCATTTTTAACCTGTCCTACAATACCATGAAGGATATTTTTTTCTAGATTGCTTATTGATGACTAAGGGTGTGTGCCCACATAGTGGTTTAGTGACGTTCAAATCGTCAGTAAACCACTGGAAAATTCAAGGAGCCTAGACTCCTGAGCTCAGAAGTCACCAGCGGTTTCCCAGCGGTTTTTTCAGTGTGTGCACAGCGTTTTACAGTCGGTTTTTCCAGCGGTTTTTCCAGCGGTTTTCTATGGAGGATTTTGTCCATGGAAACGCTCAAAAACCGCTGAGAAGAATTGACATGTTGTATGCTGCTAAACCACTGGGAAACCGCCCAACCGCTGGCAGATCTGCTCATATAAACCCACTATGTGTGCACAGCGTTTTCTAAATTACATAAGGTTACTTGTAAGTCCTAAAGCTGCTAATGATTTACATAAATTTAAATAAAACCTATGCTAAACCGCCGGCGGTTTTCGCTGCTAAACCGACACTAAACCACTATGTGGGCACACACCCTTAGAGTTTTGCTTTGTATTTTTTGCCAAAAGGTTTTTATTTAACCTTGCTGTTCTGTTCGGTCAAAAATGACAGAAATTGAAGTTTTTGATTTAATTTTTCATTTGCTTATGAACAACCATGTTCACATACAGTATAATAATGTAACAGCTATTCAAATAAAAAACTTAAAGGGAACCTGTCACCTAAACTAGCCCTCCTAACCTATGAATATCTGTCCCTGAAGCTTCAAACAACTTTCTCAACCATTCCTGTCTGAGCTTATATAGCAATTTACAAGTGCAATAAAGCAATTTAGAAACTTACAGAATCCTTGTCTGATGGGCATTCCTCCAGGGGTCTTTCACAGTGAGGCAGGGTCTCCTGGACTGCGCTCCCCCCGCCTCCATGCTGAAATTACTCCCCGATGGGCAGCATTCTTATTTCCGGACCTCGGGCACCATTCAAAGTACCCGCCCATTGCGTCATCGCTATGACGCGGTCACGTGATGCCGGCCCCGCATCACATCCGCCCATCATATTGCTGGGTGTACTAACAAGCGCACAAGCCACCTTCAGAGCATGCGCAGATGGCATGCTGAAGGCGGCCTTGTGCGCTTAGTACACCCAGCAATATGATGGGCGGAAGTGACTCACTCTTAAAGACCCCTGGAGGAACGCCCATCATACAAGGTTTTGTAAATTTCTAAATTGATTTATTGCTCTTGTAAATTGCTATATAAGCTCAGACAGGAATGGTTGAGAAAGTTGTTTGAGGCTTCAGGGACAGATATTCATAGGTTAGGAGGGCTAGTTTAGGTGACAGGTTCCCTTTAAATTATCTTAAAATCAAGACTTTAATAGGTCCCGTCAAAAATGACTGGAACATTATAAGTGTATAGTAGACCCGAAACAGCAGGGTTAAAAAAACACATGTAAAATATATTACAATTATATGCCCAGAATTAAGAAGTGAGTGATTTGAAAATAGTTTAAACTAAAATTTTGAAAAATAGAACGTCTGAAAATTATTGAGGTATGATAGCTGCTTCATAAATTGGAAGATTTGAGTCGCCTAAAGACATTTCTACCTAGTTATAGTAGATATATAACGTAGACCACTATGCGTTAATATAAGATAGTTGCAGACACTTCTGTTTAGCATTAGAGCCATATAGCTTAAGATTTTGTATAATTCTAAAGTAAAAAGAGTCTTGCCGACTAACACTGCTTTGTTGCCCTGTCTGCTTCTACATTACTGATTGCACAAAATGTAACATCTGAAAAGCTATAGTATTAGTACATCATGCCCCAGAGAGCTGGATTACTTCCCCGGAGCATTTCTCATTGTGTTTGTTTATATGATTTCTGTTCTCTACATGGCTTCTCTGTATTGAAAACTCTCGCTACAATGTTTTCTGCTAATATTTGGCTCTACGACGGAGAGATGAATGGCCACTTCATCAAATTACATCGGCACTTCACAGGGGCCTATTAGGTTTTTTCTTGTTTTTACAAAAGGGATATTTTGCAGCTCATGTTTGAATTTCACAAAGATCCTATTGATTTTTCTTTTCAATTTGTGGAGTATTCTTCTCTTCAGTTTCCATATTGTGTTGTACATGTGTAACTATAGCCATGCCTGATAGCAATATCTCCGTTCCTTTGTGCTTACCAACTTTGCATGATACTGATGGATCAGCACCATTTAGAGACAGTATTATAAAGTCAGCTTACATACTGCATGCCATTTAGAAAGTCATCTTACTTACCTTTACAGAGCATCAATCTAACATCATCCTTTCACATGATCAATAATATTGCTTTCTTTAGAAAATCAATGTGTTGTTTGTACACTTTTTCAAGAAAAGGACTTAAGCTGGATTTTCTTAGCAACTGTAAATGGCAAGTGATAGATGACAATGTCATTAATCTGGCACCCATTCCACCACCGCTATAGTAATGACTGTAAGACATATTCTAAAGAAAAGCC